>BMAC01000693.1:225311-267352 GCA_014905375.1 Phtheirospermum japonicum | reverse complement strand
ATCAGCAAGTGCACGGAAATCTAAGCATTTCACCTGCAGTAGCCGATCACTCCACGCTAGAAGACAAATCCAGCTCAGCATGTCCACAACAACACTCCATGCACCACCAGCAGATGAACATTGCATGCAACAGATAGAGAAAGGACAGTGCAGCTGTCAGGCTTATCAAGAATAGATTAGGGCACACCTGGATGGTCCTAGATTACTCTACTGTGTAGTATAAATACATGCAATGCATTTGATTTGAGGTATCTAAGAAAACAATGCTTGCATTTTTGAATACCATGCTAAACCTAGTTAGGATGTTCTTGCTCTTTCGTATTTTCTGTTGCCTTGCTTTTCCTTTTAATAACCATCTATTTTGTGGACACGCATGTCATTCCCATGGCTCTTTTTCGTTTTATGTTTGATATTCAAGATACTGTCTGTGAAACTCTGAGTTCTTATTTAAAATTTCTATGTGCATTAACCACATTTTGATTATATCATTTGGAAAACTATTTCCTGGTGTTGAATAACAGTGTTGATTTTTGGAGATTTGATTGATGCCCCTATTACATTTCTATCTTTTATTTTTATATAGATCATTGAGTTTTGTAGTGAAATTTAATTCTAACTTTCAAGTTATTGAAATATACTTATAATGAATTTTTGTATTGTGAAATATTTGTTTACGTACTATATGTTTTAATGAAATATAATTGTTTTTTTATTGTTAAGTATTCTCTTAAATGAAGAGTATCATTTAGTCTATCGGAAAGTATTGGTTTATGAACGAAGAATTATTGATTTATGTGTTGAAAAGCATAGAGTTTGTAAATGAATAGCATTGTTTCTTTGTAAGACGTTATGTTGTTGCCTTACTTAAGTATCGTTATTGTACTGAAAAGTATTAGATTCTTGTTAAAATATATTGGTTTTTCTGGTGAATAGTAAACTTTTTGTAATATGTTAAAGTATTGGGTTTTCTATTCAGAAGTATTAGTTTATTTTATGAAGTAATTATGTATGCATTTTGAAGTATTAGTATGTTTTTATCAAATGTATTGATTTTTGTATTATAAGATATTGTTGTCTCTACTTAAGAATATTGGTTTTTTCCAATAGGAAAGATAAATATGTTTTGATTAAATGAATAGTAATGGTTTTTTGTAAAAGTTAGGTATTGATTTTTCTATTTGGAAGTATTGATGTCCGTACTAAGGAGTATCATTTTTTTTAAAGAAATGTATATAATGTTTTAAACTAATAGTAATGAGTTTCTTTCTTATAAAACATTATACCTAGATAAGTATTAGCTTATGTACAAGAAATTATTGGTATCCGTAGTATAAAGTATTACTCTCTCCGTCCTACAAAAATAATCCACTATTCCATTTTTGTCCGTCCTATAAATATAGTTCAGTTACCATATTTAACATATCATTAATTTTTCATTTCCACACATATCCTTAATTAATATTCTTGAAATACTAATTTTCTACCTCGTAAATTGAAAATTGATGATTACAATTCAAAATCTTACTATTTCAGTAACAAATATACTAATTTCTATGAGTATTAATTGATATTAATAAATTCAAGAAGGGTATAATTGGAAAATACTAACTAAATTAATGACTTAACTATATAAACTATCAATTTCTTAATCTGAGAGAAACCACCAGCTGTAAGACCCTCAAGTTAGAAGCGGAGGGGAGTAGTAGCATTTTGAGAGCATTTTTGGTTTTCTTGAAATTATGTATACAATGCTCACTGAAAAGTAATTAATAGATAGTATCACTAGTGCAGAAACAGGCATTTCACAACGGATATTTTTTACCCGTTCTAGAATGATACGCATTCTAGAACAAATAATTATCCGTTCTAGAATGAAATTATGTATACAATGAAATAATACGTTCTAGAAGGTCTGACATTCATTCTAGAACGTATAATGAAATAATACGTTCTAGAAGGTCTGACATTCATTCTAGAACGAGTAATCCAATATACGTTCTAGAATGTTGTATTTTAGAACGTATTTTCAAATTGTACGTTCTAGAATGTCATTATTCTAGAACGTATATTCTATTTTACCTTCTATAATGTCGACCTAATAAGTTCTAGAATGTCATATTTTAGAACGTACAATTCAAAATATACGTTCTAGAATGTCATATTTTTAGAACGGATATTCCAAATAAACGTTCTACAATGCCATATTTTAGAACAGATATTCAAATTGTATGTTCTAGAATGTCATTTTAGAACGGATATTCGAATTGTACGTTCTGGTTTGACCTAAATTATTATAGTTTCATAATCAATTAATACATAAACAAGAAAGTAAAATTAACCGACAAAGTTATTAATTCATTCAAATTACAGAAACATAAATAAATTGAAAGGCATTTTATTATACATTGAGGTATTCAGTAAATGAGAATCAATTGATGGTTCAGCAAGTCAATCAGATAACAACATCATAACAACATCATACCCGGGAATATCTTTTACTAAATTGAAAGACATGAATAAATTGAAATGCATTTTATTATACATTGCAGTCGATCCATACATTTGAGGAAATGCGCACATCATCCCACCATCCTTATTATTGCAAAATATTTGAAAAAAGATTAATTAACTCCATAAATTACCATCTCACAAATTTTACAAATGCTGATAATCAAAAGCAAAACTATTTACAGATATAGTGTGAATTGTAAAAACCTGGTTGCATAAAGAGTGTGGGGATGCCCATAACCTTGGTATAGATTTGTTGGCATTTCAGGCCTGCATAAGTTTAAAAAAAAAAAAAGAATAGGTTAATGTTATCACCGATGAGATATAGGCACGTGGCGTATTTTAGAAAGTAGAAATAAATTAATTACACGGGCGGTTGACTAGGATATTGCTGATGTTGACCAGCAGGAGTTTGCAGCACTTGCCCTCCAGCTTGTCGCATCAACTCAGCATATACATACTCATCAACCCGTAGTTTGGCAAGGGCCGCCTAATGGACAGAAATTCGAACAATTAAAAGTCCACTTTCTCAAAATCAAAAACATTTTTTATTTTCATAATTTAAAAAAGTAATCAGAAAAATTAGAAGAAAAAAAAGCTATACCTGTCGAGCGCTACCACCTAAAATGGATCTGCCTTTGGGTTTGTTCACCCTCCCCACATGAACCTGCAAAAAAGGAAAAATATCATATTAACAAAAAATATTATATACGACCCCCATATATTAGGCATTCAGAATCTGGAACCCGAAATTCATAATAACGCCGAAAACTAACCTTGATATTTGCGCCAAACTCATTTCTAATCCTCGATATATTGGCACCAAAGTGTTACGGTCGAGCTCCATGAATCTACATATTGGCTGTATAAAAAAGAACAGGTCACATACTCTTTATTTACGAAAAATCACCATGTTGTGGTTTAGTGATTCCAATCCTTGCACGTTTACAATAAACAGTCAAAAGACAGGATGGACCACAATCAAGATGGCAATTTTCTGCATCAGAGAAAGTGTTGTCTGCAAATGGTAAAGCCTTTAAAAAAAAATCACTAGGACTTTTCGTCGCCGCCGTTGAAGGGCCTGGTTGATGTAGCCACGTGGCAGGCCCAGATTCTCATCCATTATTTCCATTACTTTGATTGCTAGGGTTTTTAGTTCGGATCGGTATTGTCTCATGGTGTCCCTATTTGTTAATTCATTAATTAATTGTCAGAAAACTATGCATGCACATTTTACTAATTCATGAATATTGTTTTAGCTTAAAAAAAAACAATTATTTTTCAAAATTATATACAATTAATTAACAATTATTGGTAAATACTCTTATATTGGTAAGGGGAGACAAGAACTAATAGTTTATATCGTTTTCTAGTTGTTATGTTTCAACGTGCATGAAAAATCTAGAAGCATTCATATAAAGACAAACTATATAATTCTTAAAATACAAATTAATAATAGTGAATCTCATGGCAAATAATAACAAAATAATTATAATAAATTAATAAAAATGTGCTTACTTGAAGCCAGGGGTTTCAGATGGCCATTCATCATCATTATCATCTGAGAGCAAGAAAACATCCTCCCAATCCACATTTTCTATTTTCTCATCACTTTTCTTTTGGATCACTTCATTTAGCAGTTGAACCGGTTTTGATTTCTTGAAATTCGCCTCTCTTTCCAGTTTGTAGCATTCTGATGCCACTTTCTTCACCTTCTCCAGGAGCTCCTCAGAGATCCCATGGTTGATTAACTGTCGTAATCAAGAAATCGGACGATTAATTAATCCATTTTTCGCAATATATAAGAAAATAAATGCAATAATGTTTCAAGCATATATATATTAATAATAACAATAATAATAGTTATAGCTAACAAAATACATATTACTACTCAAACCAACATATGCTTATTTATATGCATGGGCAAAATTAATATTACACATAATACCGAAATTTAAATTAAAAAAAATTACCGAAAATATTGAAATTAATATATACCTGAAAAATCCCCACTCTTGGCAGCAATGAGCAATCTGAGCCAGAGTCTTGGCTCTCTCTTCACCATCAAGCTTTGAGAAATCAATCACAGGAATAGCCATTGATATATAATTAATTACGATACAAATTAAATGAAGCAAATTAATTAAAACACAAATTATAAAAAAAATTATATATGAGAAATATGCCTTAGGCTAGAACCCTTTTTCTTAAGTTCTTGCTTTTACTGAGATGGTGCTCATTAACTGAGCTCTGAGCCTATTTATATAGGAGCAAACCTATAATACCCGCCATCTTCAATGTCAACCATAAATACATTAATATAATTAAATAAATATAATAAATTTAGTTCAAATTAGAAAATGACAGTGGCCATTGGATTATGCGAATGGACGGACCATAATGTAAGATAAACTCACAAAGTCAATGTTTTATCAATCATTAAACCTTGTTTAATCTGTTGTTATTACGCCTGATTAACACTATTTCGCCACATGGCAGCGTACTATTATTAAATTATTGTGTTCTAATTAATCTCCAACAATTAAATTATAATAAGTAGTGTTGTACTCAATTGTCATTTGTTCTAGTAATTACAATCCTTGTTGCCTGCAAATGGTAAAGCCTCCCCCACATCAAGACCCAAATACAGTTAGGTCTTCTGTGAGACCGTCTCACAGACCTTAACCCGTGAGAAGGGGGTCAAACTATATTTGCAAAAGCACTGTCCTAACCAATGTACACTCAAATTTCACATGCCAAAACCTGACTTTTTTAAAGGAAATACATGACAAGAAAGTGATTCTTTTCAGGAAAACAAGACTGGCATGAATGACTGAGCTATACGTAAAATGAAGCATGAAGCATGAACATCTTCATATCAAAGACCAAATCAATAAAGAAAGCTTAGGCTTGAACACAACAGGAGACGAATAATATTACAATCACACAACACAAGTTTCACAACATTGCAGCTTCAGAGAAGCTTTTGGAGGTTAATTTCATGCAAAATAACAAATAACATAATAAATGACAGAAATAGCAATTACCAAGCAGGGTGAAACAAGAAAAAAATAAACATTATTGGTATGTACCTTTTGAAAGTGGCCAACATTGTTGGTGCTATCAACAAGATGTGCGGCCTTGCCGAAGAAGGTGTGGACCCCAGTGGCAATTACAACAGCCTCAAGTTCACCTTTCTTTCAAGTGAGCCGGAGTAGACTCCATCGCCGGGGTTCTTGGTTACGGGAAGGGACTCGCCGGTGAGAGCCGATTGGTCAATCTTTAAAGGATCGCCTTCCAAGAGACGAGCGTCCGCAGGGATAWWATCGCCCAACTTGACGCTGATCAAGTCCCCGAGAACRAGGATTGAGGCTTCTTGCTCAGACCACTTGCCATCTCTCAAAACCTTTTATTGTATTCGGTCAAATGATTGCATTAGTAACAAACCGAGATATTCATTTCTAAAAGATGAAGAAGGTTTCTAATTAACCTTGGTTTTGGGAGCGAGGCCAGCCATAAGAGCAGCAGCCGTGTTTCCAGCATTGTTTTCTTCGATGAAACTGATTGTCGAGTTGATAATGAGAAGCACAACAATACCGACAAAATCTTGCCAGTCGGGAGCCTTGCCCTGCATTCACAATGAATAAGTCAGATGAAACAAACAGGACATAGGAAATCGAAATCGAAAGAAGGGTAGAAATGATATTTCACCCCGCCATTGGCCAAAACAATGGCCATAACAGCAGCGGACTCCATGACCCATGAAAGAGGATTCCACATGAAACCCAAGAACTTGAGGAATTTTGCTGTCTTTCTTCTCCTCAAGCTTGTTAGGGCCAAAAATCTCGAACCTTTTCGCCCCTTCGTCGGAACTCAGACCTTCCCTTGAACATTTTAGCTCTGCGAGAACTTCCTCAATGGGAATGTTTTCCTGCATATCAAACACATTAAATAACTCATCACCATCTTTTTCTTATACTGAATCACAACAACACCCATTTTTGTATAAATCGAATGAACAAGAAAAAGACACAACACTTACAAGGTCAACAGTTTCATTCTTCACCCCTTCTAAGGTGATATCGGAGACCATTTTTGATATTCAAGAAAAAGAGAATATAACACGCCGGGAAGAAAGATTGAGAGTGCAAATTATATCTGTCTCTCTATCCTTCTCCCTATATACTATTTCTTTTTGTCACTTTTTTCTAACTCATGCACACAAATCCTCTCTTTTTCTGTTCTTTTCAGTCCTCCATGCAAATAACCATACACAATTTTCAGTGAGTAGACAATGGCGGAGGCCTCAGTATTTAGAGGGCATTCCCAACTGCTCGTGTCCCTTCAGCTCTCTATGATTGCTAATGTAACCTGCCTTTCTGACCAACGAATCAATCGCTTCAATAGTTGTCCAGCCTTGTACCAAAAAAAATAAAAAGAGTTAGAAACTTTAAGCAAGGAGGAATACACACTAACCTACTCTATGGGGTAAGAGTTTTTTTTCACAGCCTCCACCCTRGGGGTTCAAAAAGTTTTTAAGGGACAAAAATGGAATTACCTTCATGAGCAGCAACCTCAGGCAAGTAGGTGGCACTTCGCCTTGTATTATAGTCAGGGTCAGRAAATTCAATAATTATTCCATGCTTTCCAACCTACATAAACAAAAARRTCATCAATGTACTCTATCATAACCTAGYCTTTAATGCATATGTMGTAATACAGGCGTAACTATCATATTGAGCTTATATGATAGCTTCTGTTCAGAAAAAATAATGCAAAGTATTTAGCATTTCTCATCGATAATCCACCCTAAATGATATATAGAGTGGCAAAAAAGGTCCCCCAAAAAAGTAAGTCTAAATAATTCCATAAAGAAATATCCCATAGGTTACTCATTTTCTTAAACAGTCAGAGGTTTTTGAAAATTAACACAAACAACAAGCAAATAACATACAATCAAGTAGAGTATTAACACAAACAGAAAATGGCTAGAATCTCACATAAAACTTGCTTTTTCACATGAAAAATGTTTTTTTAAGGAAAATTAAGGGGCTGATTTGAAACAAAAATAAATAAATTTGTTTTTATTTTTTTATTTCCGGCTATCTTAATAGATGAACAGTAACGGACCTGGAGTGCTGAACAATAGATCTCCCAATAGAATTGATCCAATCCTCCTTCTCCTTCTCCGAATTGGCGGTGAAGTACATCGTCTCGGTCCAAGTCGACAACTCGAATGTGAATTGGTGATGGAGCACGTCGTCGGCGCCCTTGACGGTGAGGCAATTGGCCACCGGGATAACGCCACGTGGCCTGGAGGCGCGGGTGACCATCGATTCCTTGAACCAGAAGACCTTGCTCTGCTTCAGGACGAACCAGCGGCGGCGCCAGGTCTTGATGTACTCGCCTTGCTTCGTGAGCCAGCCGGCGCGCTCGGGGCGTCCCCAGAACTCCACGCCGTAGTAATCGTCGGCGCCGACTTAGACCGAGCCCATCGCGGCTTGCCATAGACTCGCCATGGTCTAGTGAATTTGGTGAATCGATGAAACACAGAGAGAGGGGAAAGAGGGAGCTGTGGTTACGGGGTGAGAGAGAGAGGGGAAGATAGGGTCGTGGAGAGAGAGGAAAATAATACTTGTGGATAAAATTTTAGTATAATTATTTAATTAATGTGTTTGATAGCTGGAACGTATAAATATTAATACGTTTTGGGATGTTTAATTTACCAGAAGGTATTATTATTTATACGTTCTAAATATGACACATACTAAAATGTATATTTAAAAGTATCTTCTAAATGTGGTCAGTCTCAAAATTTTCAGAACGTACACTTTAAAATTCGTTCTAAGATTACGATTTTAATTACGAAAATACCACCGGACAGACATTCTAGAACGTAACCGAAAAATCCGTTCTACACTGTCTGTTCTAGAATATATTTTTTGTACTAGTGTATGAAAAGTATTAGTTTTATTCTTTCAACTCAAAAGTATTAGAAACTCCAACGGAAAGTATTAGTAATTACATTAAAAGTAACACTCGTGATAATTGCCCATTTATTTCAGTTAGACACACACAAATACAGAGGCTATAGACTAGACCGTCTCAAATAATGAGAAACTGTGAGAGATTTGTGAGCATTTTAATTCTACAGTAACATGGCACATAAAAGAATATATTTCTCTTAATACTTGGGACCCTTACCTAAAAAATTGTCTAACACCTACTAAAGAAGCTACTTATTCTTCCGAATATCCTCTCTAACACGTGGCAGCAAGACGAGCTTATAAGATCTCTCCACCTTCTTGACACCCAAATTTTCAATGACCATTTCTTAGGTTCAGTAAGGTATAATAACACTACCTCTCAGAATTAAAGAGATGGGATGCTCTTGAAAGCTTTTAGCTGTTTACTAGGATGTTTATTTGTTGAGCAACTTGCCAAATCTACAGATCAACGTGACACCCAACATTAATAAAACCATAGTCGTTCATCTTCACTATAATTATAAGAAAGTGGAAAAAACATAATATATGCTTACATTAGAAACATAAGACTATCATGAGCATACCCATTGTAGAACTCACACTAAGTATAAAAACAGGATTCAAGAATAGGGATTTAAGAACGCCTCAAGAGGCGGCGTTCCTAAATGTCAGGCGGTGGCATTTTTGTAATGAAAGTGTCACATACGAGAACGTCTTTTTCAAAGACGTTTTGGTATACTGAATATCCATAACATCGTTAAAAAGACGTTCTCGTATGTTAGATATCCAGAACGTCATTAAAAACGACGTTCTCGTATGTTAAATATCGAGAACGTCTTTAAAAACGACGTTCTCGTATGTTGTACTATTAAGAAAACCTCTCTCAAGGACGTTTTGAATTAAAATTTATCTTTAATTAATTAGTATACAAAATTCATTTCATCCCTTTCATCTCCCCTGCTCGCCCGCTCCTCCGAAAGAAACCCTCATCCCTTTAATCGGAAACCTTCTTCTTCCCATATCCCACCGCCACCACAACACTCCGCCGGCGCCGCACTCAAACCCTAGCCACCACCACTCTGAGCAAGCACGAACCCAAGGATAACATGTTCTCCTGAGCAGCACTTCGCTAGGGTTTGACGGCTGGCCTCCCCTGCCTGAGCACCAGCCTCAGCGCCTACCACCTTGGAATCCCAGCGGCGGAACCACCACCTCCGTGGCCGCAACTGTAGGATTCTCGTTCAACTCGCCGTGCCGCAGCTGCTGGGCGGCGGTGGCTACCTGCATAAATTCCCGCTTAACCCTAAAATCTCCGCAACCTATGATTTCTCCTCGCCGTCGACCGGAAAGCTGAAATTCGGTTCTCGTCATCCTCCAGAATCAACCTCTCACTTCCAATTACAAGAAACAAACACACAATTTTGATAGGCAAAAAAATTGCAGAAAACCGGGCGGCGATCCCCTTTTGGGCAAAAATGGAGATTCTCCGGGTGGCGCTCCTCCCGCCAAATTGGACGTGCTTTCTACTCCCCCTAAAGATGACGATGCCACTCCAGGTATCAATTTACAATTACAAGCTTCAATTTTGGCCAATTCAAAATTCTCTGTTGGCGATCCCCTTTGTCTTGAAGGAGGTGAAATCGATATTTCCACATAAAATGCTATGAATCCCGTCGAATTGGACATTCAAACCACTTCGATTGATGTTATTAATTCCGTTTCTCGTTAGTATTTGGCCTCTGAAAAATCCCCAATTACCATTGAAAATGCCGCTACTCAGACTGCTTGTCCGCTGGCCCCCTCTACTGCTGCCGGTGTTTCGAATTTGCACCTCTCCGAGGAGCAGCCTGTTGTCTCCTTGACATTATCGAGTTATTTTGGTCCCTTTTTTATATACTTGTTTTCTATCAAAGCATGGGTTTGTATTGTGGTATGAATTTCCTGTTAATCTATTTGATGAAATGCTTGGTGGCATCTGGTCAGGAGCACGTGTTGGGTGAATTCGGGAGAGGTTTGGAGAACGGAGAGCTTGAAATGGGGAGGAGTTCTATTAAAAATGCGCTTTATGCATTGGCGGAGATGATTGAGAAATGGGATGCGAACGGAGGGGGTAGAAATGAAGGCTTGAGAGACGAAGAGAGAGAGGCATTGAGGTCGTTGTTGAAGATGCTTGGAGAAGTTGAGGAATTCTATGATTGTATTGGTGGAATAATTAGGTTAGTGTTGATGATACTTTCCTTTGTTGCTTTGTTGTTTTTTATATGTTGTCTGTATATTTATTTGACATATATAATATGCTCACTCATTTGTATTTATGTCCAAGCATGTATCTGACGGTGTTGTAGTAAGTTAGTAATCCCCTTTTCTAGTAGTCAAGCACTCAACGGTGGCAGGGTTAGGGGCCGTCCCACATTTCTCAATCTTCGGTCTCTGCTAGGCACTGGTCGGACGTAGAAATGGTTAAAAAGTGAATTATTTTTGTCAATTTACACCTTTTATAATAACTGCTAATGAATGATGCATTTCTGATATGAATATTTATCGAGAATGCGAAGCAATTATTCTTTTCAAATTTCTAAATTATTCTTTTTCGTCTTTATTTTACTTTCTTTGGTTAGTTTTCGTGTGCTCGAACATGTAAATAATGAGGATGAACTTTGTTATGGGGTAGACCTTTTCGATGAATGATGTTGATTGTATCATGTATGTTCTATTTTGGCCAATATTTGTTTTCTTATTTGTGGGTTTGTATTATGATCTTTGAAGATGTATGATTTTTGTGACTTTGATTTTTATTTTCCAAGGGTGATTATTTTTGTGATGAATCGTTTTGAAGTATGGCAATGGTTTGTGGGTTTTCATATATTCTTAAGCGTAAGTTATAATTTTATTATCTTTAATGAAGTAAATTGAGGTTTTATCTGGTTCTTGATAGCTCTCGATGATTAAGTATGCGAAGAATATGTATCTGGAGCTGGACTTGATTAGTGGGAACGCAATGACCCAGTACCAGGCCCAAAACTTGTCGATTATTTGAAAGTCAGGATAAGATCGTGCTTCATTTGTACTACTCAAGAAGTGTGTGCTGTTGGGAGGGGACAGGTATATAAATGCTGGCATATTAAAATTTGTTTTTCTCTTTTTTAATTATAATTTCTTGATTGCCTTTTGAGATTGTTGTTTGCAAGTTATTATGCTGCCATGCAAGAAAAAAAGGACTAATGACTGTAATTTGAATCAGATTATTTAGATGTATAGTGAAAATGCAATGGAGAAAATGGCTCCATATTTATATAGTTTGTAGATTAGATCTGAACATCTTTTCACTCTTATCTCTTATAATCAATTATGTGACAGTTTCTGATGGCCCATATTAAAAGTGAGCAACTGAGCATGTGGGCAATATCTCTTACATTTTATCTTAGTTGACAGTATAACATTTATAAATGCACGTACTTCTATTTTTCTATTTTGAGGCAAAAATCCTTGATGGACAGTAAATGAGAGTTTCATAATTCATCATTCCCAGCTTAGCAATAAAATAGACCATGTTTTACACCTATAAATCCTTAGGCTAGTCACAATTTAATTATTGAACTATGCTCTTTTTAGTTTTTCATTAGGCTCTGGAAATGGTCTGTGTCTCTATAAGAATATTTTGGATTTGGTCTTAAATTGATTACTACTATGCTAATCAGGTAGAGTCTTTGAAATATGCGCTATCATTTGCAGCCCTGGGAAGAATCTGGAGAAAGCTTACAGGTGTTCTCTCCTCCCTGTGCATTTTCCCTATATTGACAGAGCATATATTAAGGACTTGGGCACATATGTTCATCTACACAGAGATAGGTTTTTGTAGTACGTAAGAACTAAATGAGAACAACTCAATATATTGATTCGAAAAGCACAAACATATCTGGAACTAGGGGCACTTGGACTAAATGAGAACAACTCAGGTTTTTCCCTTTATCTTTTAATACAAGCACAAACACACCTCAATATATTTATTTATTATTTTTCGAATTTCGTAGGATATATAACTCAAGCAATGAAGCTAGGGGCACTTGGACTTGCAGCTTATAGGACGTTCTCAGTAGAAGAGCTTGAGCAGGTGACGAATAATTTTGACACATCAGCTTTCATGGGAGAAAGTTGTCATGGTCAGGTAATTTCATTATTTTGCGAAATCCTGATAAGTTGTGATAAATCTATTACAATAAACACGTATGATTTGCATTCGAATTTTATTCCTCGTATTTTTTATGCATCAGCCTTAAGTAGTGTTTGTAGCCACTAACAGAAAAAAGTGATTGTTCGCTTCAAGTGATTTTATAAATTTGCCTCTATCATGACTTCAAATATACAGAGGTCAGTTAAGGGACGGATCGAATGTTGCGATAAGATGCCTTAAATTGAAAAGAAATCACAGTAGCCAATACTTTATGCCTCACATTGAAATGTTATCGAAACTCACACATCACCATATGGTCAGCACTCTCGGCCACTGCTTTGAATATTATTTGGATGATTCGAGTGTAAGCAGAGTTTTTCTGGTCTTCGAATCCGTCCCAAATGGAACTCTCAGAAGCCGGATATCTGGTAAATAACTACACATTTTCATAATATATTTACACAAATTGTGTAGCTTGTTTAATGTTTTAGTAATTTTTATGTAGTTGGATTCATTTAGTGATAATTACTAAAACTCATCATGAGATTTGGGGTATTTACAAAATTTTAAACAAAAAAAGCTAAGAAAAAAGCCCTAAAGTTTGATTTACTTTTAATTCTAAGGACTTAACTGTAATATTTCTTTAAACGTAAGGGTGTTTCAAATACCTTTTTTTTTCCCTTTTGAATGAGAAAAATATATAATAGAATCATAACTCAGTTTTTATAAATTTCTTATTTTGAAATTTTCCTCTTTTTTTTTGTAATTATGCCAAACCTCAGGGGTCAGTTTTGTAATTATCCCTTAATATTGTACGGTAGTACATTTGACAGTGTATGTTTTCTAAAATTGAATTTGCAGAAAGGCGCACGAGACGAAAACTTACCTGGGCTCAGCGTATAACTAAAATTCCATTTTCTATATACTATCACAAATAGCTAACTTTGTTAGGAATGCAGCGGTTATATGCCTATTTATTATTATTATTATTATTATTTTTTTGCATGTAGCTGACAATGTGGGAAATACCATACCTTAGCGGATACCTTGATTCATTAGGATCCAATTACCATCAAGGTGCAAACTTTGCAACAGGAGGTGCAACCATTCCGAAGCCTAATGAGTCCTGGTTTGTGACTGGTGTCAGCCCCTTTTCTCTTGAAATCCAAGTTGATCACTACACTCAGCTTAAAGACAGATCACCTTATCTCTACATTCAAAGTAAGTAGAAAAGAAAAAGTAAAAATAATTAAAATTGCAATTTTTTTCTTACATTAATTGTGAATTTTACAGCCAATGATGAATGCTTAAGAAAAAGGCTCCCAAAACCTGATCTAGACTTGTCCAAGGCCCTTTTCACAATGGATATTGGCCAAAGCGACGTCGCTTTCGTTATACGAACTTTGAGCTATGAGCTCCAGAAAGCAGCCATACCCAACGTAGTCAGCCAGTTTGTCTCACAAATTGGAGTAAGTTTCAGTATCCTAATTATGGATAATTATATTTTAAAATATGAATTATGATAATTAATTATAAAATGTAGGTTTTGTATGAAAGAGGGGCAAGGACATTTTGGATACACAACACGGGCCCAATTGGCTGCAGGTACCGTAGTGACTGCAGGTTCTTGTGCTAACCCTTCTAAAGTCATCAGCTGGGATAGTGTTTGAGAATATTTCTTGATTAACTTTTAGCTGATGAAATTATTAGTTAATGGCATTTTTCATTTTTTTTCTTTTTTTTGTGTGTCTTTGTAGTGAAGTTCAAGCATCACCAGTGGCTGTGAAGATATAGGAACCCAAGAATAAACCTGAGTGTTTTGGGGTTTTCTGCCTCACTTATGATGTCAAAGATGTAAGTGTTTTTCTTTTAGTGCATGCTTTGTTTTTGACATAAGTCTTGTGTGATTTTTTTTGCAATTGATTTTCTTAGTGCCTCCCTTATATTACTCCATGGTGTTTTTTATTACTCCAAATGGTAAAGTTTATTGCTTATTGATTCTTTTTCCTCTGAGTTTTTATGGAATAATAAGCATGGTTCTTGTTAGATTAAGTAATTATGAATTAAGTAATGAGGACTTGAATAAGAGATAGAGGAGGAGAGATAAAGAGAAAATGCTTTAATTAAAATCTTTAATGGAGATAGAGGAAAACGAAGGGATGATTTTATTTAAAATCTTAAAAAGATTTTTATTCTCTCTCCCTCTCCTGTGGGTGTCCTCATATGATGTGTATGGGCATGTGCACTCTTGTTTTGTCTTAAGCATTTTATGATCCAATTTTCAAGGAAGAAATTCTGGAAGGCCTTAACTACTTTGGATAACTTGGTCGTCTATTATATATATATATATATATATATATATATATATATATATATAATATATATATATTATATATATATATATATATATATATTCATCATTCAGATTTTATTTTCATCTAAACAAAAAGAACTTTGTGCTGTACTCTCTTGATCACATTAGACTGCTCTCGCACACCACGTGACGAATACTGCTCCAACGAAGAGTTAGAAAGTTAAATTGTACTTGGTTTCATGAATAGGTTTCTCGAAAGCAAAGATGATATTGCATTAGCAAGGATGCGATTGAGAGGCCCGGATTGTACGTCATGAAGCCTCAAAGGATGATATTTCGCACGAAGCCCCTATTTGGATTGATCACCGTGAATAGGGTGTGCAATATTTTGGAGTGTAAGAAACATACTATTTGTGGATAACTTGAATGGTAACAAAATAGGTACTCATCGACTTTTCTGGTGATTGTGTATTATTGTTATTAATGACATGTGTTGGTGATCTTGGGATTATATAAATGAAATGTGTTTTATGTATCATGGTGATTGTGTATTATTGTTATTAATGACATGTGTTGGTGATATTGGGATTATATAAATGAAATGTGTTTTGTGATTTAATTAGGTACTAGAATTATGTATATGAGCAGGCTTGGAAAAGGAAAATGAAATTCCAGAAATATAAAAATCTAGAACAGTTATCAAAAAACCATTATAGAAAACAAAGATTCTGGAACGCCTGTTTTTGGAGGCGTTCTCGAAAGTATACTTTCAAGAACACCTATTTTTGGAGGCGTTCTCGAAAGTATACTTTCCAGAATGCCTATTTTTGTAGACGTTCTGGAAAGTATACTTTCCAGAATGTCTGCTTTGGAGACGTTCTCGAAAATACATTTTCCAGAACGCCTGTTTTTTCAGCCGTTCTGGAAAGTATATTTTCCAGAACGTCTTTAAAAAGGACGTTCTGGAAAGTACTTTCCAGAACGGGCGAAACCTGCAAAACTGACTTTCTAGAACGGCTGAATTTCTTTAAAGAACGTCTCTGAAAAACCGTTCTTGAAAGTCTGATAATCAATAACGCCCTGCTGAGGCGTTCTTGATTGTAAGACTTTCAAGAACAGCTCCATACAGAACGCCTCAGCAGGGCGTTCTTGATTTGCAGAAACAGGCGTTCTTAAAAGCTGTTTCTGCACTAGTGACACCTCTTTACAACTAGTGCCATTATCACTTATAACTGCACATTGACCATAATTGTTAACTAACAGTACAATCACATATGCCAATTCCTCAATACAACTTATATGTAGATCTCATTTTCATATAAAATAAAATTTGTTCACGAATCTTTTGTTGGTACATACCAGAAATTAAAGGAGACAACCACAACAAAAAAAAAATAGCAATTTTCCAAGAGACTTTTCCCTCGGTTTTAAGGTAAAATCCCTCGATTTTGTGAGAAATCGAGGGAACAATTCCCTCGGAAGACCACTCCTCGGTAAAAATTTCCGAGGGATAATTTTCCTCGAAAATTTTTACCGAGGGAAAAACCGAGGGTCCGTACCCTCGGTAAAATCCCCCGTACAACCCTCGGAACCGAGGGAAACCGAGGGCTGGTCGCCCTCGGAATTTCCGAGGGTAAATACCCCTCGATTTTTTCGAGGAGTGATCGAAAAATTCTTAGCACTCTAAGAAATCTTCTTCACAATATTACGGAGTCGATTGTAGAGCGGTAAGCTTTCCCGAGTCGTGTCTCTCGAGGATAGATATTATCGGCGGTTGGTGTTTTTACTCAATCTCTTGTTAATTAAAATTACACTAATCTACATTAGGAAAGCATTAAGTCATTGAATGGGTATTCAGTTTTATGCAAAAACTTGAATTTAAAAGGAAACTTTAATTAAAAAGGATTTAAATGAAAATAATGAAAATGAGGGTTTAGGGTGTTCGGTTCGTCTCCACGATCAATTAGTTTTTGTCGAGCACTTAATCACCGATTCGGGATTGTCAATCCCAAATTATTGATCAAGTGTTGGGGTCATCAATACCAATTCTCAACAAGCTCCGACTAATGGCTCTAAACGAACTTAGACCCTAAATCCGTAATTACTAAACTAGTTGCATCAAATACGAATTAAAGCTTGTTTGAAATTAATTAATTGATAACATTAACTAAACCTAATTAACAACCTTAAATAAATCAGAACTACTAAATTCAAGAAGCCTTGGAATTAAAAGAGAATACATGGAGGGAAATTAAAAGCATTAAATTGAAAAGAAAGTCAAATCACCAAAGAGGAAAGCTTCATAAATCTTTCAAGAACCCATGAGTTTGTTTAGACTAAAGAGGTAAAAAGCTTTAAACCAACATCCATGGAGTTTTGAAAGAAAACAAAGGCAAGAGGAATAGAATTGCAAGAACAACAAGACAAACTAAATCTAACAGCATACCCTAAGCAAATTTAACTAACAAACACAACACAACAACATGAACAATAAATCAATAAATAAGCATAAAAGTAAAGGGAAAGAAAACTAGCAATTTCGTTGAACACCAAAAGCTTCAAATCCAAATTACAACCTTTAAAAGAAACCAAATCTTCAATACAACAAAGAGCAACAAGTGAAGGAGATTAACACCTTCTCCAACACTTGCTAACCTAAAAATAACCTAACTAAACTAACTATTAAGCTAACTAAACTACATTAGCTAATAATTAAGCTAGGGTTTTAATGGTAAGGGAAATGTAGAGGCTTGGTGGAGATGGAACTAGGTCCAAAACCACCAAGGAGAGTTGTTTTATTTGTGGATAATGGGTGGGAATCATATATGGGTAGATAAGGGGCAAAATGGTCTTTTTTTTGCAAAAATCACACATCCTCAGCGTTTTAGTCGATCGACTGCTTTATCCTCGAATAGCCAAACTTTCTGCCGAGCAGTCGATCAACTGAAACTCAGTCGATCGACTGACAAATATACGGAATAAGCCAACGATGTCTTCATATGAAATTTATCCCTTACTCTTGGCTTTACTTGGCGATTGATTTTTATCATTTAGAATTTTCCCCTTAGATTTATGGGCTCCGCACCAAAACCTGCCACAAGCGAGGCCAAGGCGAACTGTCTCCACTTAAAACTGATTTTTATCATTCTTAAACTCATAATTTGGGATTGTTGTAAACACAAGAGTTTTAGATATTTCTCTCAGATTTCCAATGGTATAAGGTGGAGGCAAATGGCACAAGTGACTTTGGAGTTATGCTTGTATTACGACAACTGAGACATCTACCGAACGAATGCAAGAGTTGATAATGAAAATGACCACATTTCTCGTCATTTCCGGTCGATCTTCATACCAAAGATATGTTGTGGATTGGCAATGATTTTCTCAGGTTTTAATCATCTTCCGACCTCATCGTGGGCCCACTTTGATCAAAGTTGACCTTCAAAATAAAAACTAATAAAAAAACTAAGAAAATATAAGAAAAACTACTAAAAACAAAGAAAACACTACAAAACCTAAAACTAACAAAATAGGCCAAAAAAAACTCCTAATACCCGTAAATTCAAGCAAAACACATGCAAACGCAACACAAAAAGGTAACAAAAATGCGTACAAAAAAGTACAAATCAAGGAGCAAACTACCCTCGAAAATACCGAGGAAAATTTTCCCCTCGGTACGTTCCCTCAGAAAAATTGAGGGCGGAATGCCCTCGGAAAACTGAGGGCCATATATTCCCTCGGAAAACCGAGGGCATAATATTCCCTCGGTTTTTTTATTTTTCGAGGGATTTTTTATTTCCCCTCGGTTTTTTATTTATTTTTTAAATATTTTTTTAAATTTTAGTTTTAATTTTAATTCCTATTCAATTATTAGAATTCCCCAAGAATTTGAAGAAAAATCATTAATGAAAAGACAAATAAATAAACCAATTATTATAAATTTTTTTGAAATTTTAGAATTATTACATGCGTTCGACACAGTAATAAAGTTTATATAAAAATCAAACTGTCCTATGGATGGGGAGGGGGATACTGCTGGAAACGAGCATACAGGTTAGCCATTCGGGCATTCATCTGATCCTGAAATGCATCCTACTGTCGGCGCTGCTCCTCAAGCTCCTCCACACGTCGTCGCTCAAACTCGGTGTATCGCTGCTGGATCGCCTCGAGCTCCGCCCTCTGCGCCTCCTTTGCTCATCTGGTGACCTCCAACTCCTCTCTCTGCGCCTTCTGAGCTCGTCTGGTGACCTCCAACTCCTCCCTCTGCACCTGGAGCTGCGCCTCAAGCTGTCTGACGTGGGTCCTATCAGCTTGGGAGGAGGGGGAAGAAGAGCTGCCTGTGATAAAACCCTTCGCAGCAGCCACCACCTTCCTATACGATCCGATGCCGTATTGTTGTCCATTTCTCGACTCGATGTCAAAGTAAACACGGTCAGGGTCAACCTCGCTACTCGCATTCTTGGAAGACGCACGTTCCTTCTCCAGCTGTCGCTCGTATTCCTCTTGAAACACAACTCGTTAGTAAAATTCTACATTAAAACCAAAGAACAAGTTAAAAATTAGAAAGAGACTCACATTAGTATTACTAGATCTCGTATCAATCCACGCGCCATCTTTCTTTTGGTGCATACGTACAAAAATATTGTACGCCTTAGCCGTCTCACCCGTGTGCTTCGACATCCCAGTATCCGGCCCAACAGGCTCGCTCCTCCTGTTCTGGCTGCACTGCTCAGATTTGGCCTTGTTCTCGGGCTTATCCCACTCGACCTTCCAAGCCCTAGTTGAGATGCATGATATATAAGATGGTATAAATTATATGTTATAAATAATGAATTCTAATTTAATAAGAAAACATATAATAGAATCGTTTACCTATAGACCTCCTCGATAACGCATCTCGGTCTCTCACCATTATATTTATCAATATACTACTTATACTCGTTCAGGTGCTTCCCGTACTTATCCCCGATCATCAGAAAAAATACATCCCGTATCTGTTTATCACAATACTCCTCCGGGTCCTAATAACAAATTTCCTGCAAAATAAAACAATAATTACAATTCAATTGATACATATGATTGTGTAGTTAAGGTAGATATTAACAAATTTGGACATAAAATAATAATTACCTGAAACATCTCTCACCAGAACGCCTTAGTCTCCTTAGGGACCGCCTTATAGCACCACCCGGCGGGATGGAGTTCCTTCTCAAAAATCTCCCGGAGTATAGTGGTCACCTTAGCCTGTCTGCTGTGTAGCCTGTATTCAATTGTGTTTTTTTTTTGTTACGAATATAATTTAATAATAATGATAATTACAATTAAAAATCATTAATTTACTTACTTGTCCCCTGTAATAAAAACAAAAACTCTCCCCCTCTATGGTGGGACCAACTGTCGTCGTGATGTACCCGCGTTGGACGGAGTATGTGATGGTGTATGTGACGTCGGTGTCGGTGTCTGCATCGGCGCTTAATGATCGGTGCCGAGACTCATGTAGTCGGTATCGAAATCAGCTAAACAATTAGCTGACCCCATATCTGATCGACCCATGCTACCAAAAACTCGATGCAATGACATCTGATAAAATTATTAGATAATAATACGAGTATATTACAAAATACCAGTATATATTATATACCAAACGTAATAATAAATACAAACATAAAAAAAATAGTTATAAAACAAAATGTGTCTTATAATATGAATAAATTACATATATTTCAACTAAACTAATCACTTTCACTATTAAAGGTATCACCAGACTCATTTTCGTCTGTATCTTGATCGGTAAGTAACTCTTCTTCTGTATCATCATTTGTCTTGTTGCCAAGTTCCTCCACGTAATTATCATTGAGGTCGTGCAACTGGAAATCGACATCATCGAGTTGAATTAGACTGCGTGTATCTAAAACTTCCTCTTGAAATGATTCTTCTGGTAGAGGCTCGATAAACTCAACATTTGATCGCGCCTTGATTTTACACATTGCCCACCAGTCCAACTTGTCTCGTCTCAAACTTGGGTATGCACAATAGTATATTTGCACAGCTTGGGAAGCAAGTACAAAAGGTTCATATCGATTGAACCTACGCTTATGATTGATATCGACAATCTTATAATGTGAATGGACTTTTGTGTCTGTAGTAGTTGGATCAAACCATTCTCATTTGAATATTAGCGTGTTTTTCTCTGTTTGTCTGGTGTATTCGATCTGCACAATTTCTATGAGACGACCGTAATAATCATATTCGGTTGCCCCATAAGTTGACCCTTTAATGCATACTCCACTGCTCGAGGTTGCTTTGTTAGATTCGTGCTCCAATGTGTGAAATCTATAACAATTTATCTTATAGCTGGTATACATTTTCACACATCTTGATGGACCCGTAGCTAGACTACTAATGTTCACGTCGATCACATTGTTCGAACGACCTCTTGCCTATGACATTGACAAATTATTTTTAATATTTGAAATATATTAGATAAATAGATACCATAATTATATGATTTGCATCTCAGTATCGAACGTCTTACGTAATGTTTGAACCAATTGGCTAATTCATTTTTCAATTTTTCGTTGATCCTACCATCAATAATGTTTGGTTGGAGACGTTGAATGCGTTTCGTGTAAATACTACATCAAATGTTACACAATTGAGGAAAAAAGTATTAGTACATTTATATATATGTATAAATTGACATTATAAATTGGAAAGAGTATTCATACCTAACATATTCTTTGACCTCCTCACAATTTAGCAACACGTATATCCCTTGACGGCAAATTCTATTTTGCATAGAAATCTTTTTCCCTTTGTACCAAACGTCTCTCCACATTTCTTAAACACCGAGGAAATTTTATCACCATCATCCACACAATTCTGACCATCGTCATTTCTATGAAAATTTATTCTTTTAATTGTAACATGGTCTTCAAAATAGTACGAACTAAAATTTGATGCCTTATCGACCAGATATGCGTTTGCTATCGACCCTTCAACACTCGCCTTATTTTTCACGATGTTCTTTAGTTTGCGAAGATACCTCTCGAACTGGTACATCCACTATACTGCACTGGGCCAGCAATTCTCGCTTCACATGCAAGATGAATGGGCAAATGCTCCATGGAGTCAAAAAAACTTGGAGGGACGATCAGTTCCATTTGTCACAAAATTAACGGAATGTCACATTCAAGTCGACTCATATCTTCGGTGCGAATGACTTTTGACGTGAGATCTTTGAAAAACATGTTCATTCGTTTAGAGCCTTCCACACATATGGAGGAAGCAGTTCACGAGTGGCTATTGGTATCAACCTATGCATGAATACATGACAATCGTGACTCTTCATCCCGATTAAACGAGATTCTTTATTGTCGATGAAACGCCCCAAATTTGATGCGTACCCATCTGGAAATCAAAGAGATTTGACCCAATCCCAAACAACATCTTTCAACGGCTTATCAAGTGTGTAACAGGCTTTAGGACACTTTCCTGACTCATCTAGTGCCAACTCTGAGCGATTACAATAGTCATTCAACTCTTCTCTAAATTTATGCGTGTCCTTAGTCTTCCCTTTGACATTCATCACCGTATTGAAAACATTGTTAAACACATTTTTTTCGATGTTCATAAAATCTAAATTGTGGCGAATTAGATTTGTCCCCCAATATGGCCGATCCCAGAAGATGCTCCATTTTCTCCAACCAAACGTTCAGGATATTTGCACATTAACGAGTGTTGCATCCAGTTCAGTGACATTCAGAAGCCTCAATCTTTCTATTTCTGCCAAAACTTCTATCCCTGAGCGCACTTCCGGCGGTGGAGTCTCGACAGATCTTCTTTTTCAAAATCGTCATTTATCTTTTCAAAAATGGTGATCATGCTCAAAGAATTTTTGGTGATTGTCGAACCACGATTGCTTCCCACTGCACTTAAGAGTGAAGGCGTCTGATCGTTCCATACAGTAAGGACAAGATTCTTGACCGGCCGTACTCCATCCGGACAACATAGAATACGTATGGAAATCGCTAATTGTCCACATAAGGGCTGCTCGCAATTGAAAACTTTGTTTCCTAGATATATCGTACAAGGGAGCCTCAACCATCCACAACTGATTTAATTCGGTGATTAGGGGTTGTAAAAACACATCAAGTTTGTCTTTTGGATTCTTTGGCCCTAGTACAAGAATGCTCAGGAACATGAACTGCTCTTTCATGCACATCCAAGGAGGCAAGTTATAGGGTGTAACTATGACGGGCCACGATGAGTATTGTGCTCCAAAACTTCCAAATGGCTGAAAACCATCTGTACAAAGACCCAATTTCACATTTCGACTTTCAGCCGCAAAACTTGGATGAGTATAGTTGAAATGTTTACAAGCTTCTGAGTCGGATGGGTGGCGCATAACATTGTCTTCAGCCACGTGTTCAGCATGACATCTCATATCTTTCGTTGTGGCATTAGATGCATACAACCTATGCGGATGAGGAGTTAATGGAAAATAGTACATCTTCTTGTACGCAACACAAGCCTTCTGTGGTTTTGTTTTTCCGTGGCGAACTGGTTAAAACTGAGGTTCACTGCAAAATTTGCAACTTGTCAAATCTGAATTGTCTCTCCAGTAGATCATACAATTATTCTTGTAGCAGTCTATCTTCTCGACCGGTAAGCCCGTACCCCTTAACAACTTCTTACTGTTGTAGAAGTTATCGGGTACGAGATTGTCTTTCGGTACAATCTCATTGATTAATTCACCCATTGATCATAACACTTTTGAGACATGTAATTCTCTGATTTCAAATTCATGAGACGGGAAACTAATGACAACTGAGTATGTCCCTCGCACTCCGGATACAATGGCTGATTTCCAGCTTTCAACATGTCGTAAAAAATTTTAGCCTCAGGGTTCGGTGAATCTTCCATATTGGCAACCACGTCAAGATCGGGACCAGCTGCATCTTGAACTATATTAATGTACGCGTTTGATGATTCTTCAGAAGTAAGAAGGTCCTCCAGCATGAAGATCGTGATGGCGTCCAGAGGTGGCGAGGCGGCTTTCTCCGTGGTAAATCCATCTATAGTAATTCGGCATGAATCCATATTTCACCAAGTGGTACTTAATCTCATCGACGTCCAGGTAACCACTATTCCTACATCTGCTATGAGTACAAGGACATTTTAGTCTCTGCCCGTCGTCCTTATGAGCGGAATGTGCTTGCGCAAATTAATAAAACTCTCAACTCCTTCCACGAATTGTGAGGATAAATAGCCGTTGTTGATTCGCTCGTACATCCAACTACGATCAGAACTCATCCTAACATTATACGGTTGTTCTATTAATTTATCGAAAATTGGGCAGCATGAGGGGTGGGTGGAGAATGATTGAAATTTTTGGTAAGGCCTTATCCCATTCAAGAACGTGATAGTCCTGTAATACATCGTCTTAGTATATGAATTTTTTTTGACTAAAAATTTCGGCAGCATCTCCCTTTATTTCTCTAAGTACACATATATTGCAGTACACCCGAGGGATGAGTTTTCCTTCGGAAAAAAACTGAGGGAATAACATTTCCCGCGGGTTTTTTCCGAGGAAAAACTCATCCCTCGGTTTTTATAATTTTTTAAAAAATAATAATGAAAAAATGAGGGTAATTTCGTCCCCTCGGTTTTTTCGAGTTGTATTTTCCCTCGAAAAAGTTTCTCTCGGAAATTCTTCAATAATTATGGCGGTAAATATTGGCGCCATATTTCCAAGGGGAAAACCGAGTAAAAATATTTCCCTCGGAAAAAACCGAGGGAAAAAAATATCCCTCGATTTTCCCTTCGGAAAATATCGAGGGGAAATATTCCCTCGATTTTTCCCTCGAAAAACTGCTGTTTTTTGTAGTGAACTAAAATCTTATTAAGACCATTCATTAATTACACAAATAGATCCATTGCAAATGTCAAAAAAAAAAAAATAAAATAAAAAGCAAACTATATTATCACATATTTTCATTTACATATCAACAAACTAGTTTATTCAGACTATATACTTAAAATGAATCTAACAATAAAACCCTTTTAAAAATATCAAAATTGAATGGGAAAAATATTGATTAAAATCATAGCAAAACACTGAAAACAACACACCAAATTCACTCTACTGAGTTCAATTTAGAAGAAAAAATCAAAAGAGATTAAGAGTAGAAGAAGGTAACCCTACATGTGATTTACCCTCCGCAATTCCAAATTTTGAGAAGCGGCTGCAGTTGGCGAGAGGCAGTGTTCGGCGCTGATAAACTTTTTGTTGTTTCAACTCTCATCCGCGCACAACTGATTGTAGATTTGGATGAATTTCAACAATGCCTAAGCATAAGCACAATAGAGATATAGGTTTTATCAGTGACATTTATAGGCAATAAACATGAAATTTTATCAGTGGTGGTGGCGGTCAGAAGAATCTTCGAAGAAGATAAATAATAGTATCTTAAACTCCCACTAAAATTATAGAAAGTGTTCATGGGCCAGGACCGGCCAAATCGAATATTAAACATGTTAATCTAGTCTGACACAAGTTTTTATCTATATATGAATAGTTTTTAATTAATATAATTAATTTAGTGTTTTTTTGTAACTTATATATGACTAATTTATATAATTATATTAGTATATAAAAGGAAAATATTATATTTGCCAATATAATAAAGTAAAAATATTAAACAAAGTATATTTTAGGTTCGTATGACACATAAATAACTGTAATATAAAATTCTTTAATTTGCCAGACAAAGCGTGAGAAATAGACAAATGTTAGGGGGATTATATATTAGTTTAATTTGAGCTTTATTTATTATTTGTCTATATTTTTATGTTTAGATGGGATTCATTAATAATATTATGTTACATAATTAGTTTATCTTGAAAATAACCTTTAATTTACTTATTTAGAATATTTGAGAATTTTAAATAAGAATTATTTTGAATTTTGATCAATAAAACTTATTTTGAATATTTTTATTATTAAGTTTTTCTTGTAATTAAAATAATTAATTTACACTTTTTTCTATTTATATATGACTAATTTATATTCTTATATTAGGAGAATAAAGAAAAGTATTAAATTAAACAAAATAAAATAAAAGAGAAGTATTACTATTAAATTAGTAGGTATTAGACTCTCATGACAGGTAAGAAACTGAAATACCAAAATTTTCTTATTTGGTAAACAAGTGTGATAATCAAATAAATAAGTTACAATGGTTATATATTAATATAAAGGAATAATAGTAATTATGATAAGGAAATTAGTACATATGAAGTTAGTAAAATTAGGCTTGGTATTTTGTGTAGAATTAATAATTTATTTATTATTACTATTATTTAATTATTTTTCGTGTGAGTTGTTTCCTACCTTTTTTTTATTTTTTTCTTTTTGTGTGTGTATGTAAAATATTATTATTATTTATTATAATTATTATTGTTATTATTATTATTCTTATTGTTGTTATTGTTTGTTTGTTTCCTACTTTTTTTTCACTTTTCCTACCTTTTTTTCATGACATATAATTGTTTAAAGTTAAGAGAAAATATCAAATTGGTAAAATATAATTAAAAAAATATTAAATTAGATAGATATTAAGTTCTAGTTAAACATAATTCAAAACACTATAGTTTTTTATTCATAAATGAATCGTAAGAAACATACACAAAGTTAGAATAGATTTTTTATTAATATATAGAATATATATTTTCTCATTTATACAACCAATAATGTACAAGTAGAAAATAGTGGTACATTTCTTTTAATCATTTTTAAGGGTTTTTTTATATACTAAGAGTTATTAGTCAATCACATGTAACGAATTATCTAAAAACGAAAACTAAAAAATCACTCCTACAATTATAGTCAAGGAAAAGACTACGGTACCTTCACAATACCAATCCTATGTATGGTAATCCAATTAATGTTTTAACCTCACCTATATTAATATATTATGATCTTTTTAAACATATCTATTGGTTAGTAGGGGTAGAAGTATCATATAGTGACTAGTGACTGTAATTTAGAAGTCTCCTAAATTGCAAAAATACAGCTCTTGGGGGCACAATCATACTACATGTTATATATTTAGAGGTTTCCGGGTACAACGCCACTGGAGAGTTTGATTCAACCAGCTTCAAACATTACCATTTTTTCTACTCCCTTTCATTCCCAATTCAGTAATCACCTCACTGAAGAATCTCTGGAAAAAAAAATGAATTGGACCTTCGACCCGCAAGAGCATTGGGCGATCATACGAGCTTTCTGAGGCCATTAGAACAATAACGATGAGGCCGGAACCTCACGATGCCGATCGAGTGAGGAGCACGATTCCAACCAGGTCAATAAGTTGGAAAAACGAGTGGATGAGATTCACAAGCATCATCAAGTCGAGATGCGATGAATGTTGATCATGATTAAGCAAATGTACAATTTCCATATCGCCCGAAATGAATACGCCCCAATCAGGACTCGCCTTGAGTTTTGTGAGTCTCGCTAAAGTAAGTCACCCACTCACTTTCAAACTTATTATTACTTTTTAGAATATAAGAATGGGAGGGATGGAGTGCGACTTAATCTGGTATTGTATATTACATTTTAAATTTTTGCATTTTCATTTAGAATTGCATTAACCATTTTTCAATTTATTTTTATCTTTTCGTTCATTTGCTTTCTAGAACTAGAAATAAAAGCGTGGATGATTGTGGGCCTATAATAATAATATTTGATATTATTTTGATGCAATTGAGTTTGTATGAACCTCTTTTGTTACTGTGTTAATGATGTTCTAAGGATAAGTTAATTTTTAAAAACTTTATATTTATACAAAAACACATGCTTGAACAAGGTTTTTATACCCTTAACTGAAAAAAATCTTTATTTTCATGTTTTTGAAATAAATGATATGCTTGTGAGATTTGGACTTTTTTGATTGATTAATTATAAAAACAGTCATTTTCTTTGTTGAGTGATTTATCAGTCATTTGTGTATCTCTTTAGAACTTGCTTAGGTTTTGCCTCGAGGTTGCAAGTGTACGAATTGACTAGAAAATAATTTAGTCGATTTTTGAAAACCCAATTCCGGCCTTGTACATATATAAACGATTACAAATAAAATTATACCTATTTAGCCCCATTTGAACTTTTATTTCACTTTCCTTGATAGCCATGAGCTTAATACATGCTCCTGAGAAGCCTCTTTAAAAGTTTATAACTATTCCGAGTAATTTGCACGGTTCAAAAGGTCATCTACCATGCATTTTATCATACACGATATGGGCATCATTTTAAAGTTTTTCAGAACCATTTTCAAAATACGACTCAAGCTTATCAATAACTCAACAATTTCAGCAATAAAATTTAGGTTTAGCCGATGTACCTAAAAAATGGGAATTCACTCGTTTCAATTGAGGGCAAAAGAGCCCCCCACACAAATCTTCTATTTGAATAATGGTGTTACACCGAAGAAAAATGTTGTGTAAGCCGTAGACCCCAAACCCTCTCGGAAGTAAACCAAAAAACATTCCAGACCGATACAACCAAAACTTGAAACCAAGCTTGAGTTATCGTAAATACAATTATAAACTAGAAAAGCCCAACACCGGCGATCGAATAGACGTCAACTCCCAAATCAATAAGCCAGTCGCAAAACTTCAGAGGGTAACTATGATCCAAAATTATCGATTTGCTTCTGAAAAAGGCTTGAAGAAAATGGGCGACCCTGGAAGAAGGCTTACACAAAAGAGCCACCAAAAGTAAACAAATCAAAGAAGGAGAACCCATGAATCCGCCAGATGTAGTCCATCCTTGTCATTGAAAAACAAACCACAAAGATTTCTACCTAATAACAAAAGAATAAAAATAAAAATGTAAGACTATTTCAATTCACAAAAACTACTTTTTATTGGGAAAAAAAAATCCATTAGAAAAACATTATACAAGGTTGACATTTGATGAGATCTGATTGGGAGAAACAAACAAATATGTTCTTATCGATTGCACAGATCTCCAAAATAAGTTGTGGTTGAAGGGAATAAAATAAAAGTTAGAAAACCCTAAAAAATAATGAGAAAGCAAAAACGAAAAAAAGGTATTATTATATACTTATTAAAAAAAACTATAACTTACCATAAATATTTTTTTGCAACACCATAAGTTGACACATTATTTTGTAGTTTTTTAGTAGTGATAAAATAAGAAAAGTGGGTTCATGGCTTGGTATTATCGGAATTCGATTGATTATAGTGATCTATGTGTTTTTAGCTTGAGAAAATAGAGGAAAAATGAAAATAAACAAAATTAAAGCAAGTAAAGGAAGTAAAATGAAAGGAAATGCAAGTTGGTCAGATGCCTCGAGCGTGTGCCTTAAGCAATAGAAAGCAGAGTTTCACTAAGTACAAGCATGAAAGCCTAAAGTACTACTATGCATGTATGATCATGAAAACTCAAATAATGCAAATTAACAAAAACTAAAAGCATCAATGGAAAGAGAAATAAAAGTTAACATGAAAGTTTAAATCTTTTCGAAAAATAACTAGAAACGAAGAGTAGATCTAGGATTCAACACAAAACTATGCATGAAAATAAAAACCAAAATAAAGCATATGAAATACTCAAAATAAAAATGATCAAGGACTCGATCTATGATCTCGGTGTCTCACTCACCTAGATTCCATAGCCAATTCACAAGATCTAACAATTAATCTAAGAGCTAAGACAAAATTCATAAATTTAAGAACAAGCATGAAATTGAAGAACAAGGGAGGAAATAAAGGAAAACTTACTTGAATTAAAAAGAGAATCCAAAAGCTTGAATGAAGTTACAATCAAAATAAAATCCAAGGGAGTACTTGAATTTTTCTTAGGCTTATAAACCCAAGGAAAAGTTTGAGATTAAATCTAAGATCTAGAGAGAGAGAATTAATCCCAAACCCATGAAATGGTTGGGAGAACGAGAGTTTATCTTGCTAATGAGAGAAGTCTATCTATTTATACTAGGTTAAATTAGGGGTAAATTTGTCAATTAAGCCTTAAAAGCTTGGTTTCCCGGGTTTGACCAGGGTTGGGCCCAACTTTCACCATGGCGTGAGCGTCGGCGTCGACGGGCGTCGATCGACGTGGGCCGGGTCGATGCAACAGAGAGTTTATGTCAGCATGTGTGTCGATCGGCGTCGATCGACACGACAATAGACTCATTTCCCAGGCTCGCGTCGGCGGCGTGTGTGTCTATCTATGGGCTATGTATCGACGCAACAGGGAGTTGTGTAGATGGCTCGTCGACAATGTGGTCGATCGACGCCAGCGTGCGGGGCTGTGCGCGGTTGGCTTGCCTTGGCGCGAATTTTGGTCCTCAATGCCTTGACCTATGAAAATAGGAAATTTGATCACAAAAACCAACGAATTACACCAAACCTCATATTAATTGAACCCATTTAACCAAATTTAGGATGAAATTAAAAAGAAACACAAAAAACAACAAAAATGAGAAAACAAACAAATAACCTAATAAAACTTGACTCAAAAATACTAAAAACAACATAAAACCCTAATTAAAAACACGAGAAAAACACCACAATTACATGAAAAACAACCACCCCAACACTTATCGATTTGTTCGTCCTCGAACCACGAAAAGAATCGAGAATGTACATGCAATGAACATTATGCAAAAAGAAAAATCCTTGTGCTTATCCTAATTAATATGATGAAAGTATCAACATTAACTCGTTATCGTCAAGCATTGTTCGTATAACTCCTTCTCAAGTGAAAACCAAATCGATGACTTCCTCACAAATAGAATTTGAGGGTGTTCGCTCAATTCACTCAAGTGTTTATTATAAGGGACGTGTATACGCTCAAGTCGGACAATGCATGCACCTTGTCAAGATTTCACAAATCAGAAACTCAAAATCACCCATTGTACATGACCAAGCAAGAATTGAAAGAGGTCTTTATTTCGGGTTGTAATGTTGGCTCTTTTGTAAGGTACAAAATATATGGATATAGTGCCTAACACACGATCAAAAGTGATCAATAACACACGAAACCCTAACTTCTAGAACTTGAAGCTTATAAACGCTTCACCCTTCCCAAATTACAAAACTTTCATTCGAAACCCTTTCGTACACTTCTGACTTTTATTTCACAACATTTAGAAGCTTCTTGAATTTGCTTCTTTTTACTAAACTTAGCCTTTTTGAACATTATGCTTTTCGCTTGAACGCACGCTTTATCACTTTTTGTGATTTGTGTTGGAGTTTATTTGTTGTTCTCTTTTTTTATATATCTTTTTCTATATATAAGTAACTCAAAACCCGAAACCCACAATTGATTTCTCACACATTTCTCGTCAACTAATCATACACTCTAACCTCACAATTTATGAAGATATAAGAGCTAAAATCGAGCTCGGCTAACAAGAAACGGGGCATAAGCTCAAGGGGGCTCATTTGGGATTTTTAAGTAACTTATATATTTGGATATGGCCGGAATAAGGATAATATATGTGTCTCGATGTCATTCCAAATTCAATCATGTACGGGCAAAATCAAACCTCCTCAATGCAATTTCCATAAAAATGCAAGCGAAACCGATAATTCACACAAGGCTGCTCACTAGTTTGCATCGGGTTTTGGAGATAAAATCAAAAGAGCTTTTAGAGCTTTACAATATTTTCACGAGTAAATTTTGATTTTATATATATATATATATATTTATATATATATATATATATATATATATATATATATAGGCGGGTTTTTGGACGAAGCACAAAAATTCAGCTCCTCACACAAGAGGGCATAAACATGTAAAAAAAACTGACAAGTAAACTACTCAAACATCCAAGCATGTGGAGATTGCTCAACTATGTAATAAAGACACAAAAGACACAAAAATGGCTCAACCATATAAATGCGCAATTAGTAAGCGTCACTTCGCCAAGAATGCATCTCTTCGTCAAGGCTCGAATTAAAAAATACCAATCATACTTGTAAATCCCGGACCCTAACCACCTACCCACCCCACACTTAAACCATGCAACACCCTTATTGCATTTTAATGAGAATCAAGTAAAAGGAGGCTGCGATAGAAGCTTCCTTAACCGAGCAATTTTGGGTTGAGCTTGGTGGGGTCCACTTAAGCATCAAGCAATACAAACAAAAACTGAGCATGGCTTGTTTCTTCCGACTCCATGAACACTACCAATCTTATCGATTCAGCCAAAGTTGAAGTCGGTAAACAAAACACTATAAAAGAAAATCACACGAAATAAAAAACACAATAAAATATGCACATAACTCAAAACAAGACAAAACCAAGGGCCAAGAAGAACCAATAGACAAAACAATTTTTTTATTTTTCAATTTTTCAAATATTTTTGGATTTTTATAATAAGAAAGCAAGGAAGAAAGGAATGTAAAAATAAAAGAAATAAGTGAAAAGAACATGGGTTACCTCCCAAGAAGCGCTTCTTTTACGTCATTAGCTTGACGAACTCCCTTCTTGGTCATGGAGAAGTTGAGACGGGAGGATACACCAAAGCAACAACCTCCTTGTCGGGAGGGTCCAATCTTCGAACTGTTCTCGGGACATCGTGTAATGGCAATGGCCTTTGATGGAAAGCAAACATCCCAAACGGTTGAGTAAAAGTCGATTTGGCTTGCTCTTCAGTTGGAATTGTCGTTTTGAAGTGACCCGATGACTCATCTAAGAAATAGAAGGAATAATGTCCGACTAGCTTGTCCATCATTTGGTTAATAAACGGGGGAGGGAACGATATTTCTTGGTGGGCGCATTTAACTCCTTAAAATTGATCAACATCCTCAATCCCGTTTTAGCCCTCATGTCTAACAACTTTCCTTTTTCGTCCTCGATAATGGAAATACCGCTCTTCTTTGGTACTAAGAGAACGGGACTCACCCACTCACTACCGACAATTTTGAGCATTAGCCCTTCCTCCAACAATCTCAATTTCCCGTCTTTCACTATCTCCTTAACGTCTGGTTTCAAACGCCTTAGAAACTCTTGATATGGTTTGTCATCATCCTCAGAGACGATTTTATGCATGTAAGTCAAAGGGCTAATTCCCTTAATAACTCTGGGTTTCCAACCAATAGCACCCTTATGAACTTTAAGTTCTTCAATTGACCTCTCCTCTTCCTTTCGATGCGAATTTGAAAAGATAATAATCGGTTTGCTCTCCTCTTCCTCCAAATGGACGTACTTGAGGTGAGATGGAGGAAGCTTAGGCTCGGGCTTATGCGTCCTCTCGTCATCATTGGGGGTTAATTCGAACAATTCCATGACCCCCTCAAGATAGTTTTCACGCTTTTCAATCTTATTATTAATAACCCCCCCCCCCCTCTAAAAAGTCGTTGTTGCCCTCAACAACACATAAAAAATCTTTTTCACTCAAATCTTGGGTACATTGAAGCACAATAGACTCGTCGTTACGAACAAGGGGCTCATCATCCTCACAACAACCCTGAATATAGACTTCTCGGCCAAACTCATCCTCAATGCTCTTGTCCTCCATATAAACTTGTTCGACCAATTTACGGATCAAATCCATATGTAAGAAATCCTCATAAGATGTGAGTGATGTATAGAGCATAAGGGCCTTAGCAGTTGGTGGATTGTAGGCATTCGAGGATTTGTGTAGGCCATTGAGAAGGCCCTTTGCCAATGTGGGACCCACGGGAGTAGAATTAGGAGGAGTAAGAACATTATGAATAGACACCACCTCCTCCTCGGACGGCGGGGCAAGCTCATTATCAACCAACCCACCACGTCTATTGATCGCGACCGTATGAGTATGCGAAGTTGGGCTTGGAAATTTTCGCACAATGACCAATAGATTCGGATCATGAGAAGGGATAGGAGCATCCACCGGTACAAGTAGATGATTAGCGTAGATTTGTCCTTATTTTTATTAGATTTTTAGTTCTTTTTCTATTTATCTTTGGTATAAGTTGGATGATTTAAGCGTAATTCCATATTTTTATATTACCAACTTATTTTACCATATTTAGATCATAATTGATGAGAATAGGTGATTAATTGTTGTTTTTCACCTTACAGCTAAGTAACTGGAAGAGTTCAGCACGTAAATAGGTGAAATTCGATGTTCAAGAGTGGAGAAAAATGAGACGTACTCTCAATCACGTCAGTCGACGCAAGCGTCGATGCTACATTGACGCAGATCTTGCACACGACGGTCGACGCTCTATCGACGCCAAGGCGACGCAACTCTCTGAAGTGTCGATCCAAGAGTGCGTCTGTCGATGCCAAGTCGACGCAACTTGCTGTTGCGTCGATCCAAGACCCCATCAGTCGACGCCCCTGCCCAGTTGATGCGAGCACATGGACAACGTTGACGCCGAGTTCCATCACACAGCGGTCGATGCAGCGTCGACGTGGCTGCCCAGAAATGCGTTTTTAGGATTTCTTGTGTGCAAAGACATGCTATATCTATAAATACCCCTCATATTTCGGATTTTTAAAAAGAGAGACGACTATCTACGAGCATAGACGACTTCCTAGGGTTAGCCAGCATAGAAACAACGCATTTATACACTCCAGAAATCAAGATTGAAGATTCAAGATCCTTACGCTCAAGAATAACTTGAAATCAAGATTTCGTTCCTAACTCCGGATTCGATGGAGATTTTTACTGCTTTCAGTAGTTACAATAAGTATTCTAAACTCTTAGTTAATTTCGTAGTCAATTTCCTAGTTAATTTCGTAGTTAAATTCTTAGTTAATTCTAGATTAAATAATTATTTCTTAATTTATTTCATGCTCGAATTTATTTTGGATATTGGATTCGTCTAGTTTATTTATGCAATTTGATTTATGCTTAACTATTCGTTTTTAGATTCTTATGATACAATTGCTTCGTGATAGTTTATTATATTAATGTTCTTAGATTCATTAATAAGTTTAAATCTTCGTTGCATTTTATTGGTAGTTTAATTATTGCTCGTAGTTGATAATCTAGTTTTAAATAAATAGTTTAATTAGTTGTTTCGACCCAAAATAAGACCAACGTCAAGAACAACACCTGGAACCTTGAACACCTTTTTGATTTGCACACAGAAACACGTTAGAAAGGACCACTGGTTGTTTTCCGATGGAAACCTCTCCGATGCTTAAGTCAGTAAAGCGTATGAGGTTTCTCTTAGCAAGCAAAGAAGGAATGCACAAAGAATGACATACCTCTCTCAGCCTTGGGTCTGAGATATTTATAGTTTTCTCAGCGGGGACCCTTTTCCGGGATCTCGGAAACAACTGATAAGTGGTCCCACTTGTCCCCCTGCCAGGGTCAGGAATCCAGTTTTTACCTAATCCTGGTCTCCTTTTCATTAGTAAACCTGTCTTCACCTTTCCTGGGCTTATCTCACGAGAGACCTTTTATCAGCTCAGATGAGGTCGTTCAGTTTTATTAAGCTCAGGACAGCTCCTGGGCTAGGATGACGCTGCCCAGACTTATTTCAATTCTTAAGAGAACCAGGCCAAACCAGGTGCAAGTCGTCCTGAACTTCCTCCCTCGACTGTCCAGGTCTACCCCAATCCGGGTCTGGCCTATTCATTCCTCATCCACTCCTCCCCCCAAAATAGTTGGGGTAGAGCTGTAACACTCCAGGGCCTTTTTGAAATAAATGAGGTCCCGCTCATCCTTTATTGTTTCTCGTACTGGTACGAATCCCAAGAGATTCGCCTGACAACCAGGCCTAATTATTGGCACTAGTGGTGTCGGCCCACATTCCCAAACGTTTGCCATACCAACACGTCTTTCCAAGTATTGTACCTGATAGGTCAGCGGCACGTGTCCTACCCTAGGACGGTTAGCGTTCCAGCTCACTGCCTAGGGTACTGTTCCTCTGTCCGCATTAAATGTGAGGATTCCATCAAATCCCGCTTTTTCCTTGATTTTTGTTTTTTGAATTTATCCCCTTTTCTTATATTCTTATTGTCTTCTCTCTCTCTCCCACTTTTCGTATTTCATTTACTACAAAACACTTCCAAGCTCTCACTTTTTAGAACTCCGGAATCTCAGATTTCCAATTTTTTCCATCTTTCCTCACAAATCAGGTACCTTATCAATCCCTCTCTCTTTACATTTCTGACCATGTCATCATCTTCTATTTCCTCCGACAATCCTCTCGCTCGTCCTCTTCTCCGATGAATTTAACCTCCTCCTCTTCGCCTTTCACGGCGGCTGTCTCTTCCTCCTCCGGGGGTTTAGAGTATCCCCCGGCGAATCCTGAACATCCTAAAGTTACTTCTATCCTTAGTGATAGAATTGTTGAGGAGCTACGCCATAAATAAAAATTCCCAGAAAAATACGATCCCTACGCTCCTCCGACCTGTATTCTAGCATGTCAGGCACCGACCGTCAGATTAACCCAATATCAGGCGGGTTTGCGCCTTTTAGTGAATCCTTTAATGTTATAAATTGCCAATACGTACAAAATCCCCATCTTTCAATTTACTCCAAATTCTTTTAGGATTATGGTATGTTATAACCTGGCCATGCGTTATGCTGGTCTAGATCCTTCAGCCCATACCTTCTACCAGCTCTACCAAGCAAAGAGCTCCCCCTGGTTGTTTTTACCTTAAGGCCAGAGCTGGGGTTCATTTTTTGCGCGGGCTCCCTTCCTCCAACAAGGCTTGGAGGAAGAAATCCTTCTTCATTCACTGCAATGGGGACTGGGGTTTTGACCCCAAGCTCATTGATGAGATACCACCTTCTCGTCACCTAGCCGCCACTGACAGGTCTCCGCGCCTTCAAAAGGTCATCTCTACCCTTAATGGAAGTCCCATTCATGTGACTGAAATTCTCCTTCCCTTTGTCCTGGACTTCTTTAATGAGCGGGAGGAAACAGGCCTTCTATCCAAAGAAATCGGTACAACTCTTTTCACCCCGACCTGACTTGCTGTACTTTATTTAAATTTTAACCCTCTTTTCTTCTCTTATCAGAATGAATGATGCACCAGATGTTCGAAGCGGCAGCCAAGAAGGGGACTGAGGCTGCTTCAGAGCCTCGAGCTAGAGATGCAGAAACCCCCTCTTTTCATCAAATCCAGAGCTCCCAACCTCCTCAAGCTCCTGCTCGTTCTTTGCCAACAAGGCGCTCCACCTCCGGGTCGGAAGAGGATGATGCCCTTCTAGCTAAGAGGCATCGTTCCAGCCGAAGCAGGGGCCCTGCTCCCACTGTAACGCCAGCTGTGCCCATCAATCGCAGTGCGGATCCCCCTAAGAGGACCTCTGTCCTGAACTGTTCTGGCGACGTGGCAGTTCGACATGTGAGTGGGCAGTGCACGCCTGAGGATATGTGGATCCTTGAGAAGATGAGCGACCGCGAACTGTTGGAGTCATGGTGCCAAGATGAGGTGCGCGTAAATCCCTCACTACCTCTTCTTTACTTTTCCTTTTTCCTTCTTCCTCATGTATGTGTTCTAACTTTTCCTTTGTATCCAGGTTGAGGCCAAGAGAGCCCTCTTGGCCATTAGGGTGACCCGGTCTATGACCCAACCTGATCTCCTCAGGGAGAACAAGACTCTGCAGGAAAGAGCGCAGCGTTACCAGGCTCTGGCAAGGAGAGGATAGCTGAGACAAAGATGGTGAGGGAAGAAGTGGCCGAAATGAAGAAGGCTCAGGACAAGATGCTGGAGACAGCTCATTCCGAGGCGAGAGACGAGGCTCTTGAAAAGGCGAGGAGTTTGGCGGACGAGACCTTGGCCAAGGCTAAGGAAGAGTGGAGAACCGAATTCTTAAACTCCGAAGAGGGCATGCGTCTGGTTCAAGCTAGTAGGGAGGTGGCACAGAAAGCCTTCCTAGGCTCCAAAGAGCTATACTCTCTGCTCTTTCCCGAGGCAGTCGTCTATTATCACTTTGGCTTAGACGAGCAAGCCAAGTGGACCCAGGCCAACCCAGGTGCCCCTTTTGACCGAGCCCTGCCTCTGAAGAACCCTCCCGAGCCTACCTCCTTGGCTTACGCCTCCCGAGCAAGATCGCCTTCATACTGTTGGGTCTGCAGAGTTTGATGAGCATGTCTTCTCTGTTCTTCATTCTCCCGAGCCTGGGCAGTCTCAGCCAGACCTGACTCTTGCTGTAGTGTCTCCGACCTCTTCTCCCTCCCCAACTTTTGCAGGTCTGGGTGAGTTGCCAGGTGGGACTTCTCCCGGCCCCCTGTCTGTAGATGATGTGGAATAGCTAGCGGTCGAGTTGGATGCCGAGATAAATGCCGAGATAAATGCCGAGACTTAGGTTGTTTTGTTTTGTTTTTATATGTAGATCTGTATTGTTGCCTGTGTGGCTGGTCTGCGTCGAAAACTCTTAAGCTAAGCTCGTGTTACCTTTTCACCTTGAAATCAAAAGAATGCGTCCTCACAAAAGGGAAATATATATAATGGTGCACTCATTCGCTCATGTTTTTCAAAAGGTAAGTGTATATGCTCGCATCAACATAGACATGCATTCAACAACTCGTGAAAATCAAAGACTCGTACATTGCATATGTGTGCACATTTAATCAAGAATCGGATTAGGACTTTCTAGGGTTATAATGTAAGCTCTTTGGTAAGGTATGTCATATATAAAGATGTGTGGCTAACTTGCGAACAAACGCAATCAATAACTCACTCAATATAAAATTTTAAGCATAGTGCATAATTTTGCTCCTCAATCTTCCCAAACAACCATATACCATTTTCTTAAGCCTTTTATAGCTAAGGCTATTTCTAACCCTAAAACCCGAATATTTGCCTTTATAAATATGCTTTATTTTTTTAACATCTAGATGCTCTTATGAACTTAAGCACCCTTAATTTCCTTTTTTTTATATATTTTTTACTTTTCTTTCTTTCTTTCTCTTCTCTTTTTTTTTTCTTTTCCTTTTCCCTTTTTTTTATAATAGCATCCCACTAATTTCCACCCTGCAATCCTCATATCTCAATAAACCAATGATCAATAAACTCTCATCTCACAAACTTAAATGAAATAAGAGCTACAATTAAGCTCGTGGCTAACAAAGAGACGGAATAAAGGCTCAAAGGGGGCTCAATAGGGATTTTTAGTGGTTTTTATTTATGAATAAGGCCGAAAACAGGTTTTATATGTGCCTATCGTCATTTCCAACACCAAATGTACATATGCAACTTTAGAGACTTCTCAAAACACTTATCGAATCAAAGCATGAAATGTTGATAAACACACAAGGCTCCTTACTAGGGTTTTATTCAAWCTTTTGAAAACAAGGTGATCAAGTTTTTACAAAAGCTTCGCAAAATTGCTAACGACTAAGTGTTGTTTTTAAATATATATATATATATATATATATATATATATATATATATATATATATATATATATATATATATATATTTATATATATATATGTAGTTTCTGAAAATTTTTGCACTAAACAAGCTCGAAAGACTCCAACGACATATCACATAATACATGATTCCGACAGGCAAGCCAGTACAAACAAAAATAAGCATGGGAATGATTTCAACAAACGTTGACAAAAACAGTTGGTTGATACGCACGTCGTCAAAAAGAAAGACTCACACAGAACCATTCTACTGAAATGACTACACATGCATAATACGACTATCCCCCTCCCCTACAAACAAAAGTAAGCAATGTCCGCATTGCTATTATACAAATTAACCCAAGGAAAAAGGAAAATGCCGAATAAGTTATCATGCGAATAATTGGTCAAATGGTTATACAAACACCCGAGCACAAAACACATAACAAAATCACTAAAAATAAAAAATGAGAGTTGGGATAGAAAGTGATACAATACTGGGGCTCGGGCCGGCCTAAGTTTCCATGCCGCCCAGAGAGAAAGATGAAACTATACAAATGGAGCGATGGTTTCAAGTAAGTCTGCTGCGTCCATCCGACCGGTCACTGCACCACTCCGGTCGGACAACGGTCCAGTGTGTTCCGTCTGACCGGTCATCTTCTCTCATCCGGTCGAACATCAGTCCAGTGTGCTTTGTCCGACCGGTCAATTCCTCTCATCCGGTCGGACAGCAGTCCAGTGTGCTTTGTCCGACCGGTCACTTTCCCTCGTCCGATCGGATGTCCTGGAAAAGCATCATTTTCCACACTCTTGCTGCACAACTCAACAAAGCATTACCACACCTATCCAACTCAAGTTAATCACGAACAAAAATATGTACCGAAAAATAAAATTGAGAAAATTCTAAATTAAGCTAGAAAAATAATACCTTGGGTTACCTCCCAAGAAGTGCAACTTTTTACGTCTTTTGCTCGACGACTTACAAAAGTGACATTATCCGAGATCCAGAAATAAATGACGATCGTGCCATGCCTTAGTGTTCTCTAAGAGCAAAAGTGGTTGATGGAGATTACCACGGTAGGCACGATAAGAAGGTCCCATGATCAGAGAATCAAAAACTCCAACCGGCTTTGGAGGTCGAAAACATGAGTAATCGATGACCAAAAAGAGATCAAAAGTCAGCCGGAGTGCGGAACAATGCTCGGTCACCGAAATGACTAGGAAATCGGTCGAACAAAAGGAATGATCATCGACCGTCCTAAACTCCTTCTCGATTGCTTCTTCTACCGCCTCAAAGTTAAAATTGGTCAAAGCATCAGGTAAAACGCAATGCGGCTCAACAAACACAACCTCCTCCAAATCTGGTAACACAACTCCAACATCTGCACAAAGAGCAAGTAAGTCCGAGTCGCGAACATCCTCGCTCGGAACCTCCAATGGAAACATCCCTACACTATTACCCAAAATTTCATATTCAATCGCAAAAGGGGCAATCTCATCCAAATCTGCAATCTCTATCTCCTCACACACCTCTCCCAAATAAGTGTTCATGCTCGAATCCTTAACATCCAAGATAGGCTTCACCACATCAAAAACTGGCAGCTCATTAAAAGTAAGCCGCTCCTCCTCATTGCGGTTAACCGAGTAAGAATAATTATCGAATGGAGCATTGGGATGATTATAAATTTGTTTGTTTTCCCTCTCTTCGAAGGAAACCATAATTTGACCCAACATCGTCTCCATATTCTTCATGAGTCGCTCAGTCGATTGTGCCAAACTGTTTTGCATGTAATTGTTGTGTTTTTCTTCGTGTTTTTAGATAGATTTTTATATTGATTTTAGTAGTTTGGAGTCATTTTTAGTTAATTTTCTAGGTTGTTTTTCTTATTTTATTATCTTTTCAATCAACCTTTTGGATTCTCCATTTAATTTTAGTAAGTTTTCTTTTAATTTCATGCTTTGTTCTTCATTTGTTTTATGCTTTTTGCCTTAGGTATTAGAAGTTGTGGCTTGATCTTGTGAATTGGCTATGAATCCTAGTTGAGTGAGACAATCTAGATCATAGATCAAGCCCTTGATTTGTTTAATTTCAAGTAATTTCATATGTTTCATGCATTTTTCTTCATTTCATGCTTTTGCCTTAGCACCTTGAATTCATGATGATCGCTCCATTTGTATAGTTTCATCTTTCTCTCTGGGCGGCATGGAAACTTAGGCCGGCCCGAGCCCCAGTATTGTATCACTTTCTATCCCAACTCTCATTTTTTTATTTTTAGTGATTTTGTTATGTGTTTTGTGCTCGGGTGTTTGTATAAACCATTTGACCAATTATTCGCATGATAAACTTATTCGGCATTTTCCTTTTTCCTTGGGTTAATTTGTATAATAGCAATGCGGACATTGCTTACTTTTGTTTGTAGGGGAGGGGGATAGTCGTATATCGCTCCATTTGTATAGTTTCATCTTTCTCTCTGGGCGGCATGGAAACTTAGGCCGGCCCGAGCCCCAGTATTGTATCACTTTCTATCCCAACTCTCATTTTTTTATTTTTAGTGATTTTGTTATGTGTTTTGTGCTCGGGTGTTTGTATAAACCATTTGACCAATTATTCGCATGATAAACTTATTCGGCATTTTCCTTTTTCCTTGGGTTAATTTGTATAATAGCAATGCGGACATTGCTTACTTTTGTTTGTAGGGGAGGGGGATAGTCGTAT
>BMAC01000693.1:205696-225286 GCA_014905375.1 Phtheirospermum japonicum | reverse complement strand
GGTTTCAAGTAAGTCTGCTGCGTCCATCCGACCGGTCACTGCACCACTCCGGTCGGACAACGGTCCAGTGTGTTCCGTCTGACCGGTCATCTTCTCTCATCCGGTCGAACATCAGTCCAGTGTGCTTTGTCCGACCGGTCAATTCCTCTCATCCGGTCGGACAGCAGTCCAGTGTGCTTTGTCCGACCGGTCACTTTCCCTCGTCCGATCGGATGTCCTGGAAAAGCATCATTTTCCACACTCTTGCTGCACAACTCAACAAAGCATTACCACACCTATCCAACTCAAGTTAATCACGAACAAAAATATGTACCGAAAAATAAAATTGAGAAAATTCTAAATTAAGCTAGAAAAATAATACCTTGGGTTACCTCCCAAGAAGTGCAACTTTTTACGTCTTTTGCTCGACGACTTACAAAAGTGACATTATCCGAGATCCAGAAATAAATGACGATCGTGCCATGCCTTAGTGTTCTCTAAGAGCAAAAGTGGTTGATGGAGATTACCACGGTAGGCACGATAAGAAGGTCCCATGATCAGAGAATCAAAAACTCCAACCGGCTTTGGAGGTCGAAAACATGAGTAATCGATGACCAAAAAGAGATCAAAAGTCAGCCGGAGTGCGGAACAATGCTCGGTCACCGAAATGACTAGGAAATCGGTCGAACAAAAGGAATGATCATCGACCGTCCTAAACTCCTTCTCGATTGCTTCTTCTACCGCCTCAAAGTTAAAATTGGTCAAAGCATCAGGTAAAACGCAATGCGGCTCAACAAACACAACCTCCTCCAAATCTGGTAACACAACTCCAACATCTGCACAAAGAGCAAGTAAGTCCGAGTCGCGAACATCCTCGCTCGGAACCTCCAATGGAAACATCCCTACACTATTACCCAAAATTTCATATTCAATCGCAAAAGGGGCAATCTCATCCAAATCTGCAATCTCTATCTCCTCACACACCTCTCCCAAATAAGTGTTCATGCTCGAATCCTTAACATCCAAGATAGGCTTCACCACATCAAAAACTGGCAGCTCATTAAAAGTAAGCCGCTCCTCCTCATTGCGGTTAACCGAGTAAGAATAATTATCGAATGGAGCATTGGGATGATTATAAATTTGTTTGTTTTCCCTCTCTTCGAAGGAAACCATAATTTGACCCAACATCGTCTCCATATTCTTCATGAGTCGCCTCAGTCGATTGTGCCAAACTGTTTTGCATGTAATTGTTGTGTTTTTCTTCGTGTTTTTAGATAGATTTTTATATTGATTTTAGTAGTTTGGAGTCATTTTTAGTTAATTTTCTAGGTTGTTTTTCTTATTTTATTATCTTTTTGTGTTTCTTCTTGATTTTATATTTTAATGAGTTAATTGGTTTAATTACCTTGAGGTTTGGTGAAATTCTTGGGTTTTTATGTTTAAAATTCCTATTTTTAAAGGTGGAGGAATTAAGGTCCAAAATACAAGTCAAGACAAGCAAGGACGTGCAACCTCAAGCCAAAAACTAGCTCCAAAATGCCAAAACAGTCTGGAATGGTTGTCAAGGCGAGCCAGAACAAGCCAGGACTCGCCAAACGCACCTTGGCGCGAGTTGGCCCGAGCCAAGGCGCGCCTGTGCGCAGCTGCCGAAAACTTATGATTTGGCTATGAATTATAGATGAGTGACACATCTAGATTGTAGATCGGGTCTTGGATCGTCATGATTTTAAGTTTTTCATATGCTTTATTTTAAATCTTATTTTAATGCCTTGTTTCATGCTTAAATCCTAGATCTACTCTTTGTTTCTTGATATTTTCCTAAAAGTTTTAAACTTTCCCGTCTATTTTCATTGATTTATCCATTCATGCTTTCAATTTTAGTCAATTTGCTTTATTTGAGTTTTTATGCATAGTTGTACCTTGTGCTTGCATGCTTGTACTCGGTGAAACATTGCATTTTCTTGCTTATTTTCATTATTGCTTTGCATTTTTGATTAAGGCACACGACCGAGGCATACTACCAATTTGCACTTTCATTTTCTTAGGATAGTTAGATATTTTAATTATTTTATTTTCATTTTTCCTTTATCTTTCAAGCTTGAAACACATTGAATACTTCAATTGAATCGAATTCCGATAATACCGAGCCATGAACCCGTTGAATATATTTCAACACCACAAAAACTATGAAAACAAAATGGCGCTGTTGCCAATCGGCTTGGTTAAGGCTTTCGATTTGGTTGTAGTTTCATTGTGTTTTTAGCTTTCTTTGTTATTTGATATTTCTTTGTTTAGTATGCAAGGTTCATATAGCTATGGTGGATACATTCCCAACATGGGAGGGCATGGTGCAAACCATGTTGGGAATGGGATGTATAATGGATTTGGCAACGTGGGAGGGCATGGTGCACACCACGTTGCCAATGGTGGATTCGGCTATGGTCAACCCAACGTGGGAGGGCATGGTGCACACCACGTTGCCAATGGTGGATTCGGCTATGGTCAACCCAACATGGGAGGGCATGGTGCAAACCATGTTGGGTCGAGCGTCTTCTTGGGTTCAAACGGTTCGTATGGAGGTTACGGAGCCCCTACTCCTCAAACTCCAAACATGTATAACGGAGGATTTGTTAATCCAAATGGGATCGTTGGTAACCAAAATCCGAATTCCTCTCCATATGGTGGCTATAGTGCCCCCGCGCCTTATCCAAATATGTATAATAGTGGCGTTGAGAGTCCCGGCTCATATGGCGATTCTCGTTCTTCCAATTTCAATCATGTCCCGAGTGGTGCCACTACTAAATCCCAAGCTCTCGAGGCCTATGATCATTTTGGAGGTTTTCTCTCCGATGCACCCCCCGTCCGCACTATGAGAGACTTTAGTAGACCCTTTGTGGGGGGATTTCCTCTTGAAGAGCCACAATCTCCTCCACCACCACATGGGGTGTTTCCACCCTTATCGTCCAAGGAGTTTGAGTTGGTTACGAAAATTGCGGCATTGAAGGCTCAAATCGCTCAAATGTCTAGCCCGGGACCGACTCCTCCTTGTGCGGGACCCGGTTTTCCTACTCCACCGCCGCCTCACGATCCTCTTGTTACTTATCCCGTCGACCCGCTACCTTCGCCCACTCTTCCGGTCTTGTTCCTTGATAAGTGTGGGGTAGTTGACATTACGGTCGTCTCTCCATCGGAAGATGATGTGATTTCAAATCCGAGTGTTCTTCCTCCTTTTTATTCCACCCCCGTGGACCTCACTTTGCCTTCTCTTTCAAAAGATTCTATTATCGATCGGATATATATGGACATGATAGAAGGTATAATCGAGCGAGCTTATATGGAGGAAAGGACCAATGGGGAGGTGGTTGGCCCGGTTGTCGATATAGAGGGATGTTATGAGGATGAGCCCCTTGTTCTACATGATGAATCCGTTGTGCCTCTATGTGACCTCGATTATTGTGTTAATGACTTTCGGTGTGTCGTTGAGGGCAACGACGACTTTTTAGAGGGGGAGTTAGGGGTTATTGATGATAGGTTGGGAGTCGATTCTATTGAGAAGTTTGAAAACTCGCTTGGGGTGGAGATTATTGATGATGGGATTGGAAAGATTGATGATTATCTTGAGGAGAAAGAGGTGAGCAAGCCAATTATCATCTTGGAAAACTCGAACCAACTTGAAGAGGAGAGGATGGTTGAAGTATTTACAATTCTTAAGGGTGTTATGGATTGGATACCGGGAGTGAGTAAGGGAGTTAGTTCTTTGAATTCGAGTTTTGATGATATGATGAGAGTCGGGATGTGGAGGTTGTTGTTGGAGGGCTTGATGTTCGTACTCGCCGGGAGTGAGTGGGTGAATCCCATTCACATGGTTCCCAAGATGAGTGGCTTATTAGTTCTTGAGGATGGAGAAGGAGAATTATTGTCCATGAGGGATACGACGAGATGGAGGATGTTGATCGGTTCTAAGAAGCTTAGTGAGGCTACCAAGAGAGATCATTTCCCTCCCTCATTTGTCGATCAAAGGTTGAAGAAGCTAGTCGGCCATTACACCTACCGCTTCTTTGATAAGTCTTCGGGTCACTTTAAGATCACCATTCCACCCGAGTACCTAGCCGAGGCGAATGTCGATTGCCCACTCGGAACGTTTGCTATTTGGCGGATCTTATATGAGCTATGCAATGCGCCAAGGACGTTCCAAAGAGTGGATCCTCCCGACAAGGAGGAGATTGTGTTGATGGACCCTCCCATGATATTCCCACCTTGATCAAAAAGGGAGTACGTCAAGCTAGTGACGTAAAAACAAGCGCTTCTTGGGAGGCAACCCAAGTTCTTTCCATTTCTTTCTTTCTTTCTTTCTTTTATTGAAAAATCCAAAACATTCAAAAATTCAAAAATCCAAAAAAAATTGAAAAATTGAAAAACAAACAAAAAATATTTTGTTGAGGTTCATGTACAAATTTCCTTGTGTTTTTTATTTTGTGTGATTTTCTTCTCTAGGTTTTGTTTTTCGACATCAACCATTGGGCGATTGATAAGAGTGAGTAGCGTTCGTGGAGCCGGGAGATTACTAGCCATGCTCGATTTTTGCTTGGATTGCTTGATTCTTAGGTGGACCCCACCGAGCTCGACTCAAACTCGCTCGGTTAAGGAAGTTTCTATTCACCCTCCTTTTACTTGATTTTCATTAAAATGCGGGTAATGCATGGTTTAAGTGTGGGGTGGGTAGGTGGTTAGGGTCCGGGTGTCGAAAAGCATGTTTTGTTGTTCTTAACTCGAGCCTTGGCGAAGTGACGCATTCTTGGCGAAGTGACGCTTACTATTTGCGCATTTATATGGTTGAGTCAATTTTTTGTGTCTTTTGAGTCGTTATTACATTGTTGAACAACTCCACGTGCTTGGAAGTTTGAATAGTTTACTTGTCGGGTTTTTGCATGTTTATGGCCTCTTGTGTGAAGGGTTGAATTTTTGTGCTTCGTCCAAACCCGCCTATATATATATAATCAACATTTTCTCGTGAAAAGATTGCAAAACTCTAAAAGCTCTTTTGATTTTGCTCCCAAATTCGGTGCAAACTAGTGAGTAGCCTTGTGTGATTTATCGGCTTGCTTGCATTTTTATGGAAATTGCATTGAGGAGGTTTGATTTTGCTCGTACATGATTGAATTTGAAAATGACCTCGAGGCACATATATCACCCTTGTTCCGGCCATATTCATATATTTAAGCCACTTTAAAAATCCCAAATGAGCCCCCTTGAGCCTCTATCCCGTTTCTTGTTAGCCGAGCTCGATTTTAGCTCTTATATCTTCATGTTAGTGAGGCAAGAGAGTGTGTTATTAGCTAATGAGAGATGTGTGGGAAATAAAGTGTGGGGTTTAGGTTTTGAGTTGCTTATACAAAAAAAAAAAAAAAAGAAGGAAAAAGAATAATAATACTCCAACACAAATCACGAAGAGTGATAGAGCGTGCGTTCATGTGAAAAGCCTAATTCAAAAAGGCTACGTTTAGTAAAAAGAAGCAAATTCAAAAAGCTTCTATGTGTTATGAAATTAAGTCGGAAAAGCGTGTGAATATACGAAAGGGTTTCGAATGAAAGTTTGGTGAATTGGGAAAGGTGAAGCGATTATAAGCTTCGGGAGTTAGAAATTAGGATTTTGTGTGTTATTGATCACGTTTGATCGTGTGTTAGCCACTATATCCAAATATTCCATACCTTACCAAAGAGCCAACATTACAACCCATAATAAAGACCTCTTTCGATTCTTACTTGGTCATGTACTATGAGCAATTTTGAGCGTCCGATTTGTGAAATCTTGACGAGTGCATGCATTGTCCGGTTTGAGCGTATACACGTCCTATCTACTAAACACTTGAGTGAATTGAGCAAACACCCTCAAATTTTCCATTTGTGAGGAAGTCATCGATTTGTCTTGCATTTGAGAAAGAGTAATACGAGCAATGCTTGACGATAGCGAGTTTATGTTGATATTATCATCGTATTAATAAGGATAAGCACAATGATTTTTCTTTTTACATAATGTTCATTGCATGTACACTCTCGATTCTTTTCGTTGTTCGAGGACGAACAAACCGATAAGTGTGGGGTAGTTGTTTTGCATGTAATTGTTGTGTTTTTCTTCGTGTTTTTAGATAGATTTTTATATTGATTTTAGTAGTTTGGAGTCGTTTTTAGTTAATTTTTTAGGTTGTTTTTCTTATTTTATTATCTTTCGTGTTTCTTCTTGATTTTATATTTTAATGGGTTAATTGGTTCAATTACCTTGAGGTTTGGTGAAATTCTTGGGTTTTTATGTTTAAAATTCCTATTTTTAAAGGTGGAGGAATTAAGGGCCAAAATACAAGCCAAGACGAGCCAGGACGTGCCAACTCAAGCCAAAAACTAGCTCCAAAACGCCAAAACAGTCTGGAATGGTTGTCAAGGCGAGCCAGGACAAGCCAGGACTCGCCAAACCGCACCTTGGCGCGAGTTGGCCCGAGCCAAGGCGCGCCTGTGCGCATCTACCAAGCGCTGCCGAGCAGCTGCCGAGTCCCGCCCGCAACCTTGCCGCATCCTGCCGAGACCGCGCACAGCCAACGCGCGCCAGCGCTTGAAGCCTGCCGAAGCCTGCCCAGTCCCGCCCGCATACCCGCGCGCAGCCAGCGCGTGCCAGCCTCGCCAAGCGTCGCCTGCACTCGCCCACAAACCCCCTCCCAGGCCTGCCGACCAGCGCCCAGCGCCAGCGCCCACCTCCGCCAGGCCTGCCGACCAGCGCCCACCTACGCCCAGGCTCGGTCATGGTCGAGCCATCTCGAGCCATGGTCGAGCCATCTCGAGCCATATCAAGCCAAAATGTGCCAAAAAGCTAGCCAAGGGTCTAGGAAGGTGCCTCCGGGTCAAACTTGGTCAAACCCGGGAATTTCAAGTCTTTTTGGCTAATTTGTCCCATTTAAACCCAATTAAATTAGTATAAATAGACTACAACTCTCTTTTTTGTAAAAACACCTCTCACCTCCTCCCAACCCAAGCTTGGGTTTGGGACTTAATTTCTCTCTCTAGATTTAATTTTTAAGCTTTGCCTTGGGTTTGTAAGCTCAAGAAGGATTCAAGTACTCCCTTGGATCTTTAATTCCTTGCAATTTCAATCAACCTTTTGGATTCTCCATTTAATTTTAGTAAGTTTTCTTTTAGTTTCATGCTTTGTTCTTCTCTTGTTTTATGCTTTTTGCCTTAGGTATTAGAAGTTGTGCTTGATCTTGTGAATTGGCTATGAATCCTAGTTGAGTGAGACATCTAGATCATATATCAAGTCCTTGATTTGTTTAATTTCATGTAATTTCATATGTTTCATGCATTTTTCTTCATTTCATGCTTTTTGTCTTAGCTACTTGAATTCATGATGAAACTTATGATTTGGCTATGAATTATAGATGAGTGACACATCTAGATTGTAGATCGGGTCTTGGATCATCATGATTTTAAGTTTTTCATATGCTTTATATTAAATCTTATTTTTATGCCTTGTTTCATGCTTAAATCCTAGATCTACTCTTTGTTGCTTGTTATTTTCCTAAAAGTTTTAAACTTTCCTGTCTATTTTCATTGCTTTATCCATTCATGCTTTCAATTTTAGTCAATTTTCTTTATTTAAGTTTTTATGCATAGTTGTACCTTGTGCTTGCATGCTTGTACTCGGTGAAACATTGCATTTTCTTGCTTATTTTCATTATTGCTTTGCATTTTCGATTAAGGCACACGACCGAGGCATCCTACCAATTTGCACTTTCATTTTCTTAGGATAGTTAGATATTTTAATTATTTTATTTTCCTTTTTCCTTTAACTTTCAAGCTTGAAACACATTGAATACTTCAATTGAATCGAAATCCGATAATACCGAGCCATGAACCCGTTGAATATATTTCAACACCACGAAAACTATGAAAACACAAACTCTGATTCGATTGTGCAATTTCGTACCAATGACGAATAGTCTCTTTCTTCCGCGCCAAAAATTGATCATTTGGTATATATTCTTCATGGCTCGGATAGTATGGAATCGAGTCGGGAGGGGCATAAGATTCGTAGCTCGGAAATGAAGAATTAAACTCGTATGGAGCATACGAGTTATATCCCGTGTAATAAGAAGGTGAGGTGGAAGGAGCGTATGAAGGTTCAAAACTCGGATTGTAGTGGTTGGGTGAAGCATGTGGATCGTTAAGGCTCACGTTGTAAGAATTTGGAGGTGGGGCCCATTCAGGTGAGAATGTCTCCATGAAACAATCGTACACTTCCTCCCACGTGTTCAAGTAATCGGGCTCTAGATTTGTCAACCATTTTCTCGCCCGATACTTTAATGTAAAGATGAAAAGTTTCATCCTCACTTCATTCCTTGTAAGACCTAAAAGGGGGAAGGTTCTTGTTATGGCGTGGTACTCTTGGATGAATTCGAACGGATCCTCACTCGGGAGCCCATGAAATACCGGGAGTTGCTCATAGTAGAACTCATCCGGATCGTAGTCTCGCATCGCTTGACTCCATTGAGTGGTTGGTCGAAGATAAAAATAAGCGTACGGGGTAGACATTCTTTCTTTCTCTTTTTTTTTTTTTTAAATGGCTTGTTGAATCATGGTCGTCAAAGTACCTTGCAATCACAACACTCAATGCACAAGATTAAACGCACCGGTAGATAATAACAAAAACAAACAAAAAGAAAATCACAAACGAACACGATACACAAACAAAACCAATAAAAACACAAATAAAGATCACGAAGACCAAACACAAAAATTATAACCTTAAGCCTTCCCCGGCAACGGCGCCAAATTTTGAGCCGAACTTTTATGTTCCTTTCAAAATTAAATTCCAGTTAAACAGTGCGCGTCTAATTTTGAAAGGGTTTAAGTTCGCCCGCAAGAGAACGGGGTCACTTGTAGACTGGCAAGTTAACTCGAGTCGATCTCTCGAGGAAGATTAATCGGAAGTTGTTTTTATGTTTGTTTTACGAATGAGAAAATAAAAAAAATGCTATACTAAATATGCGGACAAAAGGGTTTTTGTTTTGTGAATTATAATATCAAGAACGAAGATTTATACAACTAGTGATTTAAAAACTAATCTTGCAAAGAGGGCGTCAATCTCTATGCAAGAACTTTAAATAAAGTTTATAAAGATTTAACAACGAACTTCAACTTTTAAAAGATTAATAAAATGAGGGTCTAGGGCCTTGGAATCGTCTCCACGGCCACTTGAGTATTTCGTCAAACACTTAGTCTACGAGTTAGGGTTGTCAATCCCAACGTATAGATTAAACGCCCGATAATTCCAAGTGATGGTTCTAAACGATTCCCGGAACTATACCCGTAAGTTCTAATTAACAACCATCGATAAATCCAATATCACAAGCCCAAAACAAGAATTAATCATGATTGAACAAGAAAATAGAGAACAAATAAAGTCCATCAACAATTAAAATAGAATCGAACACAAGAGTATCATCAACAAGTTCAATATGATAAAATGAAACTTAATCAACGTCAAAGCATAATAATCCAACAAGAAACTCATGATCAAAAACATTCAAACATTCAACCATACAAAACATTCAACCATACAATTAAAGTAGAGTTTAGAGTGTACGAAATTGAAATGTTTGCGAGAACTATCTCCATCTATTCCGGAGGGATTATCGTCTACGAGTCGAGCCTTGGAAGCTGTCACAGACTCCCGAGAAGCTATGACCTCCGTGGTAACTATCGAATCTACGCTACTGCAACTGGTTGTCGTGGGGCTTTGAGGCGATGGATCGGAGTTGTCAATTCCGAGCGTGTCCTCGTGGGAGGTCTTCGTCCTTCTATCTGGGTAGGTTCTGATCTTTAAAAGAGATATAAGACGATTCAAGAACTCTCATGGGTTGTCATCCCCCAAAGGTTCGAGAATGTCTTCCCATCTCTGTTTGTCACAAACCGGACGGGGGAATATTCGTCTATGGATGGTGTTTGGATGGTGTTTTTCGGTTCTCTTAATGTGGTTGAGTTCTTGGCCTTTTGTAGCCATCAAATAGCCCTTCCGTAACTGAGAATCTCCACAAAATCCGAGTTTGTAACGCTTACATTCGATCGGATAGTCTCTCAGTCCGATCGGAGGGATCATTCTGCCAGAATTTCTAACACTGTGTTTTGACACAGGGTAACCCAGTGTAGATGACAAACCCAGTGTCAGCTGTAATATACCAAATCAGGGCCCAATTTCTTTGAAACTCCACTCGCGGGCCCACATTCGACCACCTTAACGCCGAAAAACTTCAAAATACCTAAAATAAACATAAAATGTGGTACAATAAGTCGGAGATACATAAATACAAAAATATACTCAATCAATCCAACTTACTGAAAGAGAACAAAAGGTTCATGGAACTTTATAACTTACTGAAGAACGTCAATATCCACTTGCCACTTTTCGAGGTAATCAAAACAATGCCCGCCTATGTAAATTTTTTTAAAGAACTTGCTTCAAGGGAGAGACTCTTGGCGTCAAACCAATTTGTAACACTTCCAAAGGAAGTTAGCGTGGTTTTCAAGAAGCCATTACCACCCAATGAAAGCGATCCTGGTAGTTTCTGCATCACTATTTCATTGGTTAATGGACAAACAGCAATAGGAATGTTAGATATTGGAGCAGGAGTTAATCTAATGCCTTATTCGCTTTATCAAGAATTTTATCTTAGACCACTAAAGCCGAAGCCCATGCGACTACAATTGGCCGATCGCTCGATCCGTCTACTTTGGGGATAGTTGTGGATGTTTTAGTACAAGTTAGAGAGCTAGTAATTCCAGTTGATTTTGTGATTATGGACGTTGGCGAAGTACCGACTGAGAGCACGGAGCATACCATTTTATTGGGGCGCCCGTTTATGTCTACCTCCCATACTCTGATTGATGTTCACAAAGGGAGGATGACAATGACCGTTTTGGGTGAAAAAGTGACGTTTTCTCTAAGGGATATTCAAAATACTCCTCCCCCTGCCGTGCTAGATGATTGTTCATTCGTTGATCCCGTTGCATCGTGCATTCACGAGCGTAAAGGAGTCGTGGTTGTGGATGAATTAGGCAACGGGGATGACGCCGGATATCCAAGGAAGGAGGGGGATGCACTAGAAACTGACTTCGGTGAGGAATACGATGAGTTAGATGACGAGAAGCATTTAAGTTGAGAAGATGTGATCGAGATGCTGGGGATTGACATTAATGATATTATTGGAGAATTTCGAGATAAATTTTATATGAAGAGCAAAGAACCTAAATTCAAGGAAAAGGTGGAGTTAAAGCCACCCACAAGTCATTCGATGTACGATTCCCTCGACCCCAACAAAAATTTCAACTATGCAAGGAACAAGGGCGAGGCATTCATTAGCGCTTGGATGCCAAATAAGAAGAAATCGAAGGAGGATCTCACTAAGGAAGTCAAAAACTTGCAGTATGAGTTAGTGTTGTTCAATCACGAATGTAAGTTTGACCTGACTGATTTCGAGGCTGCATGGAGTGGACCGTTCATGATGAAAGAGATGGATGAATATGGAGTAGCCACGTTGTATGATGAGGTCGGAAAATCATCCTTTTAAGTTCACAAACATAGACCGAAACCTTATCATGACGGAGAAAAGAAGAATCGAGATCGCAAGTTGGTGGAGTTTGGAGACCCACTGTACGGTTGGTATTAAACGAACAACATAGCGTCGAGCAAGCGACGTTAAAATTTGCGCTTCTCAGGAGGCAACCCGAGCTTTTCGTATCCTTTTGTATTTTATTTTCAATTTATTTAATGTTTTATTTTGGATTTTACCTTTTTAGAAAATATGGAAGAACTCGGACGAGGGGAACTAATAAGTCAAGCGAAGGACAATCGACCCAGGATTCCGCCCGTGTCGACGCCTAGACTGCTCGCTTCGGTCAACGCGGCATCGACGCTACTGCCGAGAAGTTGCTCTCTGTAGCATCTATTGGGCTCGCGTCGGTCGACACTGCATCAACGCGAACCCCGGACCCGACCCAGAAGTGTTTAAAATTTGGATTTTGCCCGACAAACCCGACCTGTTCGCGTGTGACCCGCGGGAACATCCAGAAAACAGCAATAAAAATCACACTTTTCCCCTCTTCTCACTTTTCAACTAAAAATTTCTTCTTCTTCTTCAATAATTTTTTCCTTTTGATTTCAAACATTCTCCTTCTATCTTTACTCTCTTGAAAACACAAAGCCACACACCCAGATAATTTCCATCCACAGTCTCTATAATTGAAGCCAATTCTCCAAAAACGAGCTACAAGGGTTGGAGCAATTCTGGGGAAAGTTTCGAAATTCCGGCATGATGGTTCATGCGACATTGAGGTACTTCTCTTATACTCTCTTGGGACCATATGATCGTTGTTTGGATGTGTTGGGAAGTTTTTGGTGCAAGAATTACTCAAGTTCTTAGTTGGTTGAACACGCACGCCAAGTGTTCGACGAAATTCCCCAAAGAGCCAAAAAGTTTTATTTTCAAGATTTTTCATTCTCGTTCAACTTCGTATCGATTGAAAATTTCTCGGATGGGAAGATGTAAGGATATGTCAGGGAGATACGGAGCGTCGTTCCCAATTTTTGACAAGAAGGAAGGGGACGCTTTTAAGAATATTCGACAATGGGGGTTCGCGACCCATCGGACTTTGAACATCGACGTGATCAATGAGGAGGCTTCGAATGGATCAGAGAACCACACATATCTCTCTTGATATGTCGACGGCCTGGGTTGTGGGTATTTCGCCCGCATGCACCTACCCGGATTTAGCGAGCTTATGCTCGAATTTTTCACTACTTTGGCAATCCGCAACGACGAGACCTTTACATGTCGGCTAGGTGGTAACGACATTCATGTGGACGAGGAAATTTTCGGTAACATTTTTGGTTTCCCGACCGAAGGGGACCACCCGGTAGGCGTTCAAGGCTTCGATTTAGCGTCTTTGGGAGGGATGATAATCGGGGGAAACATGGGCGATTGCAATCAATTTCCTTGCTCAAAGATTCAAAACGAAGACCTTTATGTTGCCTACAAGATCCTCGGCCACATTATTTTATGCAAAAACGAGGCCACCTATGCAACCAAGTCCGAGCTCTACGTTCTACAGTGTCTTATTGACGGTCGTCAATTCCTGCTATACCCGTTGATTTTGAGCGGACTCTACAATGTTACTAAGGGTACGCCGGGAAGCAAAACTCCACTTCTCTCCTTCGCACCGTACATTACCGGCCTCGCCCGTCACTTCGGGTTCGATCCGGACGAAAACGATTTGCATCCACTCGGGACGACTTCACTTTCTTTGACGCGTGCCCCTGCATCCTGAGTGAGGTCTTCGACTCAAGGAGGCTCCTCATCTTGAAACGACGAGGACGGCGAGATGGAGCCAGCCCCACATACTAATTCGGGCCCGAGCCCCGTTTGGGGCCAATTTTTCGAGGATAACTGAGCATTTCAATTGAAGATATTCGATAAGCTCCAAATCATTGATGACAAGATTGACACGAATCACGAGCAAAACCGTTGAAGCTTGAGGAAGATGCGAGCTCGAATATCGAGACTCGAGGAGCGCTTTGAGGCATAGTTTCCCCAGCCCGGCATGGACGTCGATGATGCTCCCGAGGATGATGGATTCGGCGAGTTTTGACATCGTTGTATCTTTATTTTTATGCTTTAAATAAAAAAATAATAAATTAAAAAATCCAAAAATATAGTTATTTCCTTTGTTTTTGTTTGTTTCGTTTTCTTTATGACATCTCATATCACGTACGATGGAGCCCCGGCCAATTGCACAAGTGGATGAGTAGCGGCTCGACCCTTTATTTCAGGGATGTTTTCTTTTCCTTCCTCTTTTCGAATTTTTGATGTATTTGTGGCAATCAAGAGATTGCCGGGATTTCTAAAGAGGGGGTGGTCGAGTGTGATTTTTATTGCTTATTTGTGTAATTTTTATTTGGCCTGTAATAATTTAATTCTTAAACATGATTAATTGCTATTTCTGCACTTAATTGTGTTTGTATGGCTTGCCTGTCAAAGTTGACTATGTATGATTGAGGTTCTTGTCTTTTGAGCGTGTATAAGTGCATTAAAGTTCAAAAATTATTTTATTATTATATATATATATATATATATATTATATATATATATATATATATATATATATATATATATATATTGTAAAATGGTACTTGGACACAATTGATTTCACAAAACCAAAAAGCAGCGTCAATTCAAAAAAATTTATGCAAAAATCCTGTGAGTAGCCTGAGTGATTATCATCATTGCATGTACTTGAATGAGTTTTGATTTGATATCTCTTTGAAACCGATGTGTGTAGTTGACTTTGAAATGGCATTAAGGTACAGAAAAAACCCTATTTCGGCCATATCCATAAATTTTAGCCACTATAAATTCTGAATGAGCCAATCATAGCCAAATTATCCATGCCTATAACCATGTGTGTTTTCAGTCGACCCCTACAAACCCATTAAAAGCGTGGGGTAGGAGTTCGTTATTTTTATTGGTTGTTAGTGTTTGGGATTTTTATCAGGGATTTATGAAAATTGTAATAAAGGATCACCATCCTTAAAAAAAAAAAAAAAAAGACCCCACAAAAAAATTAATTAAGAGAAAAATATAAAAAGTAATAAACAAGGATGGTGAATCTTGGTGAATCGTGTTATGTAATTGCCTACGGACTTATAAAGGTTTGTGTTTTATTGTTTATTTTCTTATGAAACCTAATGTTTAAAAGGAAAAGAGTTGTTCTTGTAGAAGAAACATATAATAAGCTTCAATTGTGATTAAGTGGTTCGAAAAGTCGGTTTAGAGTTACGAGTTGAGAAATGGCCCAAGTTGAAGGCTACGTTATGAGTGTTTAGTGAGGTATTTTTATTTTTGAACGAGGTGAAGCGTATTGCTTCGTAATTAGGTTGGGTTGAGTGAGTTATTAGCCAGAAGACTTATATATCCCCCACCCGTCCAAAGAGCCTTACATTACAATCCGTAAAGACCTTTACCGATTCTTAGTTTTGACAACACACTTAATTTGCGAATGAAAAGAGATTGATTTTCCGTTCTTGTTTATTTTACTTGTATTTGTATGATTTTATGTATATACATCACATGCAGCGATGCTTGAGTGCTTTAGAGCGAACACCATATATATTTCCTTTTGATAGGATGCATGATTTTTATTTTGAAGCGACGATGTAATAAAGGTGGAGTGTTTGACGTTGCGTGATTTGTACCTATATTTTCAAATTATGTATGTAGCACGGCACGGCTCTCCGCATGACCTTATTTTCATACTTTTTATACTTTGAATTTATCGTTTGTTCGAGGACGAACAAACCAGTTAAGCATGGGGTAGTTGATTAGCGTAGATCTGTCCTTATTTTTATTAGCTTTTTAGTTCTTTTTTTATTTGTTTTTGGTATAAGTTGGATGATTTAAGCTTAATTCCGTATTTTTATATTTCCAGCTTATTTTACCGTATTTTGATCATAATTAATGAGAATAGGTGATTAATTGTTATTTTCACCTTACAGCTAAGTAACCGGAAGAGTTCAGCGCATAAATAGGTGAAGTTCGATGTTCAAGAGTGGAGAACGAGATTTTCGGTGAACTAGTAGCAAAAAGATAGAGAAAAATGAGACGTACTCTCAGTCGCGTTAGTCGACACAAGCATCAACGCTACGTCGACGTGGATCCTGCACGCGATGGTCGATGCTCTGTCGATGCCAAGCCGACGCAACTCTCTGAAGGGTCGATCCAAGAGTGCGTCTGTCGACGCCAAGTCGACGCAACTTGCTGTTGCGTCGATCCAAGACCCCATCAGTCGACGCCCCCGCCCAATCGATGCGAGCATGCGGGCAGCATCGACGCCGAGCCTCAGCACGCGTCGGTCGACGCAGCGTCGACGTGGCTGCCCAGAAATGCATTTTTATGGTTTCTTATGCGCCAAGACATGCTATATCTATAAATACCATTCATATTTTGGATTTTTAAGAAGAGAGAAGACTATCCATGAGAGACATGACTATCTACGAGCAGAGATGACTTCCTAAGGTTAGCCAGCAAAGAAATAACGCATTTATACACTCCAGAAATCAAGATTGAAGATCCAAGATCCTTACGCTCAATAATCACTTCAAATCGAGATTTCGTTCCTAACTCCGAATTCGCTGGAGATTTTTACCGCTTTCAGTAGTTACAATAAGTATTCTAAACTCTTAGTTAATCTCGTAGTCAGTTTCCTAGTTAATTTCGTAGTTAAATTCTTAGTTAATTCAAGATTAAATAATTAGTTATTAATTTATTTCATGCTCGGATTTATTTTGGATATTGGATTCATCTAGTTTATTTATGCGATTTGGTTTATGCTTAACTATTCATTTTTAGATTCTTATGATACAATTGCTTCGTGATATTTTATTATATTCATGTTCTTAGATTCGTTAATTAAGTTCAAATCTTCGTTGCATTTTATTGATAGTTCGTGAATTGAGAAAAACATCTAGAGACCGAACAGTTGCTTTCTCGAGAGAATAGACTTGAGTTAAACTCACCACCCTACAAGTTCCTCATACTCTTTTGATCAAACTTATGTGTTTTTAAATTAAATATCTTAAAAGGGGTGCACAAAAGTTTGGATTAGTAGACCCACGTGAGGAGTAACATCCGCATTTGAATATTCATAACTAAAGTCTTGTTGTATGCGGTGACTAGGATGAGAAGAGGATTATGAGTTGGCGGATGAGCAAAAGATGATCTAGCACAACCGGTTCATGCTTGATACCCATGACCCCCATACACTTCCTCCGAATGAGGCATCGGCATATTGAACGAGCGAGTTGAGGGACAAGTTGTGGTATCGTGACCAAACATTCCACACGACGCGCACGGGGGATCCGGTTTTGAGCTAGACAACTTAGCAATTTGAGCCTCTAAAGCCGTGAGTCTCTTTGTCAACTCAATATCCCGAGAGGAAGAGACTTCACTCACTTCATTAGCACCATAAGATATTGCTTGATCGGGAGGAAGGGTTACGCATGGTGGAGTAAATGTCCCCAAAAATGGTTTGTTAACATCTCTGATAGTGCGGATGGGGGGGCGGGGGAGCATCGGAGCTCACACCTCCAAACAACTCATACGGATCGGGATTTTGAACACTATTGGTAGCACCAATCGGGGTATGATTGAAATTGTAAGCATGAGCACTTCAATACGGGCAGGGATTCAGAAATTGCATATTCAAAATTTGATTGGAAGCACTATAACCGCCGTACGGACCAGAATTTGGAGTATGCATATTCGAAAAGTGATTGGGAACACCATATCCTCCATACGGACCATTCACACCCGTGAAGCTGTTATACCCAACATGGTTTGCACCATGCCCTCCCATGTTGGGTTGACCATAGCCGATTCCACCATAGGAAACGTGGTTTGCACAATGCCCTCCCATGTTGCCAAAACCATTATACATCATTCCAATCCCAACATGGTTTGCACCATGCCTTCCCATGTTGGAAATGTAACCTCCATTGCCATAAGAACCTTGCATACACTCCATAAAAATGTCAAATATAAAAGAAAGCTAGAAACACAAAGAAACTTCAAGAAAACCGAAAATCTTAACCAAGCCGAGTCGCAACGGCGCCATTTTGTTTTGTATTTCTTAGTGGTGATAAAATAAGAAAAGTGGGTTCATGGCTTGGTATTATCGGAATCTGATTGATTATAGTGATCTGTGTGTTTTAGCTTGAGAAAATAGAGGGAAAACAAAAATAAACGAAATTAAAGCAAGTAAAGAAGTAAAATGAAAGGAAATTCAAGTTGGTTGGATGCCTCGAGTGTGTGACTTAAGGAAATTGCAAGTAATAACAAAAATAAGCAATAGAAAGCAAAGTTTCACTAAGTACAAGCATGAAAGCCCAAAGTACTACTATGCAAGCATGATCATGAAAACTCAAATAATGAAAATTAACAAAAAACAAAAGCATCAATGGAAAGAGCAATAAAAGTTGACGTGAAAGTTTAAATCTTTACGAAAAATAATAAGAAACGAATAGTAGATCTAGGATTCAATACAAAACTATGCATGAAAATAAAAACCAAAATATAGCATATGAAATACTCAAAATAAAAACAATCAATGACTCGATCTATGATCTTGGTGTGCCAATCACCTAGATTCCATAGCCAATTCACAAGATCTAACAATTAATCTAAGAGTTAAGGAAAAATTCATAAATTGAATAACAAGCATGAAATTGAAGAACAAGGAGGACATAAAGGAAATCTTACTTGAATTAAAAAGAGAATCCAAAAGCATGAATGAGATTACAATCAAAATAAAATCCAAGGTAGTACTTTAATTCTTCTTAGGCTTATAAACCCAATAAAAAGTTGAAATTAAATCTAAGATCTAGAGAGAGAAAATTAATCCCAAACCCATGCAAGGGTTGGGAGAATGAGATGTTATCTTGCTAATGAGAGAAGTCTATCTATTTATACTAGGTGAAATTAGGGATAAATGGGTAAATTAAACCCTAAAAGCTTGATTTCCCGGGTTTGACCCAACTTGCACCATGGCGTGAGGATCCTCCCAGCTTCGGCATCGACGGGCGTCGATCGACGCGGGCCGGATCGTTGCAACAAAGAGTTTATATCGGCATGTGCGTCGATCGACGGGCTATAGATCGACGCAACAGAGAGTTGTGTTGATGGCTCGTCGACAATGTGGTCGATCGACGTGGGGGTGCAGGGCTGTGCACGGTTGGCTTGCCTTGGCGTGAATTTTTGTCCTCAATGCCTTGACCTATGAAAATAGGAATTTTTTAATCAGAAAAACCAAAGAATTACACCAAACCTCAAATTAATTGAACTCCTTTAGCCAAATTAAATATGAAATAAAAAAGAAACACGAAAAATAACAAAATGAGAATACAAATGAATAACCTAACCAAACTTGACTCAAAACTACTAAAAACAACATAAACCCTAATTAAAAATATGAGAAAAATATCACAATTACATGCAAAACACACATCAGTCGAGAAGCTCTCACATCGCGACACATCACCATAATAGGTAACACTACTAAAAAAATAGGTTGGATGTTATATGTTTGTTTGAAGATGTCATTATTCAATGATCGAATATTTCTCGACGTTCTAGAAATCGTCTCCGCAATAGTACGGAGTCGACTGTAGATGCGGTGAGTTGTCCCGAGTCGTGTCTCTCGAGGATGGATGTGATCGGCCGTCGGTTTTCTTTATTGTTCTTATCGTCGGATTTTCTAAAGCTAATTTAACCTAGAAAAGCGATAGTCATTGTTCGGTTTTTATAACTAAGATTGAAATTGAAAATTAGGATTTAAAAACATTAAAACATTTAAAGGAAATTAAAGCTTATATTAAAAACGATCAATTTAAACTAATTAACTTATTAAAACTTAATTATTTGAAATTAGTAAAATGGAGGGAAAATTAAAGTCAACTTATTTGAATAAGTCAACATAATTACTTAGTATGAATTAAGGGCTTAAAGATGAAGATCTTAA
>BMAC01000693.1:159086-196247 GCA_014905375.1 Phtheirospermum japonicum | reverse complement strand
AAGGCATAGGTGCCGAAGGGGCACGTGAACGTCGTCTTGGATTGGTCCTCCGGCGAGATAGCGATTTGATAGTATCCGGACAATCCATCGAGAAAACAGTATGAATGATGCCCCGCGAGCTTGTCCAGCATTTGATCAATAAACGGAAGCGGAAAGTGGTCCTTCTTGGTGGCGGCGTTGAGCTTTCGAAAATCTATACACATCCGCCAACCGGTGGTTTTACGGGTCGTTACACGTTCCCCTTTTTCATTCTCGATTACGGTTATCCCGCTCTTCTTCGGCACCATGTGGACTGGGCTTACCCATTCACTCTCCCCGACCGAGAATATCAACCCTTCGGCCACGAGTTTCAATATCTCGTCCTTCACGACCTCCATTAGATTCGGGTTTAGTCGTCGCTGGCTTTGCCTCGATGGTTTCGCTCCTTCTTGAAGGATGATCCGATGCATACAAGTGGAGGGGCTTATGCCCTTGATATCGGCTAGGCTCCACCCTATTGCCTTTTTGTTCTTCTTCAAAACGTCTACCAATCTTGCCTCGTCTCTCGGAGAAAGCTCGGCGTAGATGATCACGGGTTTGGCCTCTTCGCTTTCCAAGTAGATGTATTTGAGGTGGCTCGGGAGGGTCTTGAGCTCCGGTTTTTCCCACAGGGGTGATTCTACGCTTGACAACTCGAATATATCGATAGCCCCTTCTGATCGAATCGCTCGCCACTTCTTGTCCTCGACATCCTCGTTCACAATCTCCTTAGCGGCTTCCTCCACTAGTTCTTCTATTGGGTCGATCATAGAGCAATCGGCATGAAAGGAGGATGGCGGAACGGTTCCCAAATCATGAATCGAGAAATTTACCGTATCGCCCAAAACCGAGAAAGACAGCTTCCCGTTTTTTACATCGATCAAGGTGTTCGTCGTGGCCATGAAGGGCCGCCCGAGTAATATAGTATGTTCTCGGCCCTCGTTGCTTACTTCCCCAACGTCCAATATCACAAAATCCACCGGCACAATGAGGCTCCCGACTTGTACCAACACATCCTCGATCCTCTTGAATGCTCGTCGAAGGTCCGTCGTCGGTAGGGCGACCTTGTTGTCTACCACCTTGCCACTTCGGAGAATGGTAACGGCTTGGGCTTGGGCCGGTTGACTTGGTATCTTATCCTTATCCCGTGCTTGTTTTAGCTCGTTGACGTCCGTAGCTATTTGTCCCATTTGTGTCTCCAAACTCAAGAGTCGTTTGCTTAGCTCGGATAAGACGAATTCGAGGTTTGATTGTCACGGTGTTGGATGGTCGTGGGGAGCCGGGAACGGTGCTTGAGGAGGTGGAAAAGGCGGTCGAGCGGCATACGGGATTTGAGGGCGCGGTGGTTGAGCTTGTTGTGCCATCGGGGCTTGATTACGATGTTGGTGTGTTTGAAAACCGGGTGGCATTAGAGCTTGGGACGTGTCTCCGTATCTTAAGTTAGGATGGTCCCTTCGTAGGTATGGAGCTCCTTGTCGATAGCCTTGATAGCCTTGATAACCTTGTACCGCATAAGCTTGCTCGTCGAATCCGCTCGGTTGTTCGTAAGCTTTAGGGCATGCACTTGCCCCATGACCCGAAGTGCCACACGAGGGGCAAATATCCATCGAATTCGGGAATGGTTGCGATTGAACGAGGGAGGCTATTTGGCTTTCCAGCTCGGCGATCTTACGGGCCCACTCGGGCTCGGCACTTGTCGAGACCTCTTTTACGTGCTCCTTCCGCTCCAAGATATTCATGCGTTGATCATCGGCGGCCATATTTACAAAGATGTCGTATAATTCCCTCGTTGATCGGCCYTCTAAATTCCCCCCGGCGGCGTTGTTCACCATTCGCTTCGATGTGAATGCCAATCCATTATAGAAAAACTGATTCAAAAAGTCGCCGGTAAACCGATGGTGTGGGCACTTAGTAAGGTACCCCTTGAATCGCTCCCATGCCTCGTAGAAAGTTTCACCGCTCGCTTGTCGGAACGAGGCAATCTTAGCTCTAAAGTCGGCCGTCTTCTCTTGAGAATAGTATTCTTCCATGAATCGCTCGGTGACCATATCCCAATTGGTAAGGGAGTCGGACGGCAAGGTCATGAGCCAATCCACGGCCTTGTCTTTCATCGTGTATGGAAAACACCTCATTTTGATTTGGTCGATATGAAGCCCTTGGCGCGGAAAGCTCGACACCATATATGAAAAGACTCGGAGGAATTGCAGGGCATCTTGGTTCGGTAAGTCGTGGAACGTAGGTAGTCGGTTCAAGTCTATCGGCCGCAAGTCGTATTCGAGAGCCTCGGGGCTCAATCGAATACAAGAGGAGAAATCGCCCATGTACGGCCTTGACACTTCTTTTATACTGTTGGTAGGGCCCCCGTCGGGAGTGGCGAAAGGGTGCCCTCCGATATCACGAGCGTCATAAGGATTATCGTTGACGGCGGGCGCTCGTGGATAGTCTTGAGGTATCGGATTTCGGAATTGAGGCACGGGCCCGGTCGGATGCGGAAATCGAGGCTCGTGCGTGTGAGGGGCGTAGTGTGGTCCTTGGTGAAATTGTCTCGGGACTTGAAACGGCGGTTGATATGGGAACGGTGGCCCTTCGATTATCGGGCCTTGGTAGGGCGTCCCGTGAAACTGGGTGTTCGAACTTTGGGGGTCTTGGTTCGTAAAACCATTTCCCCCTTGGTCGAACGTCGTCGCGAAAACCGGATGCGGGTCTTGATGAGTCGCCGCTTGAGGTGACGTTGCGGGGCCGGTCGACACTGGTGGAGGCGGAACCCCTTGGTTGTCGTGGGCAGGGGCAGGGGGCGTCGGATTTTCAAACGGAGTGGCCATGTTTTGCTCGTCTATCCTCGAAGATAACAAAGGAGGCAACGAGACGTCGGACGTGTCTTGCCTTGAAGCGGCTCGTGCGTCTCGTCTCAACCTCTCGGGGTTCGGCAAGAATGGGGTCAACTCCTGTCTGAGCGATCGTCTACCTTGCATACACAACAACAACAAAAAGATCACGCGTATCGAATGTAAAACAGTTTGCTAACTAAAAAGCTACGACGACAATAAGAATAATCAAGAATGCCATTGGCCTTAATCCATCCCCGGCAACGGCGCCAAAATTTGATCGAAGATTTCTCGACGCTCTAGAAATCGTCTCCGCAATAGTACGGAGTCGACTGTAGGTGCGGTGAGTTGTCCCGAGTCGTGTCTCTCGAGGATGGATGTGATCGGCTTTCGGTTTTCTTTATCGTTCTTATCGTCGGTTTTACTTAATCTAATTTAACCCTAGAAAGCGATAATCATTTTTCGGTTTCTATAACTAAGATTGAAATTGAAAATTAAGATTTAAAAACATTAAAACATTTAAAGGAAATTAAAGCTTATATTAAAAACGATCAATTTAAACTAATTAACTTATTAAAAACTTAATTATTTGAAATTAGTAAAATGGAGGGAAAATTAAAGTCAACTTATTTGAATAAGTCAACATAAGTACTTAACATTAATTAAGGGTTTTAAAGGAAGATCTTTAACAACTTATACTAAATTAGAAATTGATTTCAACTTAATAACTTAAAAGCATAAGTTCATAAGCTAGGAAGCTAGAAAATAAAGATTGAAAGTTTGACGATCAAGAGAAACACTAAACTAATGATCCATAATACAACACAATATTAAAAAGGAATAACATGAAAACAAGACTAGATTATAGAAGGATATTACCAAATGTAAGTTATTACAAAAGCTTGAAGGAGGAAGCTTGAAAGCTGGATGATTCTTCACAAAAGATAGCTCGAAACGAAGCTTGAACATTAACTAGCTAAGATCTAAACTTAACTAATCTATAACTAATTACTAGAATTTATAGGAATTAAAATGAAGTAAAAAGATGAAAAGCTGCTTTTTCTGGTTTTTTGGAGGAGCTTCCTGGGGAAGAAGCTCTGATGCAAGTTGTTCTCTTGAAATGACGTATGATTCTTAAATCTTCAAAATTCCTGCTTTTCAGTCGATCGACTGAGAGAAAGCAGTCGATCGACTGCAGTCGATCGGTGTTGTCGGCAGTCGATCGACTGCTCCGTCAAAATTGGCCTGAAGCCCTGTAATTCAGTCGATCATGGAGGCTCAGTCGATCGACGGCAGTCGATCGGCCAGGTAGGCAGTCGATCGACTGCCTTGTCAAAAACATCAAAACTCGCTGGAATCCAGTCAATTTTAGCGGGCCATTCGATCGACTTCAAGGTCAATCGATCGACTGGATGTTCAGTCGGTCGACTGGATTCCAGCGCCCGACTCGATTTCTCGTTCTTTTCGCGTCCGCCGGCTTATCGAACCTCGTCCGTTGCGCTTCCTTGCTTCGTCTGTCCAATCCCGAGTCGAATATCGACGATCCCAAACGAGCGTGGGCCCCGCTTGGACGTCCTACGACCAAGAAAAAATGGAAACGTGAAAAACTACGAAAATTAATAACAAAACGTACAAAAACTAAGAAAATCTAGAAATACGAAAAACGACCAACCCGACTCCTAAAGCAACAAAAAGCAAGCGAAATACACGCAACGTGAAACAAAAACAATAATGAAAATATGTACAAAAAGATGCAAATCATTCAACATGGTCAATTATACATTGTTATATCAATGACTAATTGTAAGAATTTAAAATTTTTAATTTGTGATGATGAGCATTATATATATATATATATATATATATATATAAATAGGGGTGGGTTCAAATGGGAACCATGTCATTATATGCGAACCTGCGAACTAGTGCTTTTATTAAACAATTCTAATACTTTTAATCAAATAAGGAAATACACAAAAAGCCTGATCCATCCATTTAATTAGATCTAAGGCCCATAATTGACCCTAGGTTCACATATAAGGACATGGTTCTCATTTGAACCTAATCCTATATATATATATGTGTGTGTGTGTGTGTGTGATTAGGTTCAAATGAGAACCATGTCTTTATTTGTAAACCTAAGGTCAATTATGGGCCATTAGATCTAATTAAATGAATGAATCCATTTTTTCCCTTATTTGATTAAAAGCATTAGAATTATATAAAAAACAATTGCTAGTGTATATAAGTGATTAATTAATAAAGCATTGTGACTGTATAATAAAAGCACTACTGATATATAATAAAAACAATAGTTTGCAGGTTCACAAATAAGGGAGAGGTTTCATTGAAACCCGTCCTTATTATTTTTATATATATATATATATATATATAACCCTTATATATTAATGCAAGATTGTATTTACCTATGTGTCTGATTCGTATGCTTCGTTTGACAAATAAAAAATTATGTTGCTTCGTTTGCTTATGTGTCATCCAAGTCTAATATTTTACTTAATTTAATACTTTTCTTTTTATTGTATCTTACCTAATTTAGTTCTTTAATATATTTTTCATTATTCAATACTTTCTTTTGATTCTCTAATATAAAAGTTTAAATAAGTCATATATAATTAGTAGATAAGATCTAAGTTAGTTATTTTAATTAAAAGACAAACTACATATGAAATAATTTTAATTATAAAAAAAAATTTATTATGAAAATAATTAAATAAGTTTTATTAATAATAAAATTTAAAATAATTTTATTTTTGGAGTTTCAAATATTCCATATAGGTGAAATATGAGTTATTTACAATAATCTAAGTATGTAACTAAATATTAGTAATGTATTCAATCTAAACATAAAAATATTAAATTATATACTAATAATTAATAAACATTGATTAGAATCAGTACAATGTGACACGGGTTGAGAGTATGACATCTTTTGAAAATCTCAAAGTTTGTAACTAATAATTATTAACTAATTCATTCTAAACATTAATACATTATACATGTACAAGGCACGAGTTGAGAATACATTATTTTAATTTTTTATTTTAGATTTAAATCTTTGTAATTATCACAAATATTTTAATATTTATCTTTTGATAAGTTCTGTGTAATACACGTGCTAAAAAAATATATGTTATTGCAAATCGTCATAAACTATGTGTCAGGTTCGTATGTTTCGCTTGGATAATAAAAAGATTTGGTGTTTCGATTGCTTATGTGTCATCTGAGCCTAATATATACTAATTTAATATTTCCCTTTTAATGTGTCTTGCCTAATTTAATATTTTCTAATTATTATATTTAGCCTAACTTAACCATTTTTTTTTTTATATTTTATCTAATTCAATAATTTTCTTTTATACTCCTAGTATAAAAATACAAATAAGTCATATATAATTAGTAGAAAAATATAAATTAATTATTTTAATTAAAAGAAAAATTACATATGAAATCATTTTAATTATAAAAAAAACTTATTTATGAAAATAATTAAATAAATTGTATTTATAATAAAAGTTGAAATAATTTATTTTTAAAATTTTAAATATTTTGTATAGGTTAATTATGATATATTTGAAATAATTGATGTATGTAACTAAATAGTAATGAATTCAATCTAAATATGAAAAATTAAAATTACATAATAATTAATTAATTATTATTTATTATACAATGACAATAATACGAGAAGGCTTGAGTGTATGACACATTTTGAATTTTTTAAGTTATGTAACTATAATTATTAATAAAATTAATCTACACATAAAAATATATAATGAGTTAATAATAACTAATTAATATAGATCAGAAACGGGTTGAAAATGTGACATCTTTTGAATTTTATAAGTATGTAAATATAATTATGAATGAATTTAATCTAAATATTAAATATAATATTAATTAATAATTATAATAATTAATAAATTGAACAGGGCACAGGTGTATAACACATCCTTTCAATTTTTTTATTTTAAATTGGAAACTTTGTAACTATCACAAAGATTTTTTATATTTAGTTTTTATAAATTCCCGTGTAATACACAGGTGTTAAACTAGTATATATATATATCAACAAAAATATGAATATTATAATAAGATTTTTCATAATTTTTAAAGTAGACATCTTCCATCAAATTTTTTTGTTCAAATCAAATGATATTATCAATTAATTACGTCTTAAATTAATTAAAATGATACTCACCCAACCATCACGTGAACCATTTTTATGATAGTTGATTAACATGTTTACTTTTAAGATTTTAACCTTAACACAGTTTTAGCTTTACAAAATACTAGTTTAACATCCGTATATTACAAAATTTGAAAAAGAGTAACATTCATTAAATATACTAAAAGAATAATATTAAAAATGGTACACGTAATATTATTTGTTCTACTTACTGGAAAATTGTTTTTCACAATAAATAATTTTTGCGCATAATCGTAATGTAATTTATTCCAATTACAGTAAGATTGGTTTTTATAATAAAGAATTTCAAAGTACTTTGAACCAGAAGTATCACAAAATCAGTTGTAAGATATAACAAAATACCTTAAAACTTGACATTGAAAACCGTAGAAAACTGAGTTTTTAAAATGTAAAACATACAACACCTGCGTGTCACATGTGAATAAAAGATATAGAAATTAAAAATCTATAAGACACTGATAATTGTGTTAAAAAAATGTCATATATCTAACTTGTAGTATATGTAATATTATTTTAGTTTTTTTTTTTTTTTTTGCATAAGACACTAATGTGTTTCATGTAGATATATAATTGTGTATCAACGCATTAAATTGGGATTAGATAAAGGTATTTACAATATATTTAATATTTACTTCTAGGCGTAGTAGTTTTTTTTGTTCTAATTTTTTTCTTTTTGACGTAACAATTCTTTTTCGTATAGATTTTAATGTTATTCTCAATGCATATATTTGAATTAGATAAGGAAATTTAAGTTTATATTTTTTATATTTATTTCTCATTTGTAATAATTTTATTATAACTTGTGTTTTTCTTAAATATAATATTTGGAATTCTAAAAGTAATATTATTCGGATTTTATTATAAATAAAAATTAGGTTCGACTAATATATATATTTCTTCTGATTAAATATAACTTCTTTATATTTTTATATGTTTTGACCCAAAATATGACTAGCGTAAAGAACAACGCCTGGAACCTTGAGCACCCTTTTGATCTGCACACAAATACACGTTAGAAAGGACCACCGGTGGTTTTCCGTGGAAACCTCTCCGATGCTTAAGTCAGTAAAGCGTATGAGGTTTTCTCCAGAAAGAAAGCAAGAATGCTCAAGAGAATGACATACCATTCTCAGCCTTGGGGCTGAGGTATTTATAGTTTTCCTAGCGGGGACCCCTTTCCGGAAATCTCGGGAACAAAGACCGCGAATCATGGGCCGTTTAAGCAACAAACTCTGACAAGTGGTCCCACTCGCTCTTTTCTGGGTAAACAGGAAACCAGGTCTGGCCTGGGCCTGCTCTTCCTCCACTATTCCATATTACCTCTCAGACCTGGGTATTCGCCCAGACCTGCTCTTACCTCTCTCAGCCTTGGGGCTAAGATACTTATAGCTTCCCCTAGTGGGAACCCCAGCCGGGATCTCAGGAGCACACGCCCGCGAATCACGGACCGTTACGCAACCAATTCTGACAAGTGGTCCCACTTGCCTCTCTGCTGGGAATCTAGAAAACAGGTCTTCCTTGTTCCAGGTCTTCCTCATTCTGTACTGCCTCAACTTCCTAGGGTTCCAGCAGAATTCAAGGAACCAGACCTGTCATGATCCAACTCTCCTTTCATTTTGTGTCCCTGCCATTCAACAGGTCAGATCTTGCTATAATGATGACAAGCTCCCCCCTTCAGGGGACTTTATCAGGTCTTTCGATCAGACCAGGCTGAAATCCAGTCCCTGGAACTTCAGCTCAGCATAATCTTCAAGCTCTTAGTGATTTCTTCAAGATGGCTAAGTCAGGAGGAATCCTGAGCGATAACCACCTCTCCATTATATTCTGTTTCTTTCAGAGGGATTAATTAGATCCTCTTCTGAGAAAGAGTTATTTTAGCCTTTTCTTAATTTACCTAATTATCCTGAGTCAGAGCTACCCCAAACCAGGCCTGGCGTATGTACTGCCATATCAACTCCTCCCCCTAATAAGTTGGGGTAGATCGGTAATATCCTAAGCCATTTCTAAATAAATGAGGTCGTTCTGTCGTTTATGACTTCTCGTACTGGGAGGAATCCCGAGAAATCCGCCCGACACCCAGGCCTAATTATTTGGCATTAGCGATGTCGGTTCATCTTCCCACGCAACAACCACGTTAGTCCCCTGGGTACACGCCACATCAGCTCTAGTATAGGACGGTGGACGCTCCATCTCACCTCCTAGGGCACTGTTCGCCTCCCAGCATTAAATGCGGGGATCCCATCAAATCCCGCCTTCATCGATTTCCATTTTTCAAATTTATCTTTAATCTTATTATTCCCGTTGGGTTCATCTTTTTCTTCCACTTTTCATTTTTCACCTTTCCAGAATCTCAGGTTTTCTTCCTCCTCTGTGTCCGGCGAATTCTCTCTCCACCTTACTTTTTCGGCAACCGTTAAAAACTAGGTACCTTTCTCAACCTCTTGCCTTTATTTGCTTATAATGTCGTCTCCTCTAGATATAGAAACCCCTGCATCTCCGCCGTTTATCCCCCTAGAGACGGCGGTAGTCCTTTCCTCTTCCTCACCCTCCGCTCTAGAGGCGGTTGAGGTTTCTGCCTCTCCGTCATCTAGCTCTTTAGATGCAATAAGGGCTTTGCCATCTCGGCCCTCTATTAGCCCAGAGGCAGCGCCAACTTTCCCCCTATTACCGTTAAATTCTCCAGTAGCGGCGGCCGGCGGCTCGTCCTCCACTGAGGGTTTGGTATATCCTCCACCCATACCCGATCATCCCAAGATCACCTCTATTCTTAGCCAAAACTCGATAGAGGAAATCCGTTCCCAGTATAAAATCCAAGATCCCTTCGATCCTTATCCTCCTCCGGCATGTATTCTGGCCTGTCAGGTGCCAGAGGGCTGGTTAACTTTCTATGTTGACCAGTTTCAGGTGGGTTTACGTTTACCAGTGAACCCTTCAATGCTCGAGATAGCCCAGATATACAAGATTCCCATTTTTCAATTTACCCCCAATTCCTTCAGAATAATGGTATGCTACAACCTGGCCATGCGTTATGCTGGCCTGGATCCAGCAGCCCTCATTTTCTCTCAGCTCTTCCAGGCGAAGAGCCTATCCCCTAATTGCTTTTATCTCACAGCCAGACCTGGGGTTTATTTTATACAAAAACTCCCTTCCTCCCACAAGGCCTGGCGAAAAAAGTTTTTCTTTGTCCACTGCGATGGAGACTGGGGTTTTGATCCCCATCTCATAGAGAAATTACCTTCTTACCCTCACTTGACCGCAGCGGGCAGACCTTCTCGCATTCAGAAAATCATATCTACTCTGAACGAGAATCCTATTAACATTAATGAGCTCCTCCTCCCCCACGTTCTGGATTTTTTCAACGAAACCTGCGAGACAGGTCCTTTGACCCCAGAGATTGGTAAAAGGCCTTCTCTATCCCGGTCTGATTCATTATATCTTAATGCCCGTGAATCTTAATTCCTTTTATTCTTCGTTTTCAGAAAGGATGATGCGAATGATGTTTGAATCGGCCGACAAGAAAAGTGTGGAGGCTGATTCGGAGCCTGCAGCCTGTGCGGCGGGCGCGTCTCTTGCGCCTCGAGCACAGAGCCCTCCTTCCACCCTGCCCTCTCCAGGTCATCCCCCTGTGAGGCGACTCCCGTCTGACTCCGATGAGGAGGACACTCCACAGCTGAAGAGGCCTCGTTCCACTCGTGGTAGAGGTATGAATATCTCCATGGCTCCATCCGTCTCTGCAGCGACGAGAACAGCCCCTGTGACACACAGCGTGGGACCCCCACGTCGGACTCCCATCTCGAACTGCTCGGGAGACGTAGCGGTTCGTCATGTAAGTGCTCAGTGCGCACCTAAAGACATGCGCGTCTTAGAGAAAATGAGCGATCGCGAGCTGCTAGAGTCCTGGTGCCAGGATGAGGCTAGGGTATGTCTTTCCGTTACTCTTCCCTTTCCCCATTTGTTACTTAGTGAGTTTCTAACTCTCTCTGATGTCCAGGCTGAAGCCAAGAGGGCGCTCTTAGCCATTAGGGCAACCAGATCTATGGCCCAAGCTGATCTTATTAAGGAGAACAAGGCCCTTAATGAGAAGATGTCACAGGTCAGGACCTTTGCAAAGGAGAAGGTCCAGGAGGTCAAAAAGCTGCAGGAGGAGGTAGATGGGATGAAGAAAGCCCAAGAGAAGATGTTGGAGACAGCCCGATCTGAAGCTCGGGATGAGGCTATAGCGGAGGCAAGGAGTCTGGAAGACGAGGCTCTAGCCAAGGCCAAGGGAGAGTGGAAGTCCGAGTTCTTAAATTCCGAGGAGGGGCTCAATCTGGTCCAGGTGGCCAGGGATGAAGCCAAGAAAGCCTTTTTGGGATCCAAGCCCTTTTCTCCCTACTCTTTCCAGAGGCTGTGGTGTATTACAACTATGGCTTGGATGAGCAGGCCAAATGGGTTCAGGCCAATCCCAACGCTCCATTTGATCGAAAAATGTCGTTGAAGACCCCGCCTGAGCCGACCTCCTTCTCCTATGACCCTGCCAAGGATCGCCTCCACACCATCGAGTCTGCAGAGTTTGTCGAGCATGTTCACTCCATTCTCCATGATCTCGAATCCAGTCAAGCTCAGTCAGACCTGACCCTCGCCGTGGTCTCTCCTACTTCATCTCCCTCCCCAACCTTTGCAAGTCTGGGTGAGCTGCCTGGAGGAGCTTCTCTAAGAAGTTTGTCAGAGAGCCCGGTGGATCAGGTGTCGGCAGAGCTGAGGGTAGATATGGAGGTCGATACTTAGGCCGTATGAACTGTCCTTTTGCAGTGGACCTGTAGGTTGCCTGGGTATCTGGTCTGGCTATCATTCTGCTGAAGCTTATGTAATATCAAACAAATTTTTAATAACGGATGTTTTATTTTTTGTCTTGTAATGACTTTTGAACTTCTAGGGTTTCCTGAATATCTGGAAACCCTAGTACTTTTTTATTCTTATCACGTGCTTTCGATTTCTTTAAATGCCTGTATGTGTGCCTTAGTATTTTCATCATTCATCTGAAAAATGTCTTCTTCTCCCTTGCTCGAAGAACTCAATACTGTAAAGAGATAAAACATCTCTCTTGTTGTGGAGAAATTCAAACTTTCTGATTAATTGGTCTTGCTCAAGGAGAAGATCGGATATCATTATCATCTTCTGGATAGGAAGAGGCAAAAGAAGCGTCACTACAAAAGGTAATGGGCTGAGCTATGGCAAATAAACCGCAAACTGCATGAAGAGAAGGTGGATCTGATCGAATTCGTGAATCGCCTAACTGTCGTTGCTGGCGAGGCCCACGCCCTTGCCGAGCGGTCTTACAAGTATCGCCGCCGACTCCATGAGGCGGAGCGTGAGCTTTGGCGTGTTCTCTGAGCTTTGGCTTCAGATCGGCGTGCTTCACCCAGATGAATATCTTGGTTTTATCTCTTTTGTTTCCTGCAAATTTATGTAATCAAAGTTGCCAACCTTCGTAGAAGGTATGGGAAACCTGTTTTTCGCGTTGTGCAGCAGTTAATGAAATATATGAATTTTATTCTTCTCATACACATTTTCTCAGTTTTGCTCAAACTTTGAATCAGCTTTTTMCTTGCTCAAGCCATTTAAKTTATGCTTATATCAGCGTTTTAGCAATTRAYAATTTACCTCATAGGATTTTTTACTCGCGTGCCCAAGCTGACAATCAGGTCAGGAAAATCGTGGGCAGTCATCTCTGGCCCATCTTGACTTTGAGCTGACAACCAGGTCAAGAGAATCGTGGGTAGTCGTCCTAGCCAATCCTGGCTTAAATTGATGATCAGGTCAGGTAAAATCGAGAACATCCGTCCTTAGCTAATCCTGGCTTTAAACTGAGAATTAGGTCAGGTAAAATCGAGGACATCCATCCTTAGCCAATCCTAGATTTAAACTGACAATTAGGTCAAGTAAAATCGAGGACATCCGTCCTTAGCCAATCCTGGCTTTAAACTGGCAATCAGGTCAGGTAAAATCGAGGACATCCGTCCTTAGCCAATCCTGGCTTTAAACTGACAATTAGGTCAGGTAAAATCGAGGACATCCATCCTTAGCCAATCCTGGCTTTAAACTGACAATCAGGTCAGGTAAAATCGAGGACATCCATCCTTAGCCAATCCTGGCTTTAAACTGACAATCAGGTCAGGTAAAATCGTATGCAGCCGCCCTTAGCTTAATTATGAAAGCATATCTAAATTGGTGAACGAGAATAAACCTGCAATTTTATTCAGAAGGCAAATGATTATTAAGAAATTACAATTATGCATAAAATTTTCGTAAATTAGCAATAATCCAAACACGCGGGATCTCAGTCCCGTCAAGATCTTCTAACTTATAAGCGCCTCCTGCCAAGATTTGGGTGACTCGAAGTGGTCCTTGCCACGCGGCATCAAGTTTTCCTTTTGCTTTTCCCAAATCAGCTCTTCTCAAGACCAGGTCTCCCACCTGGAACTGCCTTTTTACCACAGACTTATCTTATGTCGCTTTTATTATCCCTTTGATATGCGCCATTCTGACAGCAGCTCGATCCCTTTTCTCCTCGATCATGTCCAGAGCATCCTGGATTAAGAGCTCTTTCTGTTCTTCAACAAAATTCTGAATTCGATGGGTCTCCGTACTAATCTCGGCAGGCACCACTGCATCCATACCATAAACTAGGCTGAAAGGCGTCTCCCCTGTGCTTTCCTTGGGATTAATTTTGTATGCCCATAGAATTGAATTCAACTCATCCACCCATCTACCTCCAGCTCTCTCCAGACGTGTTTTGATCCCATGCACCAATATGCGATTAGTGACCTCGACCTGTCCGTTAGCCTGGGGATGATAGACAGACGTGAAGTGCTGATCAATTTTCATCTTTTCACACCAAGCTCTAATTCTGGTGCCCATGAATTGAGTGCCATTATCTGAAACCAGGATTCTGGGGACGCCAAACCTGCACACGACATTTTTCCACAAGAACTTCATAACAGCATCCTCTGTAATTTTCGCCAATGCCTCAGCCTCTACCCACTTACTAAAGTAGTCGATCGGGACTATTAGAAACTTATTTTGGGCAGGAGCCATGGGTAAAGGGCCGACCAAATCAATCCCCCATTTGGCGAATGGACAAGGAGAACTCATTGTCATGAGCTCTTCGGCAGGCTTGTGTATCAGTGATGAATTCTTTTGACATTTCTCGCATTTTCGTACGAAATCTTCTGCTTCTTTTTGTAGGCCTGGCCAGAAATATCCCGCTCGTAAGATCTTGCTTGACAGAGCTCTGGCGCCCATATGGTTACCACAACACCCGTCGTGAATTTCTCTAAGTACCAGAGCTCCTTCTGCATGGCCAAGGCATCTTAAAAGGGGTTGTCCGAATCCTCGCTTGAATAACTCTCCTTTAATTAAGCAAAATCTAGCAGCTCTGGCTCGTATTTTTGCCGCTTCCCTCCTATCCTCCGGCAAGACCTCTTGCTCTAAGTACGCTTTTATAGAAGAGCGCCAGTCTTCTCGTTCCATAACCGCACACACCTGCTCAGCCCCAAACTCCCCGTCTTCTCTTAATAGAGTAATCACCCTTTCGTGACAATCTACGATCGAGATGGCTACTTTCGCCAGGAAATCAGCTCTTCCATTATCTTTCATAGGAATATGAAGGACTGTTAACCCTTTCATTCCCCTGGCCAGTTCTCTAAATTTGGTTAAATACATCTGCATATTTTCCTCCCTTGTCTCGAACTCTCCACTGATCTGCTTGCAAACAAGTTGTGAGTCCACCTTAGCGCACACCTGCTCTGCGCCCAAGTCTTTCGGCATCTGAATTCCTCTCAAAAGGGCCTCATACTCAGCAGCATTATTGGAAAATGATGCACTCAACCGGACAGCGAACTCGGTGGACACACCCGTTGGATCCATTAGGACGATTCCAGCTCCACTGCCCTGATTAAAGACAGAGCCATCCGTAAAAATTGTCCATTCCTTTGACTCACCCGGAGAACCAGTCATTTCTTGCATGAAATCAGCTAAGGCCTGAGCCTTAATTTTCGTTCTAGCCTCGAATGTGACATCGAATTCGCTGAGCTCCATAATCCATTTGACCAGCCTCCCAAATGCTTCTGGTTTGTCCATTATGGTTTTCAACGGAAGGTTAGTTCGCACGACTATGGTATAAGAAAGGAAGTACGGTCGCAGCTTTCGAGCAGTTCCAACCAGAGCTAGCATCGCCCTTTCTACTTCCACGTACCTGACCTCTACCGCATGCAAGACTTTGCTCCAAAAGTAGACCGGTGTCTGTATTTTACCTTCTTCCCTGATTAAGACAGAGCTAACCGCCTGCTGTCCCACGGATAAATATAAGATCAGGGGCTCCCTTTGAACGGGCTTCGTGAGCAAGGTCATGCCATCCAAGTACTCCTTCAATAATCGAAATGCCTCTTCGCATTCATCGCTCCACTAAAATTTAGATTTATTTCGCAAGGCCTGGAAAAATGTCAAGCTCTTCTCTGCAGACCTGGACACAAACCTACTCAGAGCATTGATCCGTCCTTCCAAGCATTGTATTTCTTTCACGTTCCTGGGCGCTTGCATCTCCATAATTGCTCGAATCTTCTCAGGGTTTGCCTCGATACCCTTCTCCGTGACCATGTAGCCCAGGAATTTTCCAGCTCTGACCCCGAACGCGCATTTCTTGTGATTAAGCTTCATCCTGTACTGTCGTAGAGTATCAAAGGTCTCCCTCAAGTCCTCCACATGCAACGTTGCTTTTACGCTCTTAACCAGCATATCGTCCACATAAACCTCCATATTTTGCCCGAGCTGGCTCTTGAACATCTTATCAACCAAACGCTGGTAGGTAGCACCTGTATTCTTCAGATCGAAAGGCATCACGACATAGCAATACGTCCCTTTCGGGGTAATAAAGCTGACCCGCTTCCAATCTTCTCTTGCCAATCTGATCTGGTGATACCCTTGGGATGCATCCATCATACTCAGGAGCTCACATCCAGAGGTGGAATCGACGAGCTGGTCAATTCTCGGCAAGGGATAGTGGTCTTTCGGGCAGGCGCGGTTCAAATCTCGAAAATCAATGCACATCTGCCAGTCGTCTGTTTTTGGGACCAAAACTGCGTTGGAAAGCCATTCTGGAAATTGTATTTCTTGGATGTGCCCCGCCTTCAAAAGCTTATCCACCTATGCTTCTATAATGGCTTCTTTCTCTGGCCCGAAATTATGCTTTTTCTGCTTAACTGGAATCACTTCCGGGCTAATGTTGAGGCGGTGCTCAGTGACCTCCGGGTCGATCCCTATCAAGTCTTGGGGAGACCAAGCAAAAACATCCGAACTGTCTCTCAGCAAAGCCACCAGGTCAGTCAATACCTCCGGGCTAAGAGTCGTGCCTACACGAAGGACTCGTCTATCATCACCCGGGACCACCTCAATTAACATCAGTCCCTCCTCTCTTCGAGCCAGGTCTGTCCGTGGATGCTCCACTCAAGCTCTCTTGCTCTGTCTTTCTTCCTCGATGTTCCTTCTGACACATTCAACATACGTCTGTCGCGATGCGTATTGATCACCTCTTACCTCGCCTTTTCCATCCTCAGCCAAAAATTTCATCTTCATGTGGAAAACCGATATCACAGCCTGGAACTGACTCAAGGATGGGCGTCCAAGCATAACATTATAAGAGGACTGCGCATCCACCACAAGGAAACGGACTGTTCTAGTCACCCTGTATGGCTTCTCACCTAATGTCACGAGGAGCCTAACCGCTCCCAGAGGCTTTAGGGCTCCCCCTGCAAACCCGACCAGAGAAGTAGTCACCTTTTCGAATTCGACATCCTGCTTCAACTTTTGGAAACAATCGTAAAATAGAATGTCAGCAGAAATTCCTGTATCAACGAAAATTCGCCGCACATTATAATTGGTGATGGTTGCTGTTATAACCAAAGCGTCCATGTGTGGGGCCAAGATGCCATCTCAATCTTCTGACCCGAAATAAATGTTCGGGGTAGATGCCATTTGCCCCACCTCACGCGATTTCCTAATTAGATCCTTCACCGTCCTAACATAGCTATGCTGCGTCCGTTTAGAGTGCTCTTCCAGCTCTCCGCCCGTGATCATCTGAATCTCGCCATGAATGACCTAGGCCTGATCAGACCTTCTTCCTTCAACGTGTCTTCTATCTTGATCTCTCTTGCCTTGTTGGGGTTGGTCATAACCACTGCGACCAGAACTGGCCTCTTCCTTCATCAAGCGGACATACTCTTTCAGGTGCCCAGCCTGAACTATTCTCTCCAACTCATCTTTCAAATGAGTGCATTGATCAGTATCGTGTCCATACTCATTATGGAAACAGCAAAATCGGTCGGATCTTTCCTTCCTGGGCTTCAACGAATAAGTTTTAGGCCATTTCAGGTCTGGATGCCTTTCTATTGCCTGCAGGATTTCGCCTTGCGGCATCGCTAAAGGGGTATATCTATCGAAACGAGGTCTCCCTCCAGACAGATCTGGCCTGGGCTTCTTCACTGCTGCCCTTTCATCTCTATTGTACCTTTCCCTCTTCTTCTCTCCTTCTTCCTTGATTTTCAAAGCTTCTTCCAAATGGATATACTTCTCCGCTCTCTCCAAGAGCTCTCCAAATTTCAGAGCTGGTTTCACCACCAGCGATTGGAAAAATTCTCCTCTTCTCAGACCCTGTGCCAAAGCATTTACCAACAGCTCTTCTGACGCAGAGGGTACCTCTAACTTAGCCGTTGTAAACCTATTGATGTAGTCACGCAGGCTCTCGTTCTCTTTCTGCTTCACGCTGAAAATCTCACGTGGCATTTTATGGTGAACTGGTGCAGGAAGGCCGAACTGAATTCGTACAAGTTACTGATAGATCTCGGCGGCAGCTGGCTAAACCAGAGCTGGGCTGACTTAGTGAAAGTCATCGGGAAGACCCGGCACATAACCGCATCCGAAAACTTATGTACAGCTGCCGCGATTTCAAATCTGGTCAAATGATCCCACGGATCCGTAGTCCCACTATACTCAAAAACTAGAGACCGGTATGAGGCCGGCACCTCGTCGCGCATCACCTCCTCCGTGAACGGGGTACCTCGACGTGTTGGTACCGTGCTAGTGCTCCTCATCCTCCTCTTAAACTCCCGCACCTCTTTCTGTAAGATCTGCATCTGCTCAGCTAAATCTGGATTAGCCTGGCTTGAGGTCTCGCTGTCGGAGGTGGAGAAGTGCTCTTCCCTATCCTGTAGAGGAGTCCGATCCGTGCGCCCGGCCTCGTAATGGTTCAGTTCTTACCACCGGGACAGTTCATGCCGGTGGTGTATTGGATGGCGGCGTCGACATCTCCGCAAACTTCTTTTCCACCGCCATCTCAACGGCTTTGCCAATGAGCTCCGAGAGCTGCAAGAGGAAGGACTCATTAAATGAACCACCAGTAGTTGGCACAGATCTACCAAGTGGGGGCGGCGTAGCGCCCGGCGCGGCTGCTGCCGGCGGTGCTGTCTCGTCTGGCCCCATCGCTGATGTATCTGTCGACCTGGGCATTCCCCACGGCGCAGTGGAACTAGGGGTTCGTCCCAGCTCTCCCACCAAGTTCCGCCGTAAACCTTCTGAAGCCATAAAATAGAAAGAAAACCTCACGTCTTAGCTTGATCGCCTTCCCATAGACGGCGCCAATTGTCTCGACCCAAAATATGACCAGCGTAAAGAACAACGCCTGGAACCTTGAGCACCCTTTTGATCTGCACACAAAAACACGTTAGAAAGGACCACCGGTGGTTTTCCGGTGGAAACCTCTCCGATGCTTAAGTCAGTAAAGCGTATGAGGTTTCTCTTAGCAAGCAAAGAAGGAATGCACAAAGAATGACATACCATTCTCAGCCTTGGGGCTGAGGTATTTATAYTTTTCCTAGCGGGGACCCCTTTCRGGAATCTCYGGAACAAAGACCGCGAATCATGGGCCGTTTAAGCAACAAACTCTGACAAGTGGTCCRACTCGRTCTTTTCTGGGTAAACAGGAAACCAYGTCTGTCCTGGGCCTGCTCTTCCTCCACTATTCCATATTACCTCTCAGACCTGGGTATTCGCCCAGACCTGCTCTTAKCTCTCTCAGCCTTGGMGCTAAGATACTTATAGCTTCCCCTAGTGGGAAKCCRAYCCGGGATCTCAGGAGCACACGCCGCGAAWCACGGACCGTTACGCAACCAATTCTGACAAGTGGTCCCACTTGCCTCTCTGCTGGGAATCTAGAAAACAGGTCTTCCTTGTTCCAGGTCTTCCTCATTCTGCACTGCCTCAACTTCCTAGGGTTCCATCAGAATTCAAGGAACCAGACCTGTCATGATCTAGCTCTCCTTTCATTTTGTGTCCCTGCCATTCAACAGGTCAGATCTTGCTATAATGATGACAAGCTCCCCCCTTCAGGGAACTTTATCAGGTCTTTCGATCAGACCAGGCTGAAATCCAGTCCCTGGAACTTCAGCTCAGCATAATCTCCAAGCTCTTAGTGATTTCTTTAAGATGGCTAAGTCAGGAGGAATCCTGAGCGATAATCACCTCTCCCTGATAAATAAAATATTGAATTAGGTACCATATAATAAAGGAAAGTATTGAATAAGACAAAATATAATAATAAAAAAATATTAAACTAGGTAAACTATAATAAAAGTAAAATATTAAACTAGGTAGATATTAGGCTCAGATGATATTTTATTAATTATTATTATTAAGATATTTAATATATTAATATTTAAAATAAATTCGTTAATAATTATTGGTTACATACTTTGAGATATTCAAAAGATGTCATACTCTCAACCCGTGTCGCATTGTACTAGTGACTAATCAATGTTTATTAATTATTAGTATTAATTTAATATTTTTATGTTTAGATTGAATACATTACTAATATTTAGTCACATACTTAGGTTATTTTAAATAATTTATATTTTAACTATATAGAATATTTGGAACTCCAAAAATAAAATTATTTTAAATTCTATTATCAATAAGACTTATTCAATTATTTTTATAATAAAAATCTTTTTGTAATTAAAATTATTTCATTTGTAGTTTGTTTTTTAATTAAAATAAATATTTAGATCTTATACTAACTATATATGACTTATTTATATTTTTATGTTAGGAGAATCAAAAGAAAGTATTGAATAAGGAAAAATATAATAAAAGAATTAAATTAGGTAAGATACATTAAAAAAAAAGAATATTAAATTATGTAAATTTTAAGTTCGGATGACACATAAATAAACTAATTATCAAAAGTTTTTATTTATACTAAACGAAGCATATTTATACCAAACATAAGTTACGGGGATTTTGTTTTAATATATAACTAGAATTTGACCCGCATTTCATTGCGGGGCAAATTTATATTTAGTAATTTTTAAATAAATGTGGGGCAAATTTATATTCAGTAATTTTTAAATTAATTTATAAGATGTTAGATAAAAGTGAAAAATATAAAAGAGTTTTTATTAATAACCACTTACCATGATATATAATTGATTCACTCTCATAATCAAAAATTTAGATGTTAGGTTTTAATTATTTGTATTATATAAAAATAAGATTGTATTGTAACATTGAATCAACTAATACATGCAACTCCAAAAAGTTTAAGTTTTTTCTTTTAATTTTAGGGTTGTTTTTTAATTTTTAGTTTCTCTACTTTCGGATTTTATTTTGTTTTATTTTTAAGGTTTTTTATTGGTTTTTAGGCAATTTTTTTGTAGGTCTCCTAGATTTTAAAAAAAAAAATTTTTTTGAGAAGTCTGACTAACGGTTAACAGTTAGGGTGTCAATTTGCTTCAATATACAAATAAAAAATGCATTCACTTTGATCCATGATATAACAATTGTATGTTCTATTTAGTGGGAATAAAAGAAAAAAAAATGTATCCTTCTTAACTCTCTAAACTTTCCTATATTATAATGAATTTTTCTATAGAACCAGATAAGGCTCCATTACGAAGCCCTATATAACACATGACATTCACCCCACCGTGCATTTATAAAAAAAGAAAGGAAAAATAAAAAGAAAAAAATGATTAAGGGCTCAAATGAATGCCATGTCATTTATAGGGCTCCATAATTGAGTCTTATCTGCTTCTATAGAAGAACCGATATTATAATATAGGTATATTAAATACATTAAATTATGTATCTTTAAATAATTATTATTTATGCAATATAATTTTCCTTTACGTAATATACATTTATTTATAATAGTCATTCATATTATAAATATTTCGAAATTATTAGATTAGGTGTTCCGAAATAATAATTCTTTATACCATATAATATTATTTTACCTATTTAAATATTTATTAATAATATTTTATCTTAAGATTTGAATTTTATTCATTTACTTGAGAATTATGTTCTAAATTAAAAATAAAAAGTACATTAGAAAAAAAAAATTTTAATCCAAAATATAAAAAGAACCAAACAATAATCAATCAAATTTGACCATAAACTAGTACAACATATAAAAATAGTTATAATTTGAAAAATAAAATTATACTAATTAACTTGATCTTTGAAATAACTTTTTTTTTTATATAATTTATTTAAAATAAAATCAAAAAGAAAAAAGAGAATAACTTAAAAGAAAATAAAGAAGAAGAAAAAAAAATAAAAATAAATCACAAGTTGCCAAATGTCCTGCCCAAAAACTTGGCAGACCATCTTTAGCAAAGTTCAAAAGATTCGAGAATGTGGAAATTCAATCGGTGTTCTTATCTAACCCATTTAAAGTACAAACTTGACGTGTGGACTGTTCTCTATATGAGTCATGGTTTGCTTGAATATCTTGTAGAAAAAACTGAAAGGTAAAATGTATTTATACCGGATTACTGATTAGAAATAGGTGACATGAATTATTTATTCCAGTTGCCACACATACAAGAAAGCTCTTACAGTTATAGTAAAAATAGTATCAATATTAAAATTAAAATGTAATTTACAAAATTATTTTGCATAATTAGATATTTATAGCTAAAAATAATAATATTATGAAAAAAAAGTCGAGTTCATCGTGTGTGTGTTTGACGATCAAACACAAACCTACTCCAAAGTTATCATTGTATTGGATTTTTATTAGAATATTTAACTTTTATTTTTATTTTTGTAAAGGGTTATATTTTTCTTTAATTATACAGGGAATGTCTACGGTGCCGTGAAAGCACCATTTCTCAAATCAGTGGAAACCATCGGATTAATAAGAATATAAATTTCGTATTGTCATATTAAGGAATCAACACTTGTAAATACAGGAGGGGGTGAGGGTATGGTGCCATGAAGGCACCGTAGTCATTTCCTATTATATATACGTCTCTATAATGCATGTATTGAAGAAAGGATTGATGAGAAAAGAAATTGAGGACAATCAACCTAGGTATGTTAGAGGAAATTTTGGTGGAGATTAGAGAAATCTCTTTGTCAAGTCAGCATACTTTGTTTGTCTGATGTACGGGTGAGCAAAAAATCGACCAAATTGAACCGGAATTTTTGGTTTAGTTCAGTTTAATGTAAATTCGGTTCGGTTTTCGATTTGAGAATTTCAAAAAATCGGTTAGGTTCGGTTTTGCAAAGATTTTTCGGTTCAGTTCAGTTTTAACCAAAATATAATTAAAAATAATAATTTTATATTACTTATTGTTATTTTTTATTAATTCGGTTCGGTTAATTTGGTTTTAAGCATATTTTCATTTTAGTTCGTTTTGCAATTTTATAAATATTTCAGTTTTCGGTTATATTTTTTCGGTTTAGACCTAATTTCGGTTCAGCTCAATTTGAAATTTTATGCGAAATTGATTTCAGTTATTTCAGTTCGATTTTCGGCCGAACCGACTGAATGCTCACCCGTAGTCTGATGGAGAAGTCCGTGCTTATTAGTCCATGTGAGAGCAGCTCTTCAGCAATCAAAAGAAAGGTTACGTGTAAGGTCACTTGAAAAATGAATTGCTAGGAAAAAAAATCAAGCATTTCATGTGGAGATGCTTCTCTAATTGCTCTCCCGTGCAGGCAAACTTGAAAAAAAAGTCTGGAATAGTGATTTTGTGTGTAAGGTATGTGGTGATGAGGAGGAAAAGTGGAACATCTTTTCTTTATAAGGAAAGGATCCAGCCACTACAAAAGAACACGACAATGCCGACGGACATTACCGATGGAAAGAAACCCGTCAGTAAATGCCCGGTCTTATTGACGACATTACCGACGGCAGGAATTACCGACCTCCTACCGACGGACGCACCCCCTCGGTAGAGTAGTCCGCCGGCATGTTCTCGAGAAGTTAAGGGCAACTTAGCCAACTCATAATGCCGACGAAAAATGTCAGTCAGCAATTTTTAATAAAAATGATAATCGGTTTTTTATCTGCCGACAGAAAGGTAGACGTCCGCAATATTGAAAATAATAATAATAATCCGTTATTTATTTGCCAACGGATAAGTAGATAACAAGATTTTATATTTGCCGTCGGCAACACCGGATGCATTTACCAACAGATTTTGTACGTCGATTATGCCGAATTTATTTTACCGGCGGATTTACCGACAGAAATGGGTCTTTCGGTAAATTTGATAAAACTCCATTCGCGTTTTGACAGAAAAAAAAGGAAAGAATAGCCATTCGCCGCCATTCGCCGCCATTCGGGAGAAGAGCCGCCATCCGCCGGAGCACCGTCACAATCACATATTAAAGTATGTTAGCCTTTTAATTCAAATTTAATGTTATTTTTTTTTAATTTTAGGGTTTTAATTTGATTTGAATTTTGGAACTAGATATTGATAAATTTAACTAGGATTCAATTTAGGAATTTAGGCTTGATTTATGCAATGGTGAATGATTTTAGGTTCAGAGCCCATTTATGCAATTAAGGTTTATTGTAGGGTTTAATTTATAATTATTTATAAATTGAAATCGATTATACATTTGTATAAGATTAGGGCTAATTAGGTCGTTTGTATTCATTACGCAATTAGAGTTTATTTTAGGGTTTAATTTATAATTATTTATAAATTAGGTTCGATTTTATAAATTTGAATTAAATTAAGGCTCTGTAGTGTTTGTTTGTAATTAGGTTTCAAATGTGCAATTATGAAATTATCTTTTAGAGTGTATGTGATGGTGGTTTTTAAATGTCGTGATGATCGGTTTTGTTTAATGTATGTTATTGTTTTTGTTATATATACATTATGATTGATTGATGTTGTGATTGGTTGGGTAGACGTCAGCGATGACATGGTGTACGACGCCGGCAGGGAGGTTTCGTCCCTCCAATAATGGTTTTCAAGATTGTTTTAAAAATGATGGTGGTTTTAAGATATGTTATGCTTTGTTGATATTGTATACATGTGATTGATTGGTTGATATTGTTGTTTTTAAATTTTTTATGATTAATATAGTAAGAATAATAGTTATTTTCGACTCGTTTAATTCGATTTATTATCAATAGAGAGTTTGATACTAAAGTTTGAATTGTTCCCTTCTAGAATACGTACCTTAGACCCGTTTGGGATTTAGTATCGAATAGAGAGTTTGATACTAAGTTTCGAACTGTCCCTTATTTGGACAGTTCGAGAATGTGGGTGTAGTATGGTTATATCTTATGCGTATGTGTTATGTTACTTTCAAATTTCGGTTTTATGCATCTTTCATTTGTTCTCGAGTGCACTAAAATATATGTGTACTTAGAGAACTAAGGGAAGATGCTACAGAAATTTTGAAGCCAATGAAAATGCATATTTTGAGTTAATACATACTACCAATATTCTTGAATGGGATAGAAGCCATACAAATAATTCAAATTACTCTTTTTACTCATTATGCTGCCGAAATTTTGTCAACCACATTCTTTTCCTCTCACGAAAGAACAATCGATCATTCTAACTAGTATCACAAATAATCAACACCCTAAATTATAGGATTGATAGTACTGATCGTAGTTGGATATACAAACGGCGAGGGGATGACGGATTTCTTTCGAATACATTCGTAAAAGGGGTGGAGAGTTTTGTTGAATTTTCGCTCACGCATGATTCTACAGAGAGGGACGGTGCTAAGTTGAAATGTCCTTGCAAACAAATTAAGTGTAGGAATCGTAGTTACCGCGATATCGATGAAATCAAATATCACCTATGTGCCAAAAGGGTTGGTTCCCGATTATCATATTTGGACTCATCACGGGGATACAGTAGGTCTTGTGTCATCGCGTTGTAATTTTACTACTACAGAAAACCCCCAACAGCATCGGTTGTTTTTGTTAATAGGCATTGGTTCTACAATCGATGCATATTAGATCGACTCTTATAGTCTGTACTATAGGCATCGGTTTTACAACTGATGCTAATAATATAAATATGCATTGGTTGTTTGACCAGAATCGATGCCTATAGTCATCAAAAGCCGATGCCTTTTGTCCATATACAGTCACTATAGGCCTCGGTTATCGTAGAACAACCGATGCCTATAGTTGCAGTATAGGCATCGGTTTCTTAATTAACAACCGATTCCTATACTGCACCTATAGGCATCGATTTTGTTATACAACCGATGCCTAATACCATCTACAAGCAACGGTTTGTTTAAAACAACTGATGCTTATACTATCAATTATAGGCATCAGTTTTCATTAAAAATCGATGCCTAATATTCATTGAAGGTCGGTTTGTTTAATACAACCGACGCCTATAGGTGCAATTTTAGGCATCGGTTTCCAGGAAAAAATGATGCCTAATATTCATTAAAGGCATCGGTTTGTATATTACAACTGATGCCTGTAGCGTCTCAATAGGCATCAGTTTCTTCTGAAACCACCGATGCCTCGTGGCGATGTTTAGGCATCGGTTCAGAATGCCACAACCGATGCCTTTAGTTTAACAATAGGCATCGGTTTCTTATACAACGACCGATGCATAAAGTTACTTATAGGCATCGGTTCAAGTTGATTAACCGATATCAATTTTTTGTTTATATGCATCGGTTGTGTTGTCAAGAACCGATGTATATAATAATTTTAAAAATAGCATGTAAGAATCGGTTGTTTTTTATCCAAACTGATGCCACTGCTATATATATGCATCGGTTTTCACAAAACCCCAAATAAATTTTTGATAAAAAATACCAGAATTTCAAAAAATTTATTTTAATACCTGTCCAGAAAACTGATAATTATTTGCAAAAAAAGATTAATATAAAAAAGCATTCTATTCAATAAATTTAATTTCAAATGCATAAATGCCCCTTCCTATCTAATAAAATTCAAGTTGAGACTGATTATTCCATCGGACAAGTAGCAATAACACCTCGTAAATATGCACAAAGCTGATATTCCTATCTAATAAAACTCAAGTTCAACAGCACAAAGCTCTCACAAACTAAACCCGTAAATATGCAGCACCTCATTTCCTTCCAAGGAGAATCCCCCAGAGCCTTTCCTCCATTCTTATGAACAACACCTCGTTATTGAATCCTTTAGACCTCTGTTCTGCTATTTGTCTGCTTTTCCCTGTGAATGAATAAGAGTAACATTATTAAGTAAGAAAAATCCAGAGGAAAATCCACCAACGTCCTCATAGTGTTCTACACCAAGTTACAAAATAAGGCAGAATAGGAACAAAATAAAATTAACTACTTAATAACTAAGAAAAAGTAATTAAAACTGAGAAATATATATACTAAGTAATGTTTTCTGCCCATATCTCACGTACTTCGTCGATTGTTTCTTGCTCGTATGGTTCAACTTCAAATGAGTCCTACACAATCCGATTTAAAATTAAATTGTCATTTTAAAAATGAAGTTTAGGTTTGGAGTTTAAAGTTGTTCTTGACGTTGGTCATATTTTGGGTCGAAACATTAAGGCACAAATAAAACCCTATTCCGGCCATATCCATAAATTTTAGCCACTATAAATTCCGAATGAGCCAATCATAGCCAAATAATCATTTTCCATTAACCATGAGTGATTTTTAAGTCGAGTTCTGCAACCATTAAAAGCGTGGGGTAGGAGGAGTTCGTTATTATTATTGGTTAGTTGAATTTTAGAAATTTACCAAGGAATTTATGATTTTGTAACAGTATTGGGGACCACCATCATTAAAGAAAATAAAATAAAAATAAATAAAAAGATCCCATAAAAATAAAAAAAAAGTGGACAAAATTAAAAAGTGAAGGATGGTGAGTCTAGTTGGATCGTGTTGAGTCTATGCCTACGCTAATAAAGGCTTGAGTTAATTATTTTATGAAGCCTGATGTATAAAAGGCATGAGTTGTGTAGAAGCATTATAAGCTTCAATTGTATTTAAGTGGTTTGCGCTACAAGTCGATTTACGTGTTTCGAGTTAAGAAATAGCCTATGTAAAGGCGACGTTATGAATGTTTAGTGAGGTTTTATTTTTGAACGAGGTGAAGCGCATTGCTTCGTGATTAGAATAGGTTTGGTGAGTTATTGATCACGATAGATCGTGAGTTAGCAACACGACTTATATATATTCCAAACCCGTCCAAAGACCTTTACATTACAACCCGTAAAGACCTTTACCGATTCTTTGTTGATAACACACTTAATTTGCAATTGAAAAGAGATTGATTTTCCGTTCTTGTTTATTGTGCATGTATTTGTATGATTTGAGTGTATTCACATCCCATGCAGAAAATACTTGAGTGCTTTGAGCGAACACCCCTTGTATATTACCCTTTCGAGAGGATGCATGATTTTGTTTTTGGAGCGACAATGTAATAAGGGTGGAGTGTTTGACGTTGCATTTCTTGTATCTATATTTTAAAAATTATGTATGTAGCATAGCACGACTCATTGCTTGAACTGATTTTCATTCTTGTTATACTTTGAATCTATCGTTTGTTCGAGGAAGAACAAATGAATAAAGCATGGGGTAGTTGATTAGCACGATTTTGTCTTGGTTTTTGTTAGTATTTTAGTTTTTTTTTCCTATTGTTTTTGGTATAAGTTGGATAGATTGAGCATATTTTCGTATTTTCTAATCTCTAACTTATTCTATCATATTTTATTTATAATTAATTAATTTTATGTTTATTATAGGTATTTTGAAGTGTTTTGGCCTGAACATAGTCGAGGATGGGCGTACGAGTGGAGTTTCAGCGAAAAAAGGCCGCAATTTGAAGTATTTAAAGTTGTCGACTTTCTATAACGGTTTTCATCTATAACCGTTCTAGAAAACCCTGGCCGATCACAACTCTCTATAGCGTCGACCCAAGGTGCGTCGCCTGATGCATGCCTGCCGAGCGCTGTGCACGCCTGTCGACCATTCATGTCGGTCGATGCCAGAACAGACGTCGATCGACGCACTTGCCACGGTCTCTGTATTGTCGACCAGTTTTGCGTCGGTCGACGTCAGAACTGATGTCGATCGACGCGACGCCCCAAAATCGTGGTTTTTAGGGTTTCTTGTGTGCCAAGTCCTGAAATAGCAATATAGCCCTTCAAGTTTCGGATTAAACATACAACCACGACCCAAAACACTTACCTAGGGTTGAGAAACCTATTTTCAACACTCTACAACATATTTTCAAGATCTACGTCGAAGATTCAAGATCCGAAGCACCAAGACGAATACGTTCGTTCAAGTTCTAATTTTTCGACGAAGAGCAACCACCAACAACCCTGATTCGTGGAGAACTTTCAACACCTTTAGCTACTTAATAAGTTCTATAAACTCTAGTTATTCTTAGTTTAATTCTAGATAATTTATGTTTAATTATTTCATTTGAGTTTTTAGTTTTGTTTACTTATTTCGAATCGTGTGAACCGTTGAATTGTTGAGCTTTTGAAACTTAGATTTTGTTTTTAATCATTAATTAGTTGCTGCGTTTTACTTTCGTTCATGCTTGGTGATGAGATTTATTCATGTTAGTTTAATTATTGCTTTAGTTTTGATAATTAGTTGATATTTGATTCATGCTATGTTATTGCTTGAGAATTGTGGATTTGATCTTGTTCTTAAGGAATCACATGCTTAGATTTAATTTGTGGTAGTTTATGCATGCTAGTTAATTAGTTTCGAATTAGTTGTTTTTAAAATCCTTAGAATAATAATTAGATAATTAATTTAGAATTAATTCTAGTTGCTTTAAAATTCCTAGATTAATAATTCTTAGATAATTTAGTTTTCAAGTTTAGTTTAAAATAATTAGTTAATCATAATTAGTTGATACTTTTAAATTTATTAGTAGTTGATAATTTTCAAAAACCAAATTTATACAAGTTCTCGTGTTAAACATTGTGATTAAACAAACACTAAAAATTCCGAACGTCAGTTCTTGAGAGACGACTCGAGTTAAGCTTGTCAAACCTACACGCGATCCCATTATTTTGCGGGCGAGCTATTAAATTTCTGACAATTATTTATAAAGTAGGCACACACAAAAGCTCGAATCAATCATGTTTTACGATTACTTTAGGAAGTGGAATTTAAATATGTAATTATAGGAGGTCACGACCTCGTTAGTGGTCTTCGCGGGAAGAGCTTTGAGACCACTTGGCGCGATAAACCTCTAGGTCTCACTAGGGGATGAGCCATTCAGGCAGACCAGGTCAGTATGATTCCTGGTGGTCGACGCACCTTCTTCGTACAATGCCATGTTAGGATGACCATTTTAAGAAAATTGCAGGAGGTGATTTCAATTTATCACATGAAGTTAAAATTTCCAGCTCAAGATGGGGTTGGCGAAGTTCGAGAAGATCAGTACGCATCACGCCAGACATACATGGAAAGCATTCGACGCAATGAAGAAGAAAGTCAGGGCAAGAGGGCAAGGACGGAGGAAGGTCGACCGGAGTCGATTCAGAGGGAAGAAAACTTTTTGGCGGTAAAAATGATCCAGGGGGACGACAGTCGAGTACTGCGAGTAGGAACGACCTTGAGCCTAGAATTTTTGGTAAAGCTGGTTGCGCTCTTGAGGAGTAATGCAGATGGTCTCCCCAAGAATTGGTCGGGATCGATCCGACAGTGGCAAAACATCATCTCAATATAAGCCCTACAGCAAAACCAGTAAAACAAATAAAGTGGAACTTCGGCCCTGAATAAGAGGCCATCATTGAGGTAGAGGTGGAAAAGTTATTACGTGCTAAACACATTAAGGAGATACAATTCCCTGAATGGCTTCCTAATGATGTGCTAGTACCAAAGACAAAGGAGGACTGGCGAATGTGCATTGATTTTAGAGACCTCAACCGTGCCTACCCTAAAGATCATTACCCATTGCTAAGGATATACCAGCTTTTGGATTCAACATCTGGATGTGAATTGTGCAGCATGATGGACGCGTCGCAAGGCTATCATCAAATCAAGTTGGCTGAGGAAGACTTAAAGAGGGTTAGCTTATAATGCCAAAAGGAACATACTACTACGTGGTAATGCCATTTGGCCTCAAAAATGCAGGAGCTGCGTATCAAAGACTGGTAGATAAAATGTTTAAAAATCATCTCGGCAGAAACATGGATGTATACGTAGACGACATGTTGGTTAAAAGTACCAAGACAATGTCACACGTAGATGACTTGAAAGAAACCTTTGACACCCTGAGAAAGTATAAGATGCGACTGAACCCCAAGAAGTGTGCATTTGGGGTAAGAGCAGGAAAGTTCTTAAGGTATATGGTTACGGAGAGAGGTATAGAGGACAACCCGAAAAAGGTCAGGGCTATCATGGATATGTCACTTCCAAAGAATGTTAAGGAAGTCCAATGTTTGGATGGCCGATATAATGCTTTGAGAAGGTTTGTATCAAGATCGACGGAGAAGAGCTTGCCATTTTTTAGAGCCTTACGAAAGAAGGCCCCATTAGAATGGGATAAGGACTGTCAGGAGTCATTTCAAAAGGTGGAAGAGTACTTGGCGGGTATGTAATTGTTAACTAAACCAATCGTGGGAGAGCCGTTGATTTTGTATATGTCAGTGGGAAAATCGGCGGTGATAACGGTCTTGCTTAGGGAAGAGGGAAAGTTGCAAAAACCAGTGTACTATTGGAGCAAGGTCTTGTACAAAGCTGAACTCCGGTATGTAAAAATAGAGAGGGCCATGGTAGCTCTGGTTGGAACTTCCCGGAAACTCCGACCTTACTTTCTCTCCCACAAGATCATAGTTCACACTAACTTACCTCTAAAGCCCATAATGAGTAAGCCAGAGGTTTCGGGAAGGTTGGTCAAGTGGATCATTGAGTTGATCGAGTTCGACATACATTTTAAAGGAAGAACGACAATTAAATTTCAGGCATTAGCTGATCTTAAGCAAGAAATGGCCAGCTCTGCCTAGGAAAAGAAAGAGTTGACAATCTACACAGGTGGTTCAGTAGAAAACTTGGGGTGTGGTGCAGGAATAGTATGGTAGACCCAGAGGGAGTAACCACTGAGTACACAATATGAATGAACTATTGGTTATCCAATAATGGAGCGGAGTATGAAGCATTGTTGAGAGGAGTCCAGATGGCAAAGAAGTTAGGAGCAGAATGGATACGTGCAAATGTGGATTCGTAGCTTGTATGTAAGCATATAAGAGGAGAATTCATATGTGGATTCGTAGCTTGTATGTAAGCAAAATTTGACCGCTCGTCGAAGAAGCGTCAAAAATAATATTTATAAAGTCCTCGACTTTCCTCTACTAACTAGTAGCAGTGGCAAGCAAGGGTCGATCCCACGAGGAGTGTGGATTAATTTGTGATAATTCGTATTTTGCTAAACAAAGAAAACGGGGGTAAAGAATATTAACTAATCTAAGAAAACTAAATAATTAAAGAAAATAATTAAAAACAATTAAACGAAACAAATAAGAAAATAACAAATAATAATAAATAACTTTCCAGTCCTAGTTCAGTTTCCACCCTCGTTCAACTCATCTAACCAATTGCAATATTAAATCCACTCATCATATGAAACTAAAAACCCTAAGTAACAATAAGCTCTGCTGCTCGAATTTGCCCTTACCGTGTATTTAATTCAAACAAGCTCTTTAATTAACTCTAATTAATGAACAACCTAGAATAAGCTCTCTAGATTTAATCCACCAACAGCATTAAGAATCAGGCAAATAGGTTAATCTAAGCAATAAACTCATAAGCTCGGTTTATTTAACTTATGTTGTGTTACCCCTAATGATACGAMACCATTAGTTGKTTCATAGAAATCGAAACTACGACAATTACACYGGAAGCAGTTCTCTTTCTAGCAATTGATAACCAAATCCCTAATCTAGGTGGCCAATCCAAATCAAGAATTCAACAATCATGTCATGAAATAAGCAATCATGATATGTAAACAAGATAACAAAAGCAATCTCATAWGAAYAACYAAAGAAATACGCATCAATTAATRAAAACATAATATTACGAGGGTTTRCACATCCCTAGGACTAGATAAAACAATRACCCTCTAATGGAGTTCATGAAATAAAAGAAGAAGAATAAATAAGAAAAGCATAGTTCTAAGATAAGAAGAGAAAAGAAAGCTTAGATCTTGAATCTTGAGTCTTCAATCTTCAAGCTCTTGATGGATGGTTGAATTGGGTGTTTTGGACTCCTTTTTGGTGTCTTGGAACCCTAGGATTAATGTACAAGACGTTTTTGGTGTTAAAGGGAGGTATTTATAGGTTTAGATGTCTTGGAGAACAAATTCCCTGGCTAAAATAGGATTTCCGCCCCTTCTATGTCGGTTCTGCACTTTCTATACCGGTTTCCTAGCAGAAATAGGACTCCCAGCGTCAGGCTGGGCGGGCGCGTGCGGCATGGGCGAGTCAGGGTCGGCAGCATCGACGCATTCGGTGCGCTTGCGTCGATTAACGCCGGTTCAGCGTCGACTGACGCGACAGAGAGCTCTGTAGGCAGGTACATCGAACGACATCGGTTATTGTAGGCAGCAGTCAGCGGCACTTTCTATAACGGTTGATCCCAGTGATAACCCATCTAGAAAGTGCGGAATCGTCCTTTCTTTGCCAATTCACTCGTTTTGTCTCTCGTTTCCTCTTGCTACTCTTATGCATCATCTTTAAATCTTTAACTCACCAATTTAGCACCTAATTACTGCAAAATAAGAGAGAAATACACAGTTGGTGCTCCTCCACTCATAATAATAAATATGCGAGAAATAAATATATATAAGAATATTAAGCACATAAAAATATAGGAATTAAACCATTAAATAAAGCACAATTTCTCGCCTATCAAAATTTCCCCAAACTTAGACCTTGCTTGTCCTCAAGCAACATTAGAATTAAATCACAAAATAAATATAAGATAAGTAAATCACTCAAATTGATCAAATGAACTCATCCGGACTCTAGACACCATTATATTTCTAGAAATCGCAAGCGTTTCATGTATTGACTCAAATGATCCAAGCAGTTAGGCAATCCTTTTTCATGTACGTTACATCAATGTACCATGGTGCCCCCTCGCTAATCAATGGTTTGGCTCTATCCATTGTTGGTCACGATCAAATATCTCGTCCTCCCATTTATTTATTTATTTTAATTTTTTTAATTGAGGCCCGCAGCTCCGCACTACCGTTCTTGACTTGAATTGATAATGATTCGGCGCTGGATAGGAGGATCATCTTGGATTGGTATTTGATTTGTTGAGTTCACCTCCGCCATGTTTGAGATTTTGGTTGGATTGCGCCACTTGAGTATGTGCATAGACTTTGTTGAGCTACTAGCATCTTTGTTGGATTTTGCCCTTAGAATTTGTAAGCGAATTGCACTTGGTATTACGGATAGGCAGCTGTTTTAGCACCTCAATTCTTTTTGAATTTTTTTTTATTTTTCAATTTTAAACTTACACCATGCCGGTATACTCCAACCGGACTTTATTTGACTTCTGTTTCGACTAACGAGATATCATCATGCAATCGCCAACTTCAAGGCCCCACACAATTCATATTGAGTACAGCAACCATAAGTACACATCAATAACACAATAATCTAGAATTTACGCCCCATAAATGAATCACAAAAGTACTAACATGCGTACCATTGAACTCTAAATCAAATGATGACTAAAAATTTAACCGAAACATAATTCATCAAAGCAATTCAAGCAAGTACTTTTAACCTTTTTATTTTCAATTCCCGGAATTTAATTGCAAAAATTTCAAAATTTAGCAATTTTCAGCACAATACTAATCTCAATAATAATATCAATAACCCACTCCCCCAAACTTAAACATTAGCTTGTCCTCAAGAGAACACAAAGCAAGAACAAGCAAATAATAAATCATAAGGGAAGAGTAAGGGAAAAGAAATCACCGGGGTAAACATTGAGGGGGTCTCGGTTCCAGACGATGTTTTTCAAAAATAAGCCCAATCATCTAAATCAACCAAGCTTTGTATCCCTTCAACTGCAAAAATAAAAATCAAAATAGAAATAATGTAAACATTGTGTTGCCTCCCAACAAGTGCCTTTTCTTAACGTCGTCGGCTCGACGTGGTACCCCTCAACTCCATGGGGGTTTCGGAGGAGGTCTCAAAGTGCACGGAATGCCAACGACCTCATCCTCCATAATTCGCATCCGTTTCGACGTTGGATGCTTAACTGGGTCTTTTCGACTTTGTGGTGACCTCTTATAGGCATTAGCAAGAATAGTCTCATCCATCACCACGAACGGAAGCTCATCGGTCTCCTCCTTCTCAAAAATTACTTCTTCGTACCTCTCTTCCGTTGGGTGCTTGACTGGATCCTTTCGGCTTTGTGGTGGCTCTTCATTAAATTTGGCAAAAGTAGATTCGTTCACCACCACAAATGGAAGGATCGTAGTCACCACCTCCTCTAAATCTTCAACACGCACAAGCGTCTCCTCATCCTCCTTCGTCACTTGGTACTCGGTCCATGATGGCGTCAACTCTGGCTTTGGCTCTGCTTCGACCTCGATAGGAGAGATGATAGAATTAAGAACATCATTTATAAGCTCAGGCAGACTATGATCATCATGTGTCCGCCTTGTTTCTTCTTCCTCGAATTCGTCCTCCAATTCAAATGTCGGGTCCTCCGCATCATCGATTTTTCCCATATATTGCAGCATGATGGCATTCACATTCTCCATGTGTTCCTCAGTTTGAGAAGACAATCGTTTATCCAATTGGCTTATGTGATCCGCCATTTGACTTAATTGGGCTTCGAGCTTCTTGGTGTTTGTAATCATGGCCTCCATCATCTTTATGAGGGCTGGGGACGGTTCTTGTGCTTGGGGATGGTCATCATATTGTCTCGAAAAATTTTGTCCCCTTTGAAAATTTGGAGGGTCCCCCCACCTTGGCTCGTAAGGATCGTAGTTCTCCTCTTGACATCGTCTTGGCCTCACTCCATAGGCGTTTGTTTCACGAATGGCTCGTAGCGTTGGGCAATCATCGGTGACATGATCAAATGTATGCCAAAATCTAATGGTCGAACCGTAGCCCTCTTAACGATAGTGGACCTCAACTCATCCAAGTGAGCTTGCAACGAACCAGTGTCTACTTCATTTACTGACCTCAATGAATTATCACGGTAGCCGAATTGCTGAGAATTGGCCGCCATGTTCGAGATCAACTCCCTTGCCGCCGTCGGTGTCCTATCCATGAGTGAGCCTTCGCTTGCTGCATCGATCATGTCTCTATCAGTGAGACAGAGACCTTCATAAAAGTATTGTATTAATAACTCCTCGCCCATTTGATGCTGAGGGCAACTAGCGACGAGTCTCTGTAAACGCTCCCAATACTCATGCAATGTCTCTCCTTGCGCTTGTCTTGCTGCACAAATATCTTTACACAAGCTCACCACTCGTGAAGCGGAAAATATCTCTGAAAAAACACCCTCTCTAACGCCATCCACGTGGTGATGGATCCAGGAGGTAAGTAATAAAGCTAATCCTTAGCAAGACCCTTCAATGAAAACGGAAACGCCCGCAGTTTAATTTGTTCGTCGGTCACTCCGGCGGGCTTCATGCTCGTGCATATAACATGAAATTCCTTCAAATGCTTGTACGAGTCTTCGCCATCCAATCCATGAAACGCCGGCAAATGATAGATTAATCCGGATCTCAATTCGAATTTAGCATCCTCCAAGCTTGGGAACGTAATGCATAGTTATTGTTGCGGAAGATCCGGATTTGCTAGCTCCTTCAACGTGCGTTCTCTACCTCCTGCCATAGTTACAAGATCTAAAAACAAAATTAATGTAAATAAAGAAAAAAAAACTAAAATTAAAATTAAAAATACTAAAATATTAAAATACGTCAAATCACAATTTAAACGCGTCACTCCCCGGCAACGGCGCCAAAATTTGACCGCTCGTCGTTGAAGCGTCAAAACTAATATTTATAAAGTCCTCGACTTTCCTCTACTAACTAGTAGCAGTGGCAAGCAAGGGTCGATCCCACGAGGAGTGTGGATTAATTTATTATAATTCGTATTATACTAAACAAAGAAAACGAGGGTAAAGAATATTAATTAATCTAAGAAAACTAAATAATTAAAGAAAACAATTAAAAACAATTAAACGAAACAAATAAGAAAATAACAAATAATAATAAATAACTTTCCAGTCCTAGTTCAGTTTCCACCCTCGTTCAATTCATCTAACCAATCGCAATATTAAATCCACTCATCATATGAAACTAAAAACCCTAAGTAACAATAAGCTCTGCTACTCGAATTTGCCCTTACCGTGTATTTAATTAAAATAAGCTCTTTAATTAACTCTAATTAATGAACAACCTAGAATAAGCTCTCTAGATTTAATCCACCAACAGCATTAAGAATCAGGCAAATAGGTTAATTCGATTAACGTCAGTTCCACGTCGACTGACGCGACAGAGAGCTCTGTAGGCAGGTACATCGAACGACATCAGTTCATGTAGGCAGCAGTCAGCGGCACTTTCTATAACGGTTGATCCCAGCGATAACCCATCTAGAAAGTTCAGAATCGTCCTTTCTTTGTTTTCTTCGCCCGTTTTGTCTCTCGTTTCCTCGTGCAACTCTTATGCATCATCTTTAAATCTTTAACTCACCAATTTATCACCTAATTACTGCAAAATAAGAGAGAAATACACAATTGGTGCTCCTCCACTCA
>BMAC01000693.1:141287-153096 GCA_014905375.1 Phtheirospermum japonicum | reverse complement strand
TTTTTTGTTAATTAAAAAAATTGAGGAGACTAAAATCCCCTCAAAAAAAACATGAGGGTTAATGTTCTTCTCTTGTTTTTCAGTGGGGATTTTACTCCCCTCGATTTTTTTAAATTAAAACTCTAAATTCTAAATTTCTATCATATATCATCACATATAACTGAGACATATCATCAGATATAACTAACACATATCATCACATATAACTAGTGGAATGATAGATTTTTTTGAGGACCCTAAAATGAAAAATTAAATCGAAAAAAGAAAAATTAAAATCTAAAAATGAAAAACTAAACCCTAAAATGTAAAACTAAATTCTAAATTTTTATCACATATGATAACAAGTTTTTACAGGATGCACCCAAGCAAGGTGCACCCAAGTGTATGTAATAAATTGCCCCATTATCAGTGTTTAATTTTTCGTTTAGGGTTTATTTTTTATTTTAGGATTTAAATTTTAAATTTATAATTTTAATTATTTGTGATGATATATATCAATTATATATAATTATATGTATCAGTTATATATTATGATATATGTAAATTATATGTGCTAATAAATTAAATTATTGGATGCACCCTTCATAGTGCACCCATATCCACGGTATACTAACTCAGGCCGCAGCAGTGGATAAATGTGAATTTTAGTCAATTTTGTCTCAAACTGATGGCGAATCGAGTTTAAGAAGGATACCTCTTGTGCCGAACCTACGTAGAAGATACTTTCTTCGCCAAACTATTGGATAATATATAAGTAAACCGAAATAAGAATACATTTATACAAGAATGCAGATCTAAACAAATAGATACCATGTTTATAAATTGCTCATCACCTTATGCAAGAAAGCTCTTTATTTGATTGTACTTTGTACACACTAATTGAATTTGTACAATTAATATTGCTAACTAAAGTCAAACACTTAACAAGTACAACATAAGCCAATATGAACTTTGTGTGTTATCCTTTTAATTGCGTAAATAAAGCAACAAAAGTCCAGTATGACGCGATCAGTGAGGGCCATTTCACATGCGTAGATGGGCCGCTGTTAGTGGGCCGCCGGCCATTACCATTGGGCAGTGGACGCACAACATTAGTTCCGCCGCCGCCGTTTCGACCACCGGTGCCGGCGAGGTACCCACCACCGCCGCTGCCATCACCGTCTCACCTCCTCCATCACCCGCTCCTCTATTACCCGTGCCGCCACGTGTACCTCCGGTGCTACCTCCACCTCTGCCACCGCCACTGGGATCCGCCTGCGCCGCCGCCACCTCTTGTTCCCCCTCCGCTGCTGCCACCACCACTGGGTCCGCCTCCGGTACTACCGCCACCTCCTCTACCTCCACCGCCGCTACTGGCGCCGCCACCTCCTCTACCTCCACCGCCGCTACTGGCGCCGCCACCACCACCTCCTCCACCGCCCGGAGGAGCAACTGCTGAGGTAAGGAGGAGACAAATGATTGCAAGGAGGAAAATATTGACGCCGTGCTTCATGTTCGTAGTTCCTAGAGAGATTAAAATTGATAGTCTTTTTTCTCGGAGTTTAATTTATAGAATTACTAAATGAATGAAATAAGAATAATTCAATATCTACTTTTCTTAAAATCGGGAACGCGGGAGTTGAGAAACCTCCCAGACCCGTAATTTCGTGACAATTTGCAGTTTTGCACGTTCTAATGTAACAAGTCAATAATAAATAGCGTGTAATTGGTAGTATTGTAATTTCATTATTCGAATAATTAATATATCAATACATATTACGTATTTATATTTCATTAGTTAATATAGTTATCCTCTTGTGAAATAAAACCCGAATATTCTTGTAAAGTGAACGGATTTGACTAGCAAATAACTTGTTCAATCGTGTTGAATTCTATAAAATACTACTAAAAATATTAAGGGATCAAGAGGATGAAATTCTATATGGAAGTGAAAGATGATCACGTGCGCCCCAGCTAGCATCTGCAATTTTATTCCTAGTTTAACTTTTCTCAGCTACAAATTATTTTAAAAAAAAGGCAAGAGTTTTCATATATCAATTCAAAAGTTGATGTATATTTGAGTATTAAAAAACCCACAATTCTTTTAGGCATATAGGAAAAATTCCATAAAAAAGACAAAAAGGACAAATCAAACAAATAATAAATCCCAAAATGGGACAAATAAATGAAACGTGACTCGTAAACAGCAATCCAACCAGGAGAAAATACAAACTACATATGAACGAGAAAAAAACAATACAAAGCAACAACACAAAAATAAGAATTTGATGTTATTAACTATTAATTGTAACAACATATATTTATTGGTGAGAGCCTTCGCATCACTTCCTTCGGCATCATAGTACATTTTAGTAAAATCCACAATGAGTTTGCAAGTACCATAAAACTAACAACAAGGCATCTTTGCAAGAGGAATTAGTCTAAACATCACCGTTTTGAAGTCAAAAACCCTTCAATGATAAGATAAGAGAGTTAGCATTGGTAGACACAAGGGGCGGTTCCAAGATTTCATGTTTGGGGAGGCCACATATTAAAATGTAAAAAAAAAAAATGAAGTGTTGTAAAAAAAAAATAACGTATTTTTTGATGAGGAGTATATTTACTTGTTTTTGCTTTTGCTAATTAATGAGAGAGAAAAGAGAAATAGGAAATAAAAGAAAGGGGAAAATAAAGGAAAAATGGAAAAAAATTAAAAGAAAGAGAGAGGAGAAACAAGAAATAAGAAAAAAGGCGAGAAAATAAAAATAAAAGGCGGAAAAATAAAAAGAAAGAGAGAGGAAGAGAGAGAGAGAGAGGAGAAACAAGAAATAAAAAAGGGGGAAAAAGAAAAATAAAAGAAACTAGGAGTTAAACCATGTATGTTGTCAATATTATAGGTTTCAACCCAACACAACTATTGATATACTTAGTGAGGCCATTAAATATATTACGAAATAAACAAAAAATCCTATATAGTATTATAAGTTTTTGGAAAACTTTGGGGAGGCCATGGCCCCCTCAAAGTAATGTGTAGATCCGCCCCTGGTAGACACCCTTACGCTACTCCACTTTTACATCGCTCACATTTTGGGCAAAACGCACAGTGCACCAAAACGAGATTAAAAGGATGGAAATTTGGAATTGGTTCAATCATTCACTGTCAGCTTCACAGTCTTTTTCTCCGACATTCAAATTTTTTAAAAAATCCACAAGTTTCTAGTCTTCCAAAGCCACCAAAGTAGGTAAAAGGTAATTTGAATTCTTTTATCATTGAGATTGTACCTCTTTCACCTTGCAAATTCGAAACCACCATTCTTTAATATTCAAGGGATCAATATGGGATGGTATTCATTTAACCGAGGCAAGCTACGATGCTAAGCTCACTACAAAAAAAAAAAAATTTGGATTCGCCGACGGCCATATCCGTCGATAATCCGTTGGTAAACCACTTACCGACGGCTTACCGACGAATAACAGTCATCGGCAAAATCTTTGTCGGTAATTTCAATTGTCAATGGATATTTGACCCATCGACATATACCGACGACAATTTGCGGCCGGTAAGCTGCCGTCGACATTCCTAATTTGTTTGGGATTTATCGATGGATTTTACGCCCGTCGGTAATTAATAAAAAATAAATAAATAAAATACTATTTAATATTACTGACGGACATGGAAGTCATCGGTAAATGTATTTTTATTTTTTTAAATATTATTTTAATTAATTGAAATAATGAACCTGTTTTTTTTTTCATCTACCTATTTACAAATATTTGAGAAAAACATACGCAAATGCAAAATAAATTAAATAATATAAATACGAATCATAATCAAATAAATTCGATAATAGTAATTCAAAATGAATTCTACAAAATAATCCAACATCTCGATATCAATCTAATTAGCAGGGGGGGGGGGGGGGGGGGGGGTCCCATCGCGGCCATAATACGCTCCTCAACATATCGCTGGAGTCGCAGCTCGAAGTCCATCTGCGCCTGTGCCTCGCGCATCCTCTGCAACTCATCCTGAGACTGCGCTTGTGCATCGCGCAACCTCTGCAACTCCTCCAGATGCCTCGTCTCAGTCTCCTCGAACTGCGTCTGCAGCTGCTCCAGACAAGGATCGACCTGCTGGGATGACGTAGAGTTGGAGCCTATATCGAAAACCTTGGCGAGAGCTCCCGTCCCAAATCGTTGACCCTTCTTGGGCCTGACAACGGAGAGGTAGACGTTGTTTGGGTCAACAAACGTGCTGGACTTCTGTGATGCAGCACGTCTGCTCTACAAAGTAGTCTAAACCTCCATTTGATAGATAAAATAAAATCATTAATTATTTTCATGCCTAATAATGACAAAAATAAAGTTAATATACAAATTAATTTTAGTTTAGAAATTAAATAAACTTATAGCTATGCGCTGAGATTTGGGGTCCGTAAACGAGCCGTCGCACTCTGGTGCGGACTTAGTAGAAGCTCGTACACATTGGGTTCCCTACCCGTATCCTCCCGCTGTAACAATTAATTTATTATATATATATATAAATACTTTGATTATAAATTTTTAAATTTATATATAAAACGTACGATTTTATCTCGTATGCGATTCACCCACCGAGACCCACCTTTATGCTTAGATATCCTAGTATCAGGACCATCTAGCTCGCTCATCCAGTTCCTGCTAGCCCTCCGTGACCTCTTAACCTCCTCTGGCCTCGCCCACGCCTCCTGCCAAGCCCTCTAGGTCTGCTCGCCGACAGATGTCGGTATCTCTCCCCTAGCATCATACGCCTGCCGCCACTTACTAAGACAGCTAGACCAAGTATAAGACATAGATACGTAAAAGGCTAGGCAAGTGTCATAATCAGAATATCGCCTCCGGTTCCAATAACATGAACTATAAAATAAAGCATATTTAAGACAGCATAAAACAAGCAATTAGTTAAACAAATGTCAACATACGTAATACTATAAATTAAGTTTGTATTTAATATAAATACCTGGAACAGAGGCCACCATTTGTCACGATAATCCTGAGGAATATGCCTATACCTCCATCTAGTTAGGTGCACACTGCCCTCGAGAATCCGTCTAAGAATCAAAGGTAAATCTGCAGAGCTACTGCGCACTCTAAAAACACATAAATTAAAATGAAATTTTGTTAGAAGTTGCTTACAATTCATAACGATATAATTATTAAAATTAAATACTATAATAATTAACTCCGATCGACGATATAAACAATTATGCCTCCATAAAGTTGACAACACTCCCCCTTGACAACTTCTAACGCTTTTAACGCGTTACAGTCTGACGTCGATATGGAGTCTCCGATTCACCCCTCTCCGGTGTCTCCCTCGAGCCTTGTTTTCAGAAACTTTATTCTGAAACCCACTGCTACTCTTGCTTCCTCTTCTGCCTCGGTTGAGAAGAGGCCACTCTTATCTCTATTTGAGATGGGGTCTCCGTCTAACCCCTCTTCGATTTCTCCCCCGGGTCCCGATTATGGAAAACCTATCCCAAAATCCACTGAAGCTCCAGTTTCCTCATCCACATCAGATGAGAAGAGGCAGCTCTTATCCGTCCCTTCTTCTTCGACCGTTTGCAGATCGACTGAGATTGTTTGTGACACCTCTCGATAGCTTGTGCTTTATGAGGATCCTGCCTCTTCGAGCATGAGTTATGTTGATCACGTGGACATGGGTTCTTCGGATAAGGTTTCTCCCTCGGCGCAGCATACTCCAACAGCCTGTCTCGCACGTGAAGAAGGCAGTATAGTGGATGATTCAAATACTGGCAGCCAACACCGCACCCCTCTTTTTCGTAAGCCTGCCACTGATCGAGGATTAATTGATATGATTAAAAAATTACAATACGAATCTTCTACTCCTTTCACTGTTGACGATACAAAATCCTCTCCCGCCCTCCACCTTATGAGTATTGCTGCTAGTCAATATTGGGCAGATTTTGTTGATGATGAAGATGCTACTCCTATTCGCAGAGCTTCAAAGAGTTCTCTTAAATGGGGATTTCTTGTGAAGCGCTAATTTCTTTATTTTCGTTTGTTAAATGAAGAATTGTTTAGAGTATGGTTTGTCGCGTAGGGGACTCACCCCCCCCGTATCTTTTTATCCTTTTTAATATATTTTCCGCACCTTAAAAAAAGGAGGGCTCCCCGTTATGGTCTCGCAAGGAGTCGGTCCACCCAGATCTACATCGTCCAAACCATCGATTAAATCATCAGAGGTCGTCGGTTCAACTGGCTATGAAGACGAATAGTCGAAAAAACTAAATCTAAGGGTCCAGATGATTCTGAACGGCCACCTGATCCTGAACAACCAGCAGTACCCTTCCCACTCATCTAAACGACCTCGAACACATTGAAATTAAATTAATAACAATTAAAATTAAAACATTATATTATTTATTAAATGTTAACTAATTATATAACGTTATAACCTTAAGCGACACAAATTACAAACTAATCATCATCATTTATCTCTTCTTATCTTATAAACTCTTTTTCCATATCATTGACATGTTCGGCATCGGCATCATCGACAAGTTCAGCATCGACATCATCGACAAGTGGATCATTAAGTTGGAAACCAACATCCTCCAATTGGATTACACCATGCGTTTCAGCAACATCCTCTTCAAACGATTGCTCGGGCATTTGCTCTTCTATGAAATCTATTGTTGATCTTGCCTTAATCTTACAAGCTGCCAACCAGTCTCGAAATTGGATACGGGCAATAATAAACTTGAGTAGCTTGGGCCGCAAGTATGAATGGCTCATAACGATTGAATCTACATTTATGATTAACGTCGACAAGCTTATATTGAGAGTGCACTCTTATGCCTGTTGGAGTCGATCATACCACTCGCACTTGAACAAGATTGTGCTTACAGACCCCAAATATTCAAGTTTGACAATCTCTAGGAAATAATTGTAATAGTCATATTCATCTTTTCCATAAGTTTATCATTTTATAAAGACCCCAATGTTCGGTGTAGATCGTTATGATCCATATGCAATTGTGTAAAATCTGTATCCATCTATCTTGCAGCCATTGAATGTAGTCACACAACGCGATGGAGCGAACGCTAGACTCTTAATGTAATTATTGATTACACTATTCAAGGGATCCTGAACCTATAATATATGATGTAAAGTTACATTATCTAAACACGAATACGTAATATATGTATATAAACAAACCTCAAAAAATTAGAAAAACGTAGTTTTCAAACCAAATGAGTAATTCGTTGTCTAATTTTCCATTTATTTCTCCATCTGAAATGCTCGGTTATTGGCGTTTAATGCCCTTCATGAAAAGGCTGCATATTTAACGGAATAAAATATTGTTATAATAAATTACATCAAGTAATACGTAAAATATTATTTATAATTAATTATACCTGCTAAGATCCTCGAGTTCATCACAATTTAGTAATACGTATTTTCTCGCTGCATCAAACTCTTAATCCGCCAACCATTTTTTCGGCTACGGATGAGAAAGGTTCACCATGATTTTTGAATACTGGTGGAATCTCATCATCATCGTCTCCTTCATTCTGAACGTTTTTGATAGGACAGGAGTGTGCCTGACCTGGTGCGGGTAGACCTGTTTTGGGCAGGACTAGGGTGACCAATGGTTCTGGCTAGATATTGACAAGACCTTTCTCTCCAGAATAGTCTGGTTTGATCTCCTCCTTGAGGGAAGTTGCGTTGGACTCGTTCCCCGGTAAAGCCTTGGAGAATTATTAAAAGAGTAGTCCAGGATAGGTTGGAGCTCTAAATCTAATCCGGGCTAAGTAGAGGAGACAAGGTCAAGCCTGATCCTAGCGAAAGACCTAGTTGAAACCTCTTAGAGATAGAGTTGATCAGCTCGGGCATCAGGATCATTGATAGGAAAAGAGAACTGGATCGTGACAGATCTGGTTCCTTGAACCCCATTAGAGGAGATAAGTGGGACAACTTATCAGAATTGGTTGCGTAACAATCCCTGATTCGCGGCATGTGACCCTGGGATCTCAGCTGGGGTCCCCGCTAGGAGAAAACTATAAATATCTCAGCCCCCAGGCTGAGAGAGGTATGTCATTCTTTGTGCATTACTTCTTTGCTTGCTAAGAGAAACCTCATACGCTTTACTGACTTAACCATCGGAGAGGTTTCCACGGGAGAACCACCGGTGGTCCTTTCTAACGTGTTTCTGTGCGCAGTTCAAGAAGGTGTTCATATTTTGGGTTGAAACAGTTTTCATTACGCTTCAAGTTTGTTCTTCTAGTGGTGACTTGATCTTCAAAGTAGTACAAACTAAAATTTGACGCCTCTTCAATTAGATAAGCATTTTCTATTGAGGCCTCGACACTTGATTTATTCCTCACACTATTTTAAGTTTACGAATATATCTTTCGGAAGGATACATCCACCTATACTGCACTGGACCAGCAATTCTTGCCTCATATTTTAAGTGGATCGACAAACGCTCCATAGAGTTGGAAAAACTCGGGGGAAAGATCTTCTCAAGTTGGCACAAAATAAGAGGAATTTTTTTTTCCAAACGAGCCATATCATAAGTTTCGATAACTCTTGCACTCAGGTCTTTGAAGAACAAACTCAACTCTGTTAGAGCTTTTCAAACTGGATTGGGAAGTAGTTCTCGAAAAGTAATCGGAATTAACCAATGCATAAACACATGACAATCATTACTCTTCATCCCATGCAATCTCAATCCGTTCACATTGACGCAGCGTCACAAACTTGAAGCGTACCCGTCTTGAAATTTAAGAGTCTTAACCCATTCACGCAAAGCAATTTTAGAATTTTTATCGAGTGTGTAAGAAGCCTTGGGATACTTTCCCGAGTCATCAGTCCGAAGCGATAGACGAAAACAATAATCGTTCAGCTCATCTCTTAATTTTGACATATCTTTTGTCTTCCCCTTCACATTCATCACCATGTTGAATACATTATCGAACACATTCTTCTCAATGTGCATAACATCTAAATTATGACGAATAAAATATGTGCTCCAGTACAGAGGATCCCAGAACACAATTCTTTTTTTCTAACTACTCGTCTTTGTGATTTGAGCATTAACACCTTCTACTTCTAGCTCAATGACCTTCAAAAGCCCAAGTTTATCTATCTTAGCCAATATCTCTACTCCTGAACGAATGCTTGGCAGGGGAGCATCAACCTTATTATTTCTCGAAAGTTGTTTTTGTCTTTTTGAAAGTGATGATCACATTCTAGAAATTTCCGGTGGTTATCAAACCAAGATTGTTTTTCGTTACACCTCAGAGTAAATGCATCAGATTTCTCCATGCAATATGAACAAGTAGTTCGACCTGCCGTACTCCAACCCGATAACATGGAGTATGCGGGAAAATCACTAATTGTCCACATAAGGGCTGCCCGTAACTTGAAACTCTGCTTTTTGGTCACATCATATGAGTCAGCAGCATCCATCCACAGCTGTTTAAACTCTGCAATTAGAGGTTGTAGGAAAAAAATCCAATCCTTAGGGTTTTTGGGGCCTGGAACAAGAACACTTAGAAACATATATTGTTCTTTCATACACATCCAGGGAGGCAAGTTATAAGGTGTGACTATTACCAGCCACGATGAATATTGTGAGCCGAAACTACCAAAAGGTTGAAATCCATCTGTACATAGACCCAATCTGACGTTTTGAACTTCGGCAACGAACTCTGGATGAGTTTGATCAAAATATTTACAAGCCTCTGAATCTAACGGGTGACACATGACACCATCGTCGACTACGTGTTCAGCATGCCACCGCATATCTTTCGATGTAGCCGGAGATACGTACAATCTTTGCAAACGTGGAGTCAATGGAAAGTAGTACATCTTCTTGTACGCGACTAATTTGGACTTATGTCATTTTGCGCTTCCCTACTTTGCGGGTTTGAAACGGGGTTCTTTACAGAACTTGCAACTATCGAGTTTGCAATCATCCTTCAAGTAGATCACATTATCTAAACACGAATACGTAATATATGTATATAGAACAAACCTCAAAAATTAGAAAAACGTAGTTTTCAAACCAAATGAGTAATTCGTTGTCTAATTTTCCATTTATTTTCTCCATCTGAAATGCTCGGTTATTGGCGTTTAATGCCCTTCATGAAAAGGCTGCATATTTAACGGAATAAAATATTGTTATAATAAATTACATCAAGTAATACGTAAAATATTATTTATAATTAATTATACCTGCTAAGATCCTCGAGTTCATCACAATTTAGTAATACGTATTTTCTCGCTGCATCAAACTCTTAATCCGCCAACCATTTTTTTTGCTACGCGATGAGAAAGGTTCACCATGATTTTTTGAATACTGGTGGAATCTCATCATCATCGTCTCCTTCATTCTGAACGTTTTTGATAGGACAGGAGTGTGCCCTGACCTGGTGCGGTAGAACCTGTTTTGGGCAGGACTAGGGTGACCAATGGTTCTGGCTAGATATTGACCAGACCTTTCTCTCCAGAATAGTCTGGTTTGATCTCCTCCTTGAGGGAAGTTGCATTGGACTCGTTCCCCGGTAAAGCCTTGGAGAATTATTAAAAGAGTAGTCCAGGATAGGTTGGAGCTCTAAATCTAATCCGGGCTAAGTAGAAGGAAACAAGGTCAAGGCCTGATTCCTAGCGAAAGACCTGGTTGAGCCCTCTTAGAGATAGAAGCTGATTAGGCTCAGGCATCAGGATCATTGATAGGAAAACGAGAACTGGATCGTGACAGATCTGGTTCCTTGAACCCCATTAGAGGAGACAAGTGGGACCACTTATCAGAATTGGTTGCTTAAACGGCCCTTGATTCGCGGCCTTGGTTCTCCGAGATCCCCGGCTGGGGTCCCCACTAAGAGAAACTATAAATATCTCAGCCCCCAGGCTGAGAGAGGTATGTCATTCTTTGTGCATTCCTTCTTTGCTTGCTAAGAGAAACCTCATACGCTTTACTGACTTAAGCATCGAAGAGGTTTCCACCGGTGGGTCCTTTCTAACGTGTTTCTGTGAGCAGGTCAAGAAGGTGTTCAAAGTTCTAGGCGTTGTTCTTGACACTGGTCATATTTTTGGGTTGAAATAATTGGCCGCCGTTTGTGGGAAAGCGATCAGGCTAAGGCCGTGAGGATTTCTTTTGGTTCCATGGCTTCAGACGGATTACGGCGAAACTTGGTAGGGGAGCTCTGCGGAACGCCCAGCTCCAACGCAGCCATGGGGTATGCCGCGGTCAGCAGAAACGTCCGCGGCAAGGCCCGAGGGGACAGAACCATCAGCGGCGACAGGATCAGGCACCGTGCCGCCCCCTTCCGGTGGAATAACACCTGCTGCTGGTGGGATGTTCAACGATGTCCTTCTCAGACAGCTGTCTGAGCTCATCGGCAAAGCCATGGAGATGGCTATGGAGAAGAAATTTTCAAAGATGACGACACCACCGCCCAACGCACCGCCGACGAGAATTGCTCTGGCAGCGGAGACAAAGCCTCTGCGCGGCCAGCGCATAGATCGAACTCCTCTTCCGGATAGAGAAGAGCATTTCTCTACGTCCGACAACGAAACCTAAAGCCAGACCAATCCAGGTCTGGCTGAGCAGATGCAGAGCTTTCAAAAATAAGTGAGGTAGTTTAAGAAGAAAATGACGAGCACAGGCACGGTGCCGGCGCGGCGAGGCACTCCGTTCACGGAGGAGGTCATGCGCGATGGTGTGCCGGACTCATACCGATCTCTGGGCTTTGAGTACAATGGGACCACGGACCCGTGGGACCATTTGAGCAGACTTGAGATCGCAGCGGCTGTGCATAAG
>BMAC01000693.1:130391-141262 GCA_014905375.1 Phtheirospermum japonicum | reverse complement strand
TACAATTAATCTTGCAGTAATCTATCATGTCATTTTGCGCTCCCTACTTTGCGGGTTTGAAACGGGGTTCTTTACAGAACTTGCAACTATCGAGTTTGCAATCATCCTTCAAGTTAGATCATACAATTATCTTGCAGCAATCTATCTTCTCTCCACCGGTACGCCCATACCCCTCAATAGCTTCTTACTTTTGAATATTTATCTGCCAACTTTATTGTCTTCAGGCACAATCTCTTTGAATAGATCAATGAATTGAGCATAACACTTCTGAGAAATGCCATTTTCATGACTTTAAATTCATAAGGAGGAGTGTGCCTGACCTGGTGCGGGTAGACCTGTTTTGGGCAGGACTAGGGTGACCAATGGTTCTGGCTAGATATTGACCAGACCTTTCTCTCCATAATAGTCTGGTTTGATCTCCTCCTTGAGGGAAGTTGCATTGGACTCGTTCCCCGATAAAGCCTTGGAGAATTATTAAAAGAGTAGTCCAGGATAGGTTGGAGCTCTAAATCTAATCCGGGCTAAGTAGAAGGAAACAAGGTCAAGCCTGATTCTAGCGAAAGACCTGGTTGAGCCCTCTTAGAGATAGAACTGATTAGCTCAGGCATCAGGATCATTAATAGGAAAACAGAACTGGATCGTGACAGATCTGGTTCCTTGAACCCCATTAGAGGAGACAAGTGGGACCACTTATCAGAATTAGTTGCTTAAACGGCCCTTGATTCGCGGCCTTGGTTCTCCGAGATCCCGGCTGGGGTCCCCACTAAGAGAAACTATAAATATCTCAGCCCCCAGGCTGAGAGAGGTATGTCATTCTTTGTGCATTCCTTCTTTGCTTGCTAAGAGAAACCTCATACGCTTTACTGACTTAAGCATCGAAGAGGTTTCCACCGGTGGTCCTTTCTAACGTGTTTCTGTGAGCAGGTCAAGAAGGTGTTCAAAGTTCTAGGCGTTGTTCTTGACACTGGTCATATTTTTGGTTGAAATAATTGGCGCCGTTTGTGGGAAAGCGATCAGGCTAAGCCGTGAGGATTTCTTTTGGTTCCATGGCTTCAGACGGATTACGGCGAAACTTGGTAGGGGAGCTCTGCGGAACGCCCAGCTCCAACGCAGCATGGGGTATGCCGCGTTCAGCAGAAACGTCCGCGGCAAGGCCCGAGGGGACAGAACCATCAGCGGCGACAGGATCAGGCACCGTGCCGCCCCCTTCCGGTGGAATAACACCTGCTGCTGGTGGGATGTTCAACGATGTCCTTCTCAGACAGCTGTCTGAGCTCATCGGCAAAGCCATGGAGATGGCTATGGAGAAGAAATTTTCAAAGATGACGACACCACCGCCCAACGCACCGCCGACGAGAATTGCTCTGGCAGCGGAGACAAAGCCTCTGCGCAGCCAGCGCATAGATCGAACTCCTCTTCCGGATAGAGAAGAGCATTTCTCTACGTCCGACAACGAAACCTAAAGCCAGACCAATCCAGGTCTGGCTGAGCAGATGCAGAGCTTTCAAAAATAAGTGAGGTAGTTTAAGAAGAAAATGACGAGCACAGGCACGGTGCCGGCGCGGCGAGGCACTCCGTTCACGGAGGAGGTCATGCGCGATGGTGTGCCGGACTCATACCGATCTCTGGGCTTTGAGTACAATGGGACCACGGACCCGTGGGACCATTTGAGCAGACTTGAGATCGCAGCGGCTGTGCATAAGTTTTCGGATGCGGTTATGTGTTGGGTCTTCCCGATGACTTTCACTAAATTAGCCCAGCTCTGGTTTAGCCAGCTGCTGTCGAAATCTATCAGTAACTTTGACGAATTCAGTTCGGCCTTCCTGCACCAGTTCACGAGCTGCAGGAAGTACCAGAAAATGCCACTTGAACTTTTTAGCCTGAAGCAGAAAGAGAACGAGAGCCTGCATGACTACATCAACAGGTTTACAACGTCTAAGTTAGAGGTGCCCTCTGCGTCGGAAGAGCTGTTGGTGAATGCTCTGGCGCAAGGTCTGAGGAGAGGAGAATTTTTCTAGTCGCTGGTGGTAAAACCATCTCTGAAATTTGGAGAGCTCTTGGAGAGAGCGGAGAAGTATATCCATTTGGAAGAAGCGTTGAAAATCAAGGAAGAAGGAGAAAAGAAGTGGGAAAGGTATGACAGAGAAGACAAGGTAGCGGTGAAAAAGCCCAGGCCAGAGCTATCCATGGGCAGACCTCGTTTTGACAGATATACCCCTTTGGCAACTCCTCGGGGAGAGATACTGCAAGCGATAGAACGACATCCAGAGATGAAATGGCCCAAGACCTATTCACAAAATCCGAGGAAGGAAAGGTCGGACCGTTTCTGCCGTTTCCATAATGAATATGGGCATAGTACTGATGAATGTACGCATTTGAAAGATGAGCTAGAGAGGATGGTCCAGGCAGGGCACCTGAAGGAGTATGTCCGTATGAGGAAAGACGAGGCCAGATCTGGTCGAAGCAGTTACAATCATGCTCCACAGAACAAAAGAGATCAGGATAGGGGGCGAGCTGAAGGAAGAAGATCTGACCAGGCTCAGGTTATTCATGGAGAAATCCAGATGATTACTGGTGGAGAGCTGGAGGAGCATTCTAAGAGAACGCAACATAGTTATGTTCAAGCTGCTAAAGATTTGATTAGAAAGCCACGTGAGGTAGGGCAGATGACGTCTGCTCCAAATATCTGTTTTGGATCAGAGGATGGTGACGGAATCTTAGCCCCCCACATGTATGCCCTAGTAATAACAACAACCATTGCTAATTATAACGTGCGAAGAACTTTTGTAGATACAGGGAGCTCTGCCGACATCTTGTTCTTTGATTGATTTAAACAACTAAAGTTGGACGTCGAGCTGGAGGAGGTGACCACCTCCTTGGTGGGGTTTCCAGAGGGAGCCCTGAAACCATTAGGAGCGGTCAGGCTCCTCGTTACTTTAGGGGAAGAGCCATATCATGTGACCAGGACGGTGCGTTTATTAGTGGTAGATGCGCCATCCTCTTACAATGTTATGCTTGGCAGACCTTCTCTAAGTCAGTTCCAGGCTGTAATCTCAGTTTTTCACATGAAGATGAAATTCCCCACTGAGGATGGGACTGGCGAGGTGATAGGTGATCAATACGCGTCTCGACAAACGTATGTTGAGTGTATTAGGCGGAATAGCGAGGACGAGAGGTTGAGTAAAAAAGCTCGGATAGAGCAGCCGCGGCAAGATCTGGGGAGAAGAGAGGAAGGGTTGATGCTGGTGGAGGTTGTCCCAGGCGATGAGAGTCGAGTCCTCCGAGTAGGAACAACGCTTAGCCCAGAGGTCTTGACAGATCTAGTGACTTTGTTGAGAGAAAGCACGGATGTATTCGCTTGGTCTCCCGAGGACTTGGTAGGGATCGACCCGGAGGTGATGGAGCATCGCCTTAATATCATTCCAGGCATGAAACTGGTCAAGCAAAAGAAGCGTAATTTTGGGCCTGAGAAAGAGGCCATCATTGAGTCTGAGGTGGAGAAATTGTTAAAGGCCAAGCATATTCAGGAGATACAATTCCCTGAGTGGCTCTCTAATGCTGTGCTGGTCCCCTAGACCCAAGAAGATTAGCGTATGTGTATCGATTTCCGAGATCTCAATTGTGCTTGCCTGAAAGATCACTATCCCCTGCCTAGAATCGACCATCTTGTCGATTCCACCTCTGGTTGTGAGCTCCTGAGCATGATGGATGTCTCATAGGGTTATCACCAGATCAGGTTGGCGCAAGAAGATTGGAAGCGAGTCAGCTTTATAACCCCAAAGGGGACATATTGTTATGTGGTAATGCCGTTTGGGCTCAAAAATGCAGGTGCCACATACCAGCGATTAGTAGATAAAATGTTCAAAAGCCAGCTCGGTCGGAACATGGAAGTTTACGTGGATGATATGCTCATGAAAAGTGTGAAGGCGACCTCGCATGTGGACGACCTGAGGGAGACCTTCGACACCCTAAGAAAGTACAGGATGAAGCTTAATCCTAAGAAGTGCATGTTCGGGTTTAGAGCTGGAAAATTCCTGGGTTACATGGTCACAGAAAAGGGTATCGAGGCTAATCCAGAGAAGATAAAGGCAATTATGGAGATGCGGGCGCCCAGGAATGTTAAGGAAATACAATGTCTGGTGGGACGCATTAATGCCTTGAGCCGGTTCGTCTCACGCTCGGCGGAGAAGAGCCTCCCCTTTTTCCAAGCTCTCCGTAAGAAAGCTCACTTTGAATAGAGCAAAGAATATGAAGAAGCATTTAAACTGTTAAAAGAATACCTGGCCGGCATGACCTTGCTCACAAAGCCTATCCAAGGTAAACCTCTTATCTTGTACTTGTCGGTGGGACAACAGGCAGTAAGCTCTGTCTTGCTCCGAGAAGAAGGCAAGATACAAAAACCAGTTTACTACTGGAGCAAGGTCTTGCACGATGCCGAATTGAGGCATGTGGAAATAGAGCGGGCAATGCTAGCTCTAGTAGGCACAACTTGGAAATTGTGCCCATATTCCCTTTCACACAGTATAATTGTACGGACAAACTTGCCATTGAAAGCTGTCATGGACAAGCCAGAGGTGTCGGGGAGGCTGGTCAGGTGGATAATTGAGCTTAGCGAATTTGATGTCATGTTCGAGGTCAGGACAGCAATAAAAGACCAGGCGCAAGCGGATTTTATTCCAGAGATGACCAGCTCTTCCGATGAATAACAGGGGTGGACAGTATTCAAAGACGGTTCAGTTAGTAACCATGGCTGCGGGGCAGGAATTGTCTTAATAGATCCGACAGGTGTATCAACCGAGTATGCGGTGTGCTTAAACCACACCTTACCTAATAATGCGGCGGAGTATGAAGCCCTCCTATGAGGCATTCAGATTACGCGAGACCTGGGGGCAGATCAAGTATGCGCTAAGGTAGACTCCCATCTCGTTTGTAAGCAGATAAGTGGAGAGTTTGTAGCAAAGGAGAATACTATGCAAAAATACTTGGTCAGATTTAGAGAACTGGCCAAAAATATGAAATCCGTGATGGTTGACCAAATTCCCAGAGAGGAAAATGGCAGAGCAGATTATTTAGCAAAAATAGCTAGCTCAGCTACAGACTGTCGCGAAAGAGTTATTACCTTGCTAAAGGCAGATGTGGAATTTGGGACAGAGCAGGTGTGCTCGATAATGGAAGGAGATGATTAGCGCTTACCCATAAAGGCTTATCTAGAGGAAGGGATCCTGCTAGAACAGGGTAAGGACGCGGCAAAGGTAAGAGCCAGAGCTGCTAGATTTTGTTTAATCAAAGGAGAGCTATTCCGAAGGGGGTTTGAACAGCCCTTATTGAGATGCCTAGGTCGAGGAGAGGGAGCTCTGGTCCTTAGAGAAATCCATGAGGGATGTTGTGGCAACCATATGGGCGCCAGAACTTTCTCAAGCAAGATCTTGCGGGCGGGGTATTTTTGGCCACATCTACAAAAGGAAGCAGAAGATTTCGTACGAAAATGCGAGAAGTGCCAGAAAAACTCCTCGTTGATACACAAACCCGCTGAAGAGCTTATCACGATGAGTTCTCCTTGTCCATTTTCCAAATGTGGCATTGATCTGGTTGGCCCCTTTCCCATGGCTCCTGCCCAGAAGAAATTTCTAATAGTAGCAATTGATTACTTTAGCAAATGGGTAGAAGCCGAGGCCTTGGCCAAAATTACGGAGGATGCGGTCATGAGATTTTTATGGAAGAATGTGGTGTGTAGGTTTGGTGTCCCCAGAATCTTGGTCTCAGACAATGGCACCCAGTTCATGGGTGCCAAGATTAAGGCTTGGTGCACGAAAATGAAGATTAACCAACACTTTACATCTATTTATCATCCCCAAGCCAATGGCCAGGTGGAGGTCAGCAATCGCATTTTGGTGCAAGGGATAAAGACGCGGTTGGAAAGAGCTGGAGGACGATGGGTAGAAGAGCTGAGTTCAACTCTATGGGCATATAGAACTAATCCAAAAGAGAGCATCGTGGAGACGCCTTTCGGCTTGGTATATGACATGGACGCTGTGGTACCCGCGGAGATAAGCATGGAAACCCATCGAATTCAGAATTTTGATGAAGAACAGAACGAGCTGTTAATACAAGATGCTCTGGATTTGATTGAGGAAAAAAGAGAACGGGCCACGACCAGAATGGAGAATATCAAGGGAAGAATAAAGGCCACGTACGACAAATCCATAATCAAAAGGCAATTTCAGATAGGAGACCTTGTCCTAAGAAGGGCTGATTTAGCAAAAGTGAAGGGAAAACTGGATCCTGCTTGGCAGGGACAGCTCCAAGTTACCCAAATCTTATCAGGGGGTGCTTATAAATTGGAAGAGCTCGACAGAACTGAGATCCCTCGTGTCTGGAACATCTCTAACTTACGGAAATTTTACGCATAATTGTAACATTTGAATAATTATTTCCTCTATTTTAATAAAGCTGTAGGTCTGTTTCCGTTTCCAAAATCAAAGTACACAGTTCAAGCAAGGATTGTCTAAGGACGGATGTCCTCGATTTTACCTGACCTGACGGTCAGTTCATGCCAGGATTGGCTAAGGACGGATGTCCTCGATTTTACCCGACCTGACGGTCAGTTCAAGCCAGGATTGGCTAAGGACGGATATCCTCGATTTTACCTGACCTAACGGTCAGTTCAAGCAAGGATTGGCCAAGGACGGATGTCCTCGATTTTACCTGACCTGATTGRCAGTTTAAAGCCAGGATTGGCTAAGGACGGATGTCCTCGATTTTACCTGACCTGATCGTCAGTTCAAGCCAGGATTGGCTAAGGGCGGATGTCCTTGATTTTACCTGACCTGATTATCAGTTCAAGCCAGGTTGGGCTAAAGATGGACGTCCTTGATTCTGCCTGACTTGATGGTCAGTTTAGGCCAGGATTGGCTAAGGATGGATATCCTTGATCTTACCCGACCTGATCGGCAGTTAACGCCAGAATAGGCTAAGGGTGGACACCTTTGATTTCTCTTGCCTGAATATTTATTGAATATTTTAACTTGAACAGGTTCCCTAGGATGACCTGTATAAGTGCGTGACCTGTTTGTCAGCTTAAGACTTGAGGAAAATAGCTCGGGATGATTGGATCCCAGAACAGATTTAGCTAAATTCAGAAATTTAAGAAGATAAGCCCAAAAACACAAACCGCGCGTTGTTTGAGCAAGTAAGATCGATCAAAAGGACGAAATTTTGAAGAAAACTCAAGCATACTATGATATTCTGTTAAAAACGACAAACACATATGGAAATGCAGAAACCAAGACCAGTACGGTCGAAAATGCAGAAATTCAAAACACTTTCATTACATCGAAATTTCGGAAGATACAAGAGTAGATTGCACAAACCAAAGAAGGATGGCAATTTTGATTACAAAATTTCAGAAAAACAAGAAATTCATCTGGAAGGAGACCTCCGATCTGAGGCCAGAGCTCGGCGAACCCGCCAGAGCTCGCGCTCTGTTTCGTGCAGACGGCGGCGGTACTTGTCAGACCGCTCGACGAGCGCATGAGCTTCGCCGGTGGCGACAGTAAGACAATTCACTGACTCGATCAAGTCAGCCCTCTCTTCATACATCTGGCGATTTATCTGGCGAAGCTCAGACCACTGTTTCTTGTAATGGCATTTTTTCTGCCTCTTCCTCTCCAGCAGGCGGTAGAGGTAGCCGATTTTCTCCTTGAGCAAAGTTACTTGATCGGAGAGTTTAAATTTTTCAACGACCAAAGCAATGTTCTTTATTTTCACAACGTCGATTTCTTGAAGAAGAGGAGAAGACGCCATTGTAGAAGTTTGAGAAGATATGAGGAGTACAGACATGTATTTAAAGAGGGAAAAATCACGTGTTGGAGAATAAAAAAGTACTAGGGTTTCCGGGAATCAAGGAAACCCTAGAATATCAAAGGTTGCTACAAAACAAAAATATTTATTGTTATTGGAAATTCATGATTAATTCAAATACAGGCGATAAACATTTTCGAAACAGATCGGCCACACAGGCCACAAACTACAGATCTGTTCTAAAAGAAAACAAAATTAAAGAAACAAAGCAGATAGGTCTCTTTGGGCGACATGAGCTCTACTCCAAGAATGGCTGGCCTCAGCTCTTCTTCACGCCTGATCTGGAGCCTGGGACGTCTTAGCAAAGTCCTTTGCAAACTGCGTGGACTCTTGCAAGTCACCCAAGTTGGCAAAAGTTGGAGAGTTGGCTACAACCATCGCCAATGATTGCTCGCGGGGAGGAGAAGAGGTCGAGCTGGAAGAGCAGAATATCTCGCGGATATGGTCGGCGAAGGCCAGATCATCTAGCGAATGCAGGTGATCGTCCTCGGCGACATGAGTAAATGATGTGGGCTCGGATGCGCCCGTGATGGGTGCCTCTCGGTCAAATGGCAGAGAAGGGTTCTCGGACACCCATTTGGCATGAGCATCTACGCCGAGGAGGAAGAAGGCCTCAGCCTCAGGTACCAGCAGGTCATACAACTCGACTGACCCGAGGAAGGCCCGGTGAGTGGTTGCTCGAGTTAGCCGTATCAAGCGCAGGCCTTCCTCCGAGTTCAGGAACCCGAGCCTTCCCCTCACCTCGCCTTCTGAGAGACCCTTAGCCTCTCCATCAACTTCGCCCTCAGATCGGGCCACCCTGGCTTTCTCCTTGAGCTCTTTCACCTCTTGCTCTAGGAGGACCATCCGAGGATGTTTCCTGGCGTCGGACTCTTGCGATGCCGCCAAAGCTACCTTGGTCCGAGCCAGCTCTGCCTGGAGTAGATCCAGATCTCCGCTGAGGCCATGGTTCTTATCCAGAAGCTCTTGCCTCTGCTTCTTCAAGGCCTCAATCTCCCTCTTTAGGTCCGCCTGAAGCAGAGAACTGCAAGCTCGGGCTAGGAGATCAGCTCTGAGCACCACCGCCTAGAAAAAGAAAAGGAGAAGTATAAACAAAAGTCCAGGAAGGTAAGAATCATAGAAAGTGATGGATATCTCACATGCGCCTCCGCCTTGAAGTACGATTCCAGCAGCTCTAGGTCAGACATCTTCTCTACTGTACGGCAGTCGGCCGTAGGGGCCAGCCCTATCATGAACTGTCTGGCCACTTTTCTAGAGCAATCTAACATGGACCTGTTGAATAAGGTCTGATTTAGATAGGGGGAACTTGGGGATTCACCTCGGGGACGCCCTCGGGCCCCTCCCTTCTCTTTTTCCTCCGTTGCAGCTGCTGCCCTTCCTCAGGATTCGATGGAGGTAGGGCTGCCTGAGAGGGAGCTGCCTGCTCGGAAGTAGCTCTTTTTACTTGCTCTGCATCCCTTCTCACTGGGGCTGCTTGATTCTGCTCCTGGAGCTGACTGCGGGGAGCAGTTAGCAAGACAACCTCTTCCAAAGTGGGGGATGCTCTGGAGGATTCTCCCAGCGGGCTTCTCTGATCCCCTCCTGCTGTTTTCTTTGCCTTGGAGGCCAGACGTGCTTACAGCATAGTTACTAAAATGAAGAATTGAATAGTAAAAAATAATAGTAATAATGAAAATAATACTGGAAAGAGAGAAAAACAGATCATCTCAGGAATATACCAATTTGGGGTGGCAGAGGCCCATTCCCTTGCTGTTTGTTGAAAAAATTCAGAAGTTTAGGTTTGAGAATCTTGGTTAGATTAAAAGGGTTCTGGTTGAGGAGGGAAATTTTCTCGCCCAGATGCGGTGGTCTATCACCTCGGGATAAACGCAATTTCGGGTGTAGGAAGTTGATAGGGGCGGTGGGAAAGCCCCAGTCTCCTGAGCTCTGGACAAAGAAGAACTTCTTCCTCCAGGACTTATGAGTCGTGGGAAGACCTGTCAAAAAATGGACATCAGGTCGCCCGGATAGGTAGAAAAAGGCGGAAGAACTCTTTGCCTGGAACAAAGAGAAGAAAAATTGGGTTGTAGGAACTATCCCAGAATATTGGGCCGCTAGGTGGGTAAGAATTGTTGTACTAGAATATGGTACAACCGGGAAATGGATAGTATGAAGGGGTGAACGGGTAGGCTCAGTCCGGCGTGGAACTGGTCCACATAGAAAGTAAGGTGACCGGAGGGAGGTGATGAGGCCCTCTCATCGGGCGCCGGACTGGTAAAAATAAATTCGTTTGAAATGGGGAAGGTGGCACGAATATCCCTAAGGATTTGATTGCTAACTATGGAGGAGATATTATCAGAGGGAGGAAAGGCGAGAACCGCTGGAGGTCTCCTTATCGGAGTCATCGATGGCGAATCGGAGAAGGATATATTTATGGAGGAAGTGGAGTTCACCGGGGCTTCCGATAAAGCCTTCTCAGAGGAACCAGAGTAGGAAGAGGAGACTGACGTAATTAAAATATTGTATAAGGATTAGAGGGGGTACCTGGTTAATGAGTACTCGTAGAAACTGGATGAAGATAAACGAAATTGCGAAGGTCGCCGGGATACCGGAGAAAGAAAAAGGGATTATTTGGGAAGTTATGAAAAACAGAGTTTGAAAAGTGAGAGGAGAAAGGGAATTTGGAGGGACAAAAAGGAAGGGGATAAATTTGAAAAATGGAAATCGAGGAGAGCGGGATTTGATGGGATCCCCGCATTTAATGCAAACAGTACTCTCGGTGCTGCGCTGGAGTACCAAGCGTCCTAGGTCAAATCACACGCCACCAACTTGTCGGTTATAGAGGAGACGTGTGGAAATAAGGACCGTTTGGGAAGACGAATCGACACCAATAATGACAATAATTAGTTCTGTGTGTGACAGGCAGATATCTCGAGATTCGTATCAGTACGAGAAGCACTAAAGGAGGTGGGACCGACCTATACTGAGATGGAAATAAAAACTTTTACAGATCTACCCCCACTAATTGGGGG
>BMAC01000693.1:94458-111230 GCA_014905375.1 Phtheirospermum japonicum | reverse complement strand
AAAATCGAGGGCATCCGCCCTTAGCCAATCCTGGCTTAAACTGACACTTAGGTCAGGCAACCGAGGGCATCCGCCCTTAGCCAATCCTGGCTTAAACTGACACTCAAGTCAGGCAATCGAGGGCATCCGCCCTTAGCCAATCCTGGCTTAATTATGAACACGCATTTAAACTGATGAACGAGAATAAACCAGCAATTTTATTCAATAAGACAAATAATTATTATGAAATTACAATTACGCATAAAATTTTCGTAAGTTAGCGATATTCCAAACATGGGGGATCTCAGTCCCATCTAGTTCCTCCAATTTGTAAGCGCCTCCTTCCAAGGTTTGGATGACTCGGAGCGGCCCTTGCCATGCGACATCAAGCTTTCCTTTCGTCTTTTCTAAATCAGCTCTTCTCAAGACCAGGTCTCCCACCTGAAACTGCCTCTTGACCACAGTTTTATCATATGTCGCCTTTATTCTCCCCCGAATATGCGCCATTTTTGCAGCAGCTCGCTCTCTTTTTTCTTCCATCAAGTCCAGAGCATCTTGGATTAAAAGTTCATTCTGCTCTTCAATAAAATTCTGAAACCGATGAGTTTCCATGCTTATCTCGGTGAACACCACTGCATCCATACCATAAACTAAGCTGAAAGGTGTTTCCCCGTGTACTTTCTTTGGGATTAGTTCTATATGCCCATAAAATTGAGCTCATCTCATCCACCCATCTGCCTCCAGATCTTTCCAAACGGGCCTTGATCCCTTGTACTAGTATGCGGTAAGTGACTTCTACTTGACCGTTGGCCTGGGGGTGGTAGACAGATGATAAGTGCTGGTCAATTTTAATCTTTGTACACCAAGCTCTAATTCTGGTACCCATGAACTGGGTGCTATTATCCGAGACGAGGACTCTGGGGATGCCAAACCTACAAACCACGTTCTTCCACAAGAACTTCATGACTGCCTCTTCCGTGATTTTAGCCAAGGCCTCGGCTTCCACCCATTTTCTAAAATAATTGATCGCCGCTATAAGAAATTTCTTTTGGGCAGGAGCCGTGGGGAAGGGGCCGACCAAATAAATGCCCCACTTGGCGAATGGGCAAGGAGAGCTCATAGTCATGAGCTCTTCCTCGGGTTTATATATCAACGATGAGTTCTTCTGGCACTTTTCGCATTTCCGCATGAAATCCTCTGCTTCTTTCCTCAGTTGTTGCCAGAAATACCCCGCTCTCAAGGTCTTGCTTGCTAAAGATCTGGCGCCCATATGGTTACCGCAACATCCCTCATGGATTTCCCGAATGACCAAAGATCCTTCTTCTCTACTCAGGCATCTGAAGAGGGGTTATCCAAACCCTCTTCGGAATAACTCCCCCTTGACCAGACAAAACCTGGCAGCCCTGACTCGTATCTTTATTGATTTCTTTTTATCTTATGGCAGGTCTCCCTTCTTCAAATACGCTTTTATAGGAGAGCCCCAATCATCACCCTAAATTACTGAGCACACCTGCTCTGTTCCAAACTCCCCATCCGCCTTTAGCAAGGTAATCACTCTTTCCCTGCAATCTGTTGCTGAGCTAGCTACTTTCGCCAAGTAGTCAGCTCTTCCATTGTCTTCTCTAGGGATTTGCACAACTATCAGAGATTTCATGTCCTTGGCTAATTCTCTAAACTTGGACAAATATCTCTGCATGCTATCTTCCCTTTTCTCGAATTCTCCACTTATTTATTTACAAACGAGCTGAGAACCCACCTTGGCGCAGATCTGTTTTGCTCCTAGATCCTATGCCATCTGAACACCTCGTAGGAGGGCTTCATATTCTGCCACGTTATTAGATAAAGCATGATTTAAACGTACTGCATACTCAGTTGACACTCCTGCCGGGTTTATCAAGACAACTTCTGCCCCACAGCCCTGGTTACTGACAGAGCCATCTGTGAAGACTGTCCATTTCTTCACCTCATCAGGAGGGCCAGCCATTGCCTGCATAAAGTCAGCCAATGCCTGAGCTTTGATTGTTGTTCTGGCTTCAACCGCTATGTCGAACTCACTGAGCTCGATTATCCATTTAACCAGCCTTCTTGATGCTTCCGATTTGTCCATTATAACTTTTAATGGCAGGTTTGTTCGTACGATTATACTGTGCGAAAGGAAATAAGGACGCAATTTGCGAGTCGTGCCTACCAGGGCTAGCACTGCCCGTTCTATTTCCATAAAATCTCACTTCTGCGTCAAGCAAGACCTTACTCTAGTAGTAGACCGGTCGTTGTATTTTTCCATCCTCTCTAATCAAAACGGAGCTGACCGCCGGTTGCCCCACAAATAGATACAAAATTAGGGGCTCACCCTGGATGGGCTTTGTAAGCAAAGTCATGCCATCCAAGTGCTCTTTTAGTAATCGAAAAGCTTCCTCACACTCCTCACTCCATTGAAATTTTGCCCTCTTTCATAAAGCCTGAAAAAATAGCAAGCTCTTTTTTGCAGAGCGTGATACGAATCGACTCAAAGCATTAATGCGACCTGCCAAACATTGCATTTCTCTAACGTTTCTGGGCGCCTGCATCTCCATAATTGCTTTCACTTTTTCTAGATTGGCCTCAATGCCTTTCTCCGTGACCATGTATCCCAAGAACTTACCATCTCGTACCCTAAAAGTACATTGCTTGGGGTTGAGCTTCATTCTGTACTTCCTCAAAGTAGCGAATGTTTCTTTCAGATCTTCCACATGAGAGGCTGCTTTGATACTCTTGACCAACATATCATCCACGTACACCTCCATGTTTCATCCGAGATGCTCTTTGAAAATTTTATCCACTAACCTCTGATACGTGGCACCAGCGTTTTTTTACCCGAATGGCATGACCACATAACAGTAAGTACCCTTCGAGGTGATAAAGATAACTCTCTTCCAATCCTCCTTTGCAAGCCTGATCTGATGGTAACCTTGCGAAGCGTCCATCATGCTCAGGAGTTCGCACCCAGAAGTAGAGTCAACAAGTTGATCAATCCTTGGGAGTGGATAGTGGTCCTTTGGGCAGGCACGATTGAGATCATGAAAATCTATACACATTCAACAATCCTCTTGAGTTTTGGGAGCCAGCACGGCATTGGAGAGACATTAAGGAAATTGTATCTACTGAATATGCTTAGCCTTAAGTAATTTCTTCACTTCAGCCTCGATTATGGCCTCCTTCTCAGGCCCAAAGTTCCGTTTCTTTTGCTTTACTGTCTTCATGTCTTGACTGATGTTAAGGCGATGCTCTGTCACCTCTGGGTCAATCCCCACCAAATCCTGGGGAGACCAGGCGAACACATCCGCACTATCTCTCAACAGAGTCACCAGGTCTATCAAGACCTCTGGGCTGAGCGTCGTTCCTACACGAAGGACTCTACTCTCATCTCCTGGGACAACCTCTACTAACATCAGCCCTTCCTCTCTTCTAACTAGGTCATGTTTGGCTGCTCTACCCTAGCCTTTTCACTCTGCCTTTCCTCCTCACTGTTCCTTCTGATGCATTCAACATACGTCTATCGCGACGCATATTAATCACCTCTTACCTCGCCTGTTCCGTCCTCCGTAGGGAATTTCATCTTCATCTGGAAAACCGAGATAACAGCCTGGAACTGGCTCAGAGAAGGTCAGCCAAGCATGACATTGTAAGAAGATGGCGCATCTACCACAAAAAAACTCACCGTCATAGTCACCCTATACGGCTCTTCTCCTAACGTCACGAAGAGCCTAACCGCTCCTTAGGGTTTTAGGGCTCCCCTTGCAAACCCGACTATGGAGGTAGTTACCTCCTCCAACTTGACATCCAACTTCAACTGTTTTAAGCAATCAAAGAATAAAATATCAGCAGAGCTCCCTGTATCCACGAAAATTCATCTAACGTTATAATTGGCGATAGTAGCCGTTAAAACAAAGGCGTCCATGTGGGGAGCCAAAATACCATCACCATCCTCTGACCCAAAGCAGATATTTGGCATAGATGCCATTTGCCCGACTTCTCGTGACTTCCTAACCAGATCTTTCGCAGCCCGGACATAACTGTGTTGCGTCCGCTTAGAATCCTCTTCCAGTTCTCTGCCGATAATCATCTGGATTTCTCCATGAATGACCTGGGCTTGGTCAGTTCTTCTTCCTTCAGTACGTCCCCTATCCTGATCTCTTTTGCTTTGTGGAGCACGATCATAGCCGCTACGACCAGATTTGGCTTCCTCTTTCCTCATGCCGACGTACTCTTTCAGGTGCTCTGCCTGAACCATTCTTTCCAGCTCATCTTTCAAATGCGTGCACTCATCGGTATTGTGCCCATATTCATTATGGAAACAGCAGAATCAGTCCGACCTTTCCTTTCTGGGCTTTTGTGAGTACGTCTTGGGCCATTTCAGCTCTGGGTGCCTCTCTATAGCTTGCAGGATTTCACCCTGCGGCGTCGCCAAAGGAGTATATCTGTCAAAACGAGGTCCCCCCCCAGACAGATCTGGCCTTGGCTTCTTCACCGCTGCACTTTCGTCTCTATCATACCTCTCCCGTTTCTTCTCTCCTTCATCTTTAATTTTCAAAGCCTCCTCCAGATGAATGTACTTCTCAACTCTCTCCAAGAGCTCTCCAAATTGCAAAGCTGGCTTCACAACCAGCGATTGGAAAATTCGCCCCTCCAGAGGCCTTGCGCCAATGCATTCACCAACAGCTCTTCGGACGTAGATGGAACCTCAAGTCTTGCGGTAGTAAAGCGATTGATATAAGCACGCAGGCTCTCACCTTCCTTCCGTTTTAAGCTAATCAGCTCAAGCGGCATTTTCTTGTATTTCCTGCAGCTCGTAAACTGGTGCAGAAAGGCCGAGCTGAATTCGTCGAAATTGCTAATAGATCAAGGCCGTAACTAGCTAAACCAGAGTTGTGCCGACTTGGTGAAAGTCATCGGGAAGACCCGGCATATGACGGAATCAGAGAATTTGTGTAACGCCACCGCTATCTCAAAGCGACTGAGATGGTCCGCTGGATCGGTCGTCCCATTATATTCGAAACCTAAGGATCAATAAGAAGTTGGCACGTCGTCATGCATTACCTTCTCCGTAAATGGAGTGCCTCGCCATGCCGGAACCGCACCCGTGCCCATCATCTTTTTACTGAACTCCCGCACTTCTTTCTGGAGGCTCTGCATCTGCTCGGCCAGGTCTGGACAAGCCTGGCTGGATGTCTCATCATCAAAAGTAGAGAAGGGTTCCTCTCTGTCCTGTAGAGGAGTCCGATCTGTGCACTGGCCTCGCAGTGGCTCAGTTTCCGCCACCGGGATGGTTCTTGCCGGTGGTGTGTTGGATGGCAGCGTCGACATCTCTGCAAACTTCTTTTCCACTGCCGTCTCCACAACTTTACCAATGAGCTCCGAGAGCTGCATGAGGAAGAATTCATTGATTGAACCACCAACAGCTGGTACAGATCTACCAAGTGGGGGTGGCGTGGTGCCCGGTGCAGCCGCTGTCGACGGCGCTGTCCCTTCTGGTCCCATCGCTGACGTCTCTGCCGACCTGGGCATACCCCATGGCGCAGCGGAACTGGGGGTTCCGCCGAGCTCTCCGACCAAGTTCCGTCGCAGACCATCTGAAGACATTGAAAAGTCACGCATCTTAGCTTGATCGAGTTCCACAGACGGTGCCAAGTTTTTTGACCCAAAATATGACCAACTTCAAGAACAACGCCTGGAACCTTGAACGCCTTCTTGATTTGCATGTAGAAACACGTTAGAAAGGACCACCGGGGGTTTTCCGGTGGAAACCTCTCCGATGCTTAAGTCAGTAAAGCGTATGAGGTTTCCCTTAGCAAGCAAAGAAGGAATGCACAAAGAATGACATACCCCTCTCAGCCTTGGGGCTGAGATATTTATAGTTTTCTCCTAGAGGGGACCCCAGTCGGGATCCCAGGGGCACATGCCGCGAATCAGGGATTGTTACGCAACCAATTCTGACAAGTGGTCCCACTGTCTCCTTGGTGGGGATCAGAAAGTCAGGTCTGTCCTGATCCAATTCTCCTTCTCTGTCGATAGCTCTGATGCCAATTCTACCTCAGCTTTATTTTCCAGAGGTCATCTTCCAGGTCATCCCTGTCAGGCCAGGAAAGTTCTCAAAACCTTGGCTGTCTTCGCCAACTCAGACTAAGAGAGTCTAATCGTCTCTTCCTTCAAGACCAGCCTGACCATGCCTCCTTTTGGCCACTTTGGACCAGGCTTACAGTCCTGACTCATCTCGAGCCGATCTTCTGATGACTCTTAAGCGTTTCCTCTGGAAGTCAATCCAGCATTATCTTTAGCAAGGAGGAAATCAGGTCTTGCCTTGCAAGGAAGACCTGACTAAAACTACGGGTCACTCCTGGTCTAACCGTGTTCTCCTATCAGTTTTCCAGATCAGGTCTACCCGCACCAGGTCTGACCTATTCCTGGCCCATCACTTAACGTCATGTTCAAAGTCAACTACACACAGCGGTTTGAAAGAGAGATCAAGTCAAAACTCGTTCAAGTACATGAAATAATGATAAACACTCAGGCTACTCACAGGATTTTTGCATGAAAAAGATTTGTATTTACGTTGCTTTTAGGGTTTTGCGAACTCAATTGCGTACATATACCATTTTACAATATATAAATAATAGATTTTGAAAAACTTATGCACGCTCAAAAGACTAGATCCTCAAATCATACTTAGCTAACTTCGACAGACATACCATACAAACACAAATCAGCACAGAAATAGTGATCAATCACTTAAATTTAGCACTACATACTCACAAAAATTTAAAAATTTCACAAATTTCAACTATAATTCACACTCAACCATCCCCTCCTTAAAACTTAGAAATCTCCCGACTGTCATAAAATAAAGAAAATAAGCACAAGGGAGATAAGAAAACATCCCTGAAAAATCGATAGTTGAGCTCCTCCAAAAGGCGCTTGTGAAAAATTGCCTCCTTTTAAATCGCGTGATTGGAATGACTTGGATTAAAAACGATTGTAGTCAATTGTGGTGTGGAAGTGCCCAGTGGCACATCGTGTGGAATTGAGTTGGCTGGATTGCGGCTCATTGAAAGGTTGCCGGACTGCGGCTAAATTGGGTCGGATTGCGACCTCGATCGGCGAAGATGAATTCGTAAAATCGAATTTCCAGCACATTATCACACAAATAAATGTACCACGACAATTGACACAATAAAAATAGAAATAAACTAAATAAAAATTGAAAAAAAATTAAATAAAAAGAAAAACTAACGCTTGGGTTGCCTCCCAAGAAGTGCAACATTTTACGTCATGTCCTTGATGCGTTTCAACGTTTAATGCTCGGCTCGAGGTGGATCACCTAGCTCCACCATGTCAAAGATTTTGTTGGGGTCCATAATTTTTAGGTCAGCGCCAATGTTGTGAAAATTAATTCCAAATAGCTTGGTTATCTCCTCCAAACTTAGAAAGTCATCGTCGTCCTCAACTACCATATCGTCCAAAATTGTTATGCTTTTAAGTTCTTGGATGCAAGCATCTATCGTGTCGACATACGAACACTCATCTTCTTCCGTCAATGGCGTAGGGCAATTATTCATATCTTTCAAAGAAAAAGTGACCGTCTCTCCCAAGACGGAAATGCTCATCCTCCCCTTGTTCACATCAATTGCTGCATGGGAGGTAGATAAAAACGGACGGCCTAAAAGAGTCGTATGCCAATTGTCGTCACTCGACATCTCTCCAACATCAAAAACTACAAAATCAACTGGAATAATTAATTCACCCACTCGCACCAAAACATCTTCAACAATAACTGATGGGTGTCGAATAGAAAGATCCTCCAATTGGAGTCTCATCTTCGTCGGCTTTAAGGGTCCTAATTCAAATTGCTTATAAAGGGAATGCAGTAGTAAGTTAATTCCCGCGCCATGATCAAGCATTCCGCACGCTTGTTGCCCATTCTCCAATGTAATATTGACACAAAAGCTTCCAGGGTTCTTCTCCTTCGTAGGCAGTGGTTGCTTGCATAACGCACTCACCTCCTTCGTTAGAGGAATGTAGTGATTTGTATCCGAACGTATATCTTGTAGAAAGCTCCTTGAAGAACTTCACATATGCCGGCATCATTTTGATCACATCCAAAAGAGGAAGGTTGATGTTGACGTACTTCATCAAGTTGTAAAGCTCCATGAACTTCTTATTTTCTTTTGCTGGTCGAAGGCAGCTTGGAAATGGAACTTTTTTGACTATCGGTGAAGTGGGAGTTTTGTTCGTGAGCTTCCCCTTCAAAGATCCCAGAATGTAAGGGTTTGGTGTCTTATGCAATTGTTCTATCGGCTTGGATTCATCTCCCTTTGGTGATTCCAGTGTTGGACTCTCCGTTATCTCTTCGTCCCCTCCATCATTTATCTTGACTCCATTGTCAATCACTTTTCCACTGCGTAGGACTTTAATCATTGAGGCTTGCTCCGTTTGACTCGGAAACGTGTCTTTTTCCTTATTCGATCTTGCAATGTCAACCGCCAATCGTCCTATCGTCCTATCAATCCTCTCCACACTCTTAGCAAGATCATGCACTATCCTAGAGAGATTGTCAATACTATTCACCTTTTTTGGGAGGTCGTCTTTTTTTGCATTCACTTACACAAGTCCCTCTCTATTGATGAGCGTCTCAGTCACTTGATTTTGTTGCCAAATCAACAATTGATTTGGTTTAACCGGATTTGACGTTTGCCCCTTCGTATGCGGTGGTGGTGAAGGAAGGTACCGTGGGTCGGTCTGTGGCTTCATCGGCGCATAATGTGGGTTCTCAGGACCCCACTAGAAAAAAGGAGAATCACGATGTGCCTGAAATTAGATTGTGGGTTTCCGCCCAGAATTGTTGTGTTGGAAATTTTGCACTGCGTTGACCTCTATGTTCGATTCATCATCAAAAGTCACTGAACACGCATTCGCTCCATGTCCAAATGCTCCACAAATTCCACATGTCTCTTGTGAAGGTTGGGATTGTTGCTTCATCATCATGTTTGTCAACAACTCCACTTTCTTCGTGAATTTCTCGATCTTATCATCCTCTTCTCGCACCATTGACACTGCATTTACCTTAATTTTCCAAGGCCTTGAACTCATTTGCCTCGATTTGTCACTTATTAATTCAGAAACATCTCGTGCTTCTCAATAGGTTTGGGGTCAAAACCCCAATCTCCATCACAGTATACAAACATGAATCTCTTCCTCCAACCTTTATTGTAGGAAGGAAGCCCATACAAGAATTGAACTCCAAGTCTGGCGCTTAGGTAAAAGCAGCCAGGATGGGAGCTCATAGCTTGATAGAGCTGGTAAAAAGTATAAGCCATAGGGTCCAACCTGGCATATCGCATGGCCAGGTTATACCCTACGATAATCCTAAAAGAGTTGGGAGTAAATTGGAAAACGAGAATTTTATACAAACTGGCAATCTCCAGCATTAGGGGGTTTACAAGTAGACGCAAACCCGCCTGAAATTGATCGGTGTAGAAAGTTAGGCGGCCGACCAGTGCTTGTCAAAACATAATCAAAAGAGAACAACAACCAATAAAAATTAATAAAACATAAGCACATAAATAAATCACTACTTAACTCTACCAAACCACACTTCAGAATCACATAACCCAACAAATCGAGCCATAATGCTTATCTTACCACTATAAGTAATCAGATATACCTGCGACCTGAAAAAGTTCAGCTCGGGGAGTTCGCTTCTTTTAAAACAGAATGATCACCTCACGAGGGACGACCTGCAAGTCCCCAGACCTAGCCCCCCACGACCTAAAACCATACTACTGTTATCTTCCGACCTGTTATCATACTCAGACTCAAATAATCCTTAATACGCGATCATAAGCAGCCACAAAAGTCAAAACACACCTCCTCTTACACATCCAATCCCATTTAAGTTTCATTAATTGCAACTTGACATTGTGTCGGGCACGTGTCACTTCCACACTTTCTCGTAGTATAATAAACATGGTGGGCCCAAAACAAAAGGCCCAAAATATTCCCCAAACAAACCCTAACAACTCCCGCTCCAATCTATCCCATCAGCTTTCTGTCGCCCAATACATAAAGTCATTTCGTCTTCCTTACTGTCCACTGTATACCATTACAAGCAAAAATTACCATTTTCACTCTACAAAAAAGCTTATCAACCAGCGGGCGCTCGGAAATCTATTTGCAGCATAGCACTTGATAACGACCTCCGGCTCTCCAAAAATGTGTAAGTCCCAGGATCTCTTTTTTATTATATTTTAATCTCACTGTTTGAAGTATAATTGCATCTGCTGAGATACGGTTGTTCTGTACTATACCCTCCCCTAAATTTGTTTAATTTATGATGACATTAGCATCCTCGAACACCGATTCTCAAAACCCAAGCCTTTCCCCTAATTCAAATCCCATTGAAAACCCCTATCTCTTTACAAGAAGACGAAAACAGATAGACTCCCCCCCACACGGCCTTCGCGACGAGCCGGAAGGCGACATTAATTGGGCATAGTTAGAAGCCCAAACTAGAACCCATACAGAGGCCCAGGCTTCAATAGATAGAGTATCTGAAAGCTCGTTTGAACCTTTAGCCCTCGTAACTATCCCAGAGTCGATCCCTATGCCAAAACCCAACAATCCACCACCCTGCGAGCATTTTATAGAAAACCCCATGACCGTAGCCCACGCCGTAACCATTAACGACCTACCCCTTCATCCCTTGTTACCAAGGAAATTAAGGATAATTATTAGCTACTTCCTGACATGGAGAAATTAGAAGAATTTAAGCCAATCCTCAACCTTCCACAAACCGCATAGATAATCTTGCCTGACATCTGTTACCTAAACCCTCTGAAACCTCCTCAATGTCATATTACCTTCTTTGACGCACTTTTTAGAGCAGTTCTTAGATTTCCCCCGCATCCTTTCTATATCCAAACCTCTAATCTGTACAATCGACTCCTAACTCCATGAAATATCTGGCGAGCTATGTAATTTTATGTACATACTATAAGACACAACCCGACCCAGAATTCTTCCATGTCTGTTTCCAAGTAAATTATCAAAGCCATTCCTTCTACCTTTCTGCTCGCACCGGGAAAGATCGCTTCTTAGTGAACCCCTCGAACAAAGTACCTGATTGGAAGAAAAACTTTTTCTTTATACACAACACTGAGGAGTGGCCCTTCCCAACCGAGCTACAATACCATACTCTCAAAAAATCCCCCACTCCTGGCCCTAAAAATCTTCCCTCCTTATATAACAAATACTCTAGCCAGCTCGCGGAATAGAGTAAGCGCCCATTCGACATGGTTCTGCTCACTAGCCAATCTGACGTATTTTGCTATGTGGGCATCGACTCTTATCCTGTCGAACCGGATCTTATTCTCACTGAAATCTGAATTTGGTAGGTCTATACCAGTCTTCATTATTTTTCATCAATCCTTTCTATCCAAACTGAATACTAATACGCTTCGCTGTCACTGCAGTTGTGTTCATCAATACCTATGCCGCGTTGGGCACCGAGGCGACCAAGAAACAATCCTCTCCACAGCCCGCAACTGCCCCAGTGCCTCCTCCGATCAATGTGGACGAGGCGCTAAATCAGGCTTTTGGCACAGAGGCCGACGATGACGCGGAGGAGATGCCCATAATAAAAAGATATCAACAGGCGAAGGGGAAACGCCCACTGAAACCGGTCGCCAAAAGTCAAAGCCCACCTCCTGAATCCAAACGTCGCCTTCTTCAAAAGACTCACACTACAACTTCAACCAGCTCGCTTGATCTAGGCAAAGGATTAGCAAAATGTGAGACTGCCAAGGAAATCCAAGCCTTCCTCAAGGAGCGCGTAGACAAACAGGTAAGTTCCCAAAACTCTTCCTTTTAAAATAACCTCAATTAAAAATTTCTTACAAGATATTATGGTGCAGCTGGATCCTCTATTTTTCAAACTTTCTGAGGAGCTAATGGCCCGGTCGGCAGAGAGCGAGCTTCAGAAAACCTGCGACGAGTTGACTGCCCAGACTGAACAACAAACACGGCAACTGTCACTAACGCAAGAGGAGCTGGATGGTGCGCTCAAATAGCGGAAGGCTCGTGATGAGGAGATACAAATCTTGAAAAGCCAAGCCAACAGTTTAAAGGATGAAGCAGCTCGTATGGACAGTGAGCTCAAAGATGCACAGAAATAGGCTGCGGAGCTCACTCAGCAGAATCAAAAGCTCCAAGAACAAATAAAATTAGCTCGCGAGGAAGGTATATCTGAAGGTCGACGGACCTTCCTCACCAGTGCGATCGGCAGGAAGTTCATTGATGCTTATCGGCAGGAGTTGGTGGAGGCTTACGAGAAGTCTTCCATTTACTTTGGATTGATGGCTGGTGGTGCCTCATAGTGGCTCTTTACAGCGGCTAGCATTTTCAAAGAGGAGGTCGCTGTGATGAACATCTCCTACACTCCCAACGTCAAAGCCCTCATCGACAAATTAACTCCCTTCAGCAGCTTTAAGGGCGACTGGACGCAACCAATTGACACGAAGTGGTGGTTATCTTGTCAGAGCCGAGCTATCTTATCCACTGGGTTACAGGCTGAGCTAGGGATGCCATTGGATGACCTGCTCCCCGAAGCTGAACCGAACACCACAATCCCCCAGCTGCGACTTCTGCTACCGAAAAAACTTCCTAAAACATTATCATTTTTCTGCCAGCAACTTGTACAAACAATTTATTATCCCTGCTAGTACTTTCACTTATGTTCATTATCTGCACAGCTTTTTAACTTTCAATACACACAGCCCTGCAATAAAAACTCATACAACAACAAACCATATGCAAAATAAATCTTTAGGCCGCACAATATAACCAGCCACACTCCTTCCCATAAGATCACCAGACTCCAAAAATATTCAAACTTCAAACCATAAACAACTTCATTAAAAATATGTTAGCTCGCATAGAAAACAACCATTCATAAGAACACGCAAGTTAAGCATATCACTTTTAATCATAAATAAAACATCATCACCACTTAATCACAGAGAATCAAAATAGCTCGCGTAACGTCATTTATTATATATCGTAAAATTTCACCCAGCTTCCAAAACATAAACTTCATGCGGGAGAAGTGCCCTCCAGTCCAGAGTTACCTTCTCCCGCCACAGAAACACAACTTCAAAAACACAAACTCTTCACACTACTTCAAAAACCACAACTGCTCATCATTAACCTCGTCGGGAGAAGTGCCCTTGGGTCCAGAGTTACGTTCTCCCGTCACCCACAATATCAATTCCCCACTGCGCGAATGGGCACGGCGAGCTCATAACCATCATCTCCTCAGCCGGTATGTGAATAACCGGAGCATGCATTTGACACTTTTTACACGTTCAAACTAGCTCGCTAGCCATAGCTTTCATCCCTGGCGAAAAGAAACCAGCCCGTAACGTTATGCCCACTAACGCCTTTCCCTTCGCATGATCACCACAATACCCCTCATGTATCTCTTTTAACACTTCTGATCCACGTTCTTTAGATAAACACTTCAAATAAGGTCCAAAGCGTGATCTTTTATATAGTTCTTCGTGTATCACAAAAAAGCGAGTTGCTGTTCTGGCCTCTTTCATTGTCAACCTCTCTGCGCCTTCTTTTTCTTTGACCAAAGCATCCCAAATAGGTGTACGCCAATCATCTTTTACTTCAAGTTCCATAACCTCTTTACCCTTTTCTACGCTACTATGACCCAGCTCCATTAATGTGATTTTCCGAGTATCACAAGTCCCCAGGGCTCCTGCTATTCGAGCGAGCTGATCGGCACGGGTGTTTTCAGCTCGCGATAAATGTTCCAGCTTGAATTCATCAAAATGTGCTTCCTCTTCGCGCAACTTATTCAAATACACCGCCATCCGCTCTTCCATAGCTTCTAAAGAACCATCGAACTGACAAGATATCAGCTGGGATTCTGTATACGCCCACAACTTTCGTGCCCCCAGATCGCTTGCCATTTTGATACCCTGCAACACAGCTTCGTACTCTGTCTCATTATTGGATGCCTTATATCTTAACTTGCGCGAACTCCAAATTCTCCCCTTCTATGCTGGTCAACACAATACCCTTCCCTGCTCCTAATGCCATAGTCGAACTATCTGTATATAGGGTCCATGCTTTCACCACCTTGTCCACGTCAGCTGGCCTCGTCATCTCTTGCAAAAAAGCTTCTAACACTTGCGCCTTGGTAGCCACTCTTGGCTCATAAACCACATCATACTCACTTAATTCTACAGCCCACTTCACCAATCATCCCGACAAACTCGGATTACCCAAAACATGCTTGAGAGTTAGATTAGTACGTACCTTCACCTTGTGACTCAAGAAATAGGGTCTCAACTTCCTAACTGTACAAACCAACGCAAAACCTCCTTTCTCCAGCTCGGTATACTTCAACTCAGCCCCCCGCAGCATCCTGCTAATGTAATAGATAGGCTTTTGTGTGCCCGCTTCTTCTCTTATCAACACAAAACTTAGTGCGACCTCCCCTACGGATATGTATAAGATCAAATCCTCTCTTGACATTGGTTTGGTCAACAGTTGTATTTCAGCCAAGTACTTCTTTAACTCTTCAAATTCATCTACAGCTTTTTTTGTCCACTCAAATTTAGATCCCTTCCGAAGCGCCGTCAAAAAAGGTACGCCCCTCTCCGCTGACCTAAAAATGAAACGACTAAGACCTGCAATTCAAACTGTAAGCACTTGAACATCACGCACCGTGCGAGGATGTGGCATCTCAAAAATAGCTCGCACCTTTTCTGGGTTAACTTCAATTCCTCGCTCTGTCACCATATAACCTAAAAACTTCCCAGACCGTACACCAAACGCACACTTATTTGGATTGAGTTTCATCCTGTACTGCCTTAATATAACGAACGTCTTCTTCAAATCTTCCATATGGGATTCTACTCTCTTGCTCTTAACCAGCATATCATCGACATAAACCTCCATGGTGGACCCCAGCAGGTCTTTAAACATACGGTCCACCAACCTCTGATAAGTCACTCCTGCATTCTTCTAGCCAAAGGGCATGGATACAAAACAATACGTACCCGTAGAAGTAACAAAACTCACTTTCGGTTGATCTTCTTTTGCAAGAGGTATTTGGTGATACCCCTGTGAAGCATCCATCATACTCAACAGCTCACACCCTGAGGTAGAATCCACCAACTGATCAGTTCACGGCAAAGGATAATGATCCTTTGGGCAAGCTTTATTTAGATCGCATAAATTCACACACATCCTCCACTTTTGAGCCGGTTTTGGCACCATCACAACATTAGACAAATACTCAGGGAATTGAATCTCCCTTATGTGGCCAGCATTCAATAATTTCTGCACCTCCTCTTCAATTACTTTATCCAGCTCTGGCCCAAAATGTCTCCTCTTTTGCTTCACCGACCTCGCCTTCGGATCCGCATTTAAATGATGTTGCGCGACCTCCGGTGACACCCCAGTTAAATCTCCATCTCCGAACGCAAATACATCCCGAAACTCTCTCAACGTCTCAGGCATTAGGTTCCCCACCCTCGTGGTATACTCTGGGTGATCTTCCTCTAATGAGATCTCCATTAGTTCTTCATTCGGTTGGACAGAGTTCTCCCGCTTCTTCATTTTCTTTGTACTAAGCACTCCCTCCGGATGATCGTCACCCCTTCGCGTTTATTCTCCATCAACCCTTTCCTGACTGCCAGCTGATAACATGATCTCGCGACCTGCTGTTCTGCAATGACCTCCCCTACTTTGTCACCCACTGGATACTTGATGCTCATGTGATAGGTCGATTGATAGGCGAGAAATTGTGCTTTATTTAATGATTTAATTTCTATATTTTTATGTTCTTAATATTCTTATATATATTTATTTCTCGCATATTTATTATTATGAGTAGTCGAGCACCAATTGTATATTTATTTCTTATTTTATAGTAATTAGGTGCTAAATTGGTGAAATAAATATTGAAGGATGATCCATAGGAGTTGCACGAGAAAACGGGAGACAAAACGAGAGAATCGGCGAAGAAAACAAAGAAAGGACGATTCTGGGCTTTCTAGATGGGTTATCGTTGATACCAACCGTTATAGAAAGTACCGCTGACTGCTGCCTACAAGAACCGATGTTGTTCGATGTACCTGCCTACAGAGCTCTCTGTCGCGTCAATCGACGCGGAACCGACGTTAATCGACGCGAGCTAAATCTTCTAGTGATGGTCCGGAATTTTGTTCAACCAATGGCTTCGGGATAGTATTGTGGATATTGATAATTGAAGCGTCGATCCGTCATGCTCAAAAGGTTGTCTCTCCATTCCATACCTAGCGTCATAATCATAAAATTGGTGAGAGTACGCTGACCATTCCAAAATAATATATTTTTTTATTTTTTTTTTATTTTTGTTTTTTTTAATTAATTTCGAAAGTAAATACTTCAATTAATTTCGAAAAATAATATAATTTTTTTTAATTAAATGAAATTTAAAAACTAAAATTAAAAATATTAAAAATACGTCAAATCACAATTTAAACGCGTCACTCCCCGGCAACGGCGCCAAAATTTGACCGCTCGTCGTTGAAGCGTCAAAAATAATATTTATAAAGTTCCTCGACTTTCCTCTACTAACTAGTAGCAGTGGCAAGTAAGGGTCGATCCCACGAGGAGTGTGTATTAATTTTTGATTTTCTTGTATTTTAAATAAACTAAGAAAATAGGGGTAAAGAATATTAATTAATTTAAGAAAACTAAAT
>BMAC01000693.1:81845-94433 GCA_014905375.1 Phtheirospermum japonicum | reverse complement strand
ATTTAGTTTTCTTAAATAATTAATATTCTTTACCCCTATTTTCTTAGTTTATTTAAAATACAAGAAAATCAAAAATTAATACACACTCCTCGTGGGATCGACCCTTACTTGCCACTGCTACTAGTTAGTAGAGGAAAGTCGAGGAACTTTATAAATATTATTTTTGACGCTTCAACGACGAGCGGTCAAATTTTGGCGCCGTTGCCGGGGAGTGACGCGTTTAAATTGTGATTTGACGTATTTTAATATTTTTAATTTTAGTTTTTAAATTTCATTTAATTAAAAAAAATTATATTATTTTTCGAAATTAATTGAAGTATTTACTTTCGAAATTAATTAAAAAAAACCAAAATAAAAAAAAAATAAAAAAATATATTATTTTGGAATGGTCAGCGTACTCTCACCAATTTTATGATTATGACGCTAGGTATGGAATGGAGAGACAACCTTTTGAGCATGACGGATCGACGCTTCAATTATCAATATCCACAATACTATCCCGAAGCCATTGGTTGAACAAAATTCCGGACCATCACTAGAAGATTTATTGGTGAAAGCATTGCGGCTAGTACTTTGGAATTTCAGCAAGACAGGATTAACGCTGGGATCACTAAGCGGACTATGGAAAAGATCCCTCCGGTTCGACCATGCAGATTGTGTCATACATTTGATCATGTTACCGATGATTGTCTAACGTTACGAGCTAGGATTGAAGCAAATCGAAACCGGCAACGAGAGTATGACCCTTATCCTTACGAGCCAAGATGGGGGGACTCTCCAAATTTTCAAAGGAGACAAGATTTTTTGGAACAATATGATAACCGTCCCCAAGCAACAACAAGTGTACCCAGAGCTCGTAGAGATGATGAAAGCCATGGAATTGACCTTGGAGTTCCAACACGACATTCGGTCTAGTTTAAAGAAGTTAGAAACTCAAATGAGTCAAATAGCAGACCACCTAAGGCAGTTGGATGTGCAGTTGGAGGAGGCAATCTCCGTTTGAATCTGAGGTGAACATGGAGGGTGTGAGTGCCATTATACCGCAAGATGTGGAGGAATTCAAAGCTCCGGAGGTTCTAGCGCCTGAGTTGGAGGATGAATACGAGATGGAGGAAGTAGAAACAAGGCGGACACGTGATGATCATAGTCTGCCTGAGCTTACAAATGATGTTCCTAATTCCATCGTTTCTCCTATCGCAATCGAGCCTATGAATGATTCCATCATTTATCCAATCGAAGATGAGCCAAAGCAAGAGTTGATGCCATCATGGACCGAGTACCAAGTGATGAAGGAGGATGAGGAGATGCCTGTGCTGGGTTGAAGATTTAGAGAAGGTGGTGACTACGATCCCTCCATTTGAGGTGGTGGACGAAACTGCATTTACCAATTTTAATGAGAAGCCATCACAAAATCGGAAGGGTCCAGTCAAACACCCAACAAAGGAGACGCACGAGGAAGTAGTTTTTTAAGAAGGACGAGACCGATGAGCTTCCATTCGTGGTGACGGATGAGACTATTCTTGCTAATATCTATAAGAGGCCACCACAAAGTCGGAAGGATCCGGTTAAGCATCCAACTTTGAAACCAGTGAGATTTGAGGAGGATGAAGTTATGGCAATCCCGTTTATTCTAAGACCTCCTCCGAAACCCCCATGGAATTGAGGGGTGACACGTCGAGCCGACGACGTTAAGAAAAGGTGCTTGTTGGGAGGCAACCCAATGTTTACATTATTTTCTATTTTATTTTTATTTTGCAGTTGAAGGGATACTAAGCTTGGTTGATTTGGACGATTGGGCATATTTTCGAAAAAGATCGTTTGGAACCGAGAACTCCCTCGATGTTTACCCCGGTGATTTCTTTTCCCTTACTCTTCCCTTATGAATTATTTTTCTTGCTTGTTCTTGTTTTGTGTTCGCTTGAGGACAAGCTAAAGTTTAAGTTTGGGGGAGTGGGAATTAATGGTTTATATTGCATATGGGCTGAATTTTTGAATATTTTTAAATTTTTGCAATTAATTTCCGGGAGTTGAATTAAAATGTTAAAAGTACTCGCTTGAATTGCTTTGATGAATTATGTTTCGGTTAAATTTTTAGTCATCATTTGATTTAGAGGTCAAGGGTACGCATGTTAGTGCTTTTGTGATTCATCTGTGGTGCGTCAATTCTAGACTATTGCGTTGTTGATATGTATTTGTGGTTGCCGTACTCAATATGAGTTGTGTGGGGCCTTGAAGTTGGCGGTTGTGTGAAAATATCTCGTTAGTCGAAATAGAAGTCAATAAAGTCCGGTTGGGGTATACCGGCATGGTGTAAGTTGAAAATTGAAAATTGAAAAAAAAAAGAGAAAAAGAATTGAGGTTCCGAAACAGCTGCCTACCCGTGTATCAAGTGCAAATTTGCTTACAAATTCTAAGGGCGAAAATCCAACGAAGATGCTAGTAGCTCAACAATTTCATGCACATATTCAAGTGGCGCAATTCAACCAAAATCTCAAACATGACGGAGGTGAACTCAACAAATCAAATACCAAATAAAGACGATCCTCCTATCCAGCGCCTAATCATCATTATCAAGTCAAGAACGGTAGTGCGGAGCTGCGGGCCTCAATTAAAAAATAAATAAATAAATAAATGGGAGAGGACGGGATATTTGATCGTAACCAACAATGGATAGAGTCGAACCATTGAGTAGCGAGGGGGCACCATGGTACATTGATGTAACGTACATGAAAAAGAATTGCCAAACTGCTGGGATCATTTGAGTCAATACATGAAACGCTTGCGATTTCTAGAAACATAATGGTGTCTAGAGTCCAGATGAGTTCATTTGATCAATTCGAATGACTTACTTATCTTATATTTATTTTGTGCTTTAATTCTATATGTTGCTTGAGGACAAGCAAGGTTTAAGTTTGGGGGAATTTGATAAGGGAGAAATTGTGCTTTATTTAATGGTTTAATTTCTATATTTTTATGTGCTTAATATTCTTATATATATTTATTTCTCGCATATTTATTATTATGAGTAGTCGAGCACCAATTGTATATTTCTTTCTTATTTCATAGTAATTAGGTGCTAAATTGGTGAAATAAATATTGAAGGATGATCCATAGGAGTTGCACGAGAAAACGGGAGACAAAACGAGAGAATCGGCGAAGAAAACAAAGAAAGGACGATTCTGGGCTTTCTAGATGYGTTATRGTTGATACCAARSMWTATAGAAAGTYCRGCTGACTGCTGCCTACAAGAACCGATGTRGTTCYATGTACCTGCCTACAGAGCTCTCTGTCGCGTCAYTCGACGCGGAARCGACGTTAATCGACGCGAGRGCACGCGCCCGCCCAGCCTYGCGCTGGMAGTTCTATTTCTGCGAGGAAACCGGTATAGAAAGTGCAGGAAACAGTTATGGAAAGTTCCAAACSGACATAGAAAGCGCTYYAATCCTATTTTTACAAGGGAACTTGTTCTCCAAGASATCTAAACCTATAAATACCMCCTTTTAACACCAAATTKGTGAGGAACATTAATCCTAGGGTTCCAAGACACCAAAAGGAGTCCAAAACACCCAATTCAACCATCCATCAAGAGCTTGAAGATTGAAGACTCAAGATTCAAGATCTAAGCTCTCTTATCCCTTTCTTATCTAGAATTATGTTCTTCTTATTTATTTTTCTTCTTCATTATTCTATGAACTCCATTAGAGAGTAGTTGTTTTATCTAGTCCTAGGGATGTTGAAACCCCCGTGAAATTATGTTTTAATTAATTTATGCGTATTTCTTTCGTTCTTCACATGAGATTGCTTGTGTTATCTTGTTTACATATCATGATTGCTTATTTCATGACATGATTGCTGAATTCTCGGTTTGGATTGGCCACCTAGATTAGGAATTTGGTTATCAACTTCTAGAAAGAGAACTGCTTCCCGTGTAATTGTCGTAGTTTCGATTTCTCTGAAGCAACTAATGGTCTCGTATCATTAGGGGTAACACAACATAGGTTGAATAAACCGAGCTTATGCGTTTATTGATTAGATTAACCTATTTGCTTAGATATTAATGTTGTTGCTGGGTTGAATCTAGAGAGCTTATTCTAGGTTATTCAATAATTAAAGTTAATTAAAGAGTTTATTTTAATTAAATACACAGTAAGGGTAAATTCGAGTAGCAGAGCTTATTGTTACTTAGGGTTTTTAGTTTCATATGATGAGTGAATTTTATATTGCAATTGGTTAAATGAATTGAACAAGGGTGGAAACTGAACTAGGACTGGAAAGTTATTTATTATTATTTGTTATTATCTTATTTGTTTCGTTATTTGATTTTAATTGTTTTCTTTAGTTATTTAGTTTTCTTAAATTAATTAATATTCTTTACTCCTATTTTCTTAGTTTATTTAAAATACAAGAAAATCAAAAATTAATACACACTCCTCGTGGGATCGACCCTTACTTGCCACTGCTACTAGTTAGTAGAGGAAAGTCGAGGAACTTTATAAATATTATTTTTGACGCTTCAACGACGAGCGGTCAAATTTTGGCGCCGTTGCCGGGGAGTGACGCGTTTAAATTGTGATTTGACGTATTTTAATATTTTTTAATTTTAGTTTTTAAATTTCGTTTAATTAAAAAAAATTATATTATTTTTCGAAATTAATTGAAGTATTTATTTTCGAAATTAATTAAAAAAAATCAAAAATAAATAAATAAATAAATAAATAAAATATATTATTTTGGAATGGCAGCGTACTCTCACCAATTTTATGATTATGACGCTAGGTATGGAATGGAGAGACAACCTTTTGAGCATGACGGATCGCGCTTCAATTATCAATATCCACAATACTATCCCGAGCCATTGGTTGAACAAAATTCCGGACCATCACTAGAGGATTTGGTGAAAGCATTGGTACTTTGGAATTTCAGCAAGACAGGATTAACGCTGGGATCACTAAGCGGACTATGGAAAAGATCCCTCCGGTTCGACCATGCAGATTGTGTCATAAATTTGATCATGTTACCAATGATTGTCTAACGTTACGAGCTAGGATTGAAGCAAATCGAAACCGGCAACGAGAGTATGACCCTTATCCTTACGAGCCAAGATGGGGGGACTCTCCAAATTTTCAAAGGAGACAAGATTTTTTGGAACAATATGATAACCGTCCCCAAGCACAACAAGTGTACCCAGAGCTCGTAGAGATGATGAAAGCCATGGAATTGACCTTGGAGTTCCAACACGACATTCGGTCTAGTTTAAAGWAGTTAGAAACTCAAATGAGTCAAATAGCAGACCACCTAAGGCAGTTGGATGTGCAGTTGGAGGAGCAATCTCCGTTTGAATCTGAGGTGAACATGGAGGGTGTGAGTGCCATTATACCGCAAGATGTGGAGGAATTCAAAGCTCCGGAGGTTCTAGCGCCTGAGTTGGAGGATGAATACGAGATGGAGGAAGTAGAAACAAGGCGGACACGTGATGATCATAGTCTGCCTGAGCTTACAAATGATGTTCCTAATTCCATCGTTTCTCCTATCGCAATCGAGCCTATGAATGATTCCATCATTTATCCAATCGAAGATGAGCCAAAGCAAGAGTTGATGCCATCATGGACCGAGTACCAAGTGATGAAGGAGGATGAGGAGATGCCTGTGCTGGGTGAAGATTTAGAGAAGGTGGTGACTACGATCCCTCCATTTGAGGTGGTGGACGAAACTYCATTTACCAATTTTAATGAGAAGCCATCACAAAATCGGAAGGGTCCAGTCAAYCACCCAACAAAGGAGACGCACGAGGAAGTAGTTTTTAAGAAGGACGAGACCGATGAGCTTCCATTCGTGGTGACGGATGAGACTATTCTTGCTAATATCTATAAGAGGCCACCACAAAGTCGGAAGGATCCGGTTAAGCATCCAACTTCGAAACGAGTGAGATTTGATCCGGTTACTGCTCGGAACGCATTGAGGGTAGGTTGCCTTAATATCACATTATAGGCCGACCTCCCTCGGATGATCAAAAACTTCAAGCTCTTCTCCGCTTGTGACTCGTCTTTTCCTAGCACCACCTGCAGCGTCAGCTCGCCCTCAGTGTTTACCTGTGCTCCATTAAATGCATATATGGGTGTATTCACGGATCGCACCCTTCTTTCCAACTCCATCTGCTCCAGGCAGTCCGTGTATATGATATTCACCGAGCTTTCGTTATCTACAAAGATTCTTCTAACTTCGTATCCCGCAATGTCAGACTCGATTACTAATGCATCATTATGGTCTTCCTGGAGCCCACGTCGATCATTAGGGCCAAAAGAGATGACTGGCCTTATTATTTGGGATTGCCGACTCACACTAATGACCTCCCATGTTCCCAAGCGAGCTGAGTTAACATGCTTCTTCCGCCTATTATTGGAGTCTCCATCAGTCGGTCCGCCCGAGATCATATTTATCCTTCCTCTATTCCTTCGCGGACCATCATGTCCTTGATTCCCTTGCTGCTGTTGCCTCGTGACCTATTGCTGGGGTGGTCCTCCCGGTGGTGGTGGAGGTAACAGCCGCCCCTGATCCTTTGGCTCTCTCTCCTTTTAAATCACCTCCTTCAAATGTCCCGCTTTTATAAGTCTTTCTATCTCTTCCTTGAGGTGCCTGCATTTTTCAGTGTAATGTCCGTAATTGTTATGGAATAAATAAAAGGAGGAAGTCTTAGGATGTGTAGGGATCGGTGTACGATCCTCTGGCCACTTTATAGCGTCGGGTACCAAGCGTTCCATAATGGTGAACACACTAGACTTCGCATATTCTTCCTTCCTTAGACTTCGTATATTCTCTTCTGACCTCCTACTTATCACAGAGCTCGGGCTCAAGAGCCCGCGCACTATCCTTCTCAGTTCTCTTCTTAGCTATCTTCAAGACGTGTTATCTCCTGTATTCGTGACCTCTCTGCCAAAACGTGCCCGATGTTCTTCTTCAGCTTCCTCTACCTGTACGTACTTATGGCATCTCACAAAAACTTCATCATATGTCTTTGCCTCCTTCTTGACCAAAGACTTGCGTAAGTCTTCTCTCCTCAATCCCTGGTGTAGAGCTCAAGCCTTCATCTCATCAGTAGCAGCCGGCACTTCCAGGGTGGCGCTAGTAAACCTGTTAATATATTGCTTCAATGTCTCGTTAGGTCGATGTACCATAGTAAAAAGTGATTGTGCCGTCTTCGCACTCTGCCTCACGCTAGAAAACTGCTTCAAAAAAGCATCTCGCAACACTTGATAACTCATAATATTTCCCCGTTGGAGTTGGTAGAACCAGTTTTGCGCGATCCCCCTCAAGGTGGATACAAAGGCCGACATGCCACCGCATCCGTATAATTGTGTAACATTCTTACATTCTCGAAGAGCTGTAAGTGCTCAACTGGATCCGTCGCTCCACGATACTGAAATTCTAGCGCCTTATAACTCTTAGGCACTGCGGCATGTAACATATTTTCTGAGAAGGGATGTCCCTCGTCTTCATCAGTTTTCTCTCCATCTACGTGCTTTTGTAATTTCAGCATGTCCTCCTGCAACTCTCTAAAGGCCTTATTCCCTGGTCCTATATCATTCTCACCTTTCCCTTCATTGTATCTTCCATGAATTTTATGAGCTTTACCGTGATACTCATCGCCCGTACTCGTGGTTCGGGTCCTTCTTTCACTAGTATGCTCGCCATGTCGACGACCTCTATGCTTGGAATGACCCCGCCTCAAATTTATCCCCTTCTTTCTATGTTTACGTTTCTTAGTATTAGACTCCGTGGATGAGGTAGAACTGGAAGTGTACACATACTTTCGTTTACTCCGTCTTTTATTTTCCCGAAGAGATCTCTTAGAGAGAGATTTTTTATTCTGCTTCGCCTTTCTCATTGCCGATCTCTTCTCTTGCTCACTGTTAGGTTCATCACCTCTTCCTCTTTGAATACCCAGCTCGCCTGCCAGGTACCTGTTCAACTCCTCCATCTTTTCCTGCGGTACAAAATCCATAAGCCCCTCGAGGAATCCCGTTTTAATTTGGCAGGGCTTATCCTTGGGCATATCCCTCCACTCCTTCGTCCCTATATCAATTACTTTATGTGCCACAACTTCCGGCATCTTGATCTCCAGATCCTCTACTAGTTGTTTGCCATTACGCCGCTTTGGGGAGGGCGGCGGCGTTCTCTACAATCCTGGAGCTACTGGTTCCACCTGAGAGGGCGTCTGCCCGTCCTCCAATGTGTCCTCATCGTTGGTACCTACAACCCTGTTCGTCTTCTTCGGTTTGTCTGATCCAGAAACATAGTGCAAGGTTCTGGGCAATATGTTGGTGCCCTTCTTGTTTAGTATATGAGATTTCTCACGCCTTTCGCTCAAGGACTCGTTGTTCCTCTTTCCCATAGACGACACCAATTTGATAAGTCCAAAAAGTTGGGCTACCAAATATAGGGGGTACTAACCTCAAAATTGAGATCAGCGACCTGAAATAGATTCAAAATACGTTACAACGACCTTCCGAGCCTTCAGTGATCCTTCTAGTGACCTAGCTGGTCCTGCAAAACAGCACCTCAGACGGGCCGGATTTCGAGCCCGTTAAGGCCCTCCGACGCTTAAGTTAATAAGCGAAATCAAAACACTCAACACTTCTCTTCAAATATAAAACAGTAATGCGATAGAGCAATATCGACTTTTTTTATAATGAGAAGTATACACCTCCTTTTATAGAGATAGGGGAAGTGCCCCTCAATCTAGGGTTACCTTCTCTAACCATAATTCCATAAATACTACAACTCTACAACAGACTCACAATTGGGATTCTATCCGTATGTTAAGTTCTCATACATAACAAATCTCTTTAACATAACAGGCATAGGCCCTTCATACAGTCCACCAAAAATCCCTATAAACCACTCACTTTAAACCCGTAGGTTTAACATTCACAAAGCCCATAACCGATCTCAAGTACACAGCTCAAATCACAAGAGGTCGCGACCCTATATGAGAACTCGTCCTTATACTCTAGGTCGCTACCCCTCAACCCAACCCGCTTACTCTTCCACTGAAACCACTCAGCTCGCTCACCTCCCAGAGGAACACCCTCTCCAGGAAATGAGGTTGCTTACCACAAATATATTCATTTATCAAATAATATTACATATAGACATTTTGGTCCGTATCAACATACTTGAAATCTACCGATCAACTTCATTGAAATATATCGATCAACTTTATTCCTCTTCATTGGATCTTCTTTCCATTTTCTCTGTATTATTCTGGAAAAAAAAAAACCCTACAATTATCGTGTACCTTGTGATCAACAATGGAGGGTTTCTTGAGCTTCACCAATAAATTGATCCATTAGTTTGATGATTCAATAATCATTTCAAATAACACAAACACCAAGTCGAGGTTTTCAAAAAACTTAAACCCAAAACACCATAGCAAACTCTGTTCTTTTTTATTGTTATATCATCAAACACGTATTTGCAAATAATCTCATTTGGACCTAGTTGACCTTTTAGAATAAATGTTTAATATTTGTACTAGAAAGTTGCTCACTTACTACTTTTTTTTCAGGGAAATAAAAGCTATTGAGTTACATGAAAAAGTAAAATCTAAAATAGGGAAAAAAATATATGTAAAACACTCAAATGTGACGGTCACACGAGTTTTTTACTGTGTGACGGGCCTCCTAGTCCGCGCCCCTAACCTAACCCGCCCCACCTAACGAATCCAATATTAAAAAAATGGTAACCACACCAATTCTTCTCTCTAATTTCTTATGTTTGTCCCTGGAAATGGGAATAGGCTCAAGTATGAATATACAGATACATCAAAATCAACGCCCTAAAAATTTCTGCAGTCTCAAAAATGTCATATTTTCAACTCTCGAAAGCGCTCCATGGCAGCAGAAGAAATCCTGGCGCCGAAATACAAAACCCGCTAGAAAAAGAGTAAGTTGTTTCCTACCTTGTGAGTTCATGTGGCTTGTCACTGAAGAATGTTATTTTCGCTTCTAAAAAAGTGCATTTCAATAGCCCCGATAAACCAAAATCCGTGCTCAATTTCCTTTAAAAATAGGGATTTACCAAAAACTCAGATCGCCATTCTTGTAAGAGGCCGCCCCTATTTATGATATCAAACCCTAAATTAATTTTACCCAAGATCCAAGATTTCTCGCCATTCACCAACATTTCCCAAAAGGACATCGTTATGATTATTTCTAGATACCCTTTTCTATTGATGAGAAGCTTAGAGAACATATTAGAGTCCAGTTAAAATTACCTCAAAAACATAATCGAAACACAAAAAATAGAGTCCTTATTTTGGCGTCGATTTCTTGCGCGAGATTGGCGTACACTCATTGTTTATCAAGTTTTCATTATCTCAATATCCGGAAATAGTTTTTCTGAATCACAACGAATTTCGAGAGGTTGTCAAAGAGGTGAAACAAACGAGTTACGATCCACCGAAATTGATGTTTGTATTGGCGATATATGCTCGAAAGGGTGAGGATAATTCGGCCTTATATGATTGGTGCTATGATAATTATAGTAAGTGGGTCTAGTCGGGGTATGATATATTGATGGCGTTAGAAAGCACCTCCATTGTATGATTTGTTCCGAGAAGAAAATCATGACGATTTTGAAATTCATGGTTAACGAGTCGGGTCGGGATACAAGATTGGTGTCCAGGTGTCTGCGTATTATATTCTATAATATGGAGAGGAGAATAGTGCCTAGGTGCTCGGTTGTCCATCTTTTGTCGGTGAAGGGTTTAGTTAAGAAAAATTGGGGTTCAAGTACTATACTTTGTCCTACTGAGAAAGATTTCTTGGACAGGTATGTGATGAGGTTTACGAAGGAATCGCGCGAACTTTATTATATATACCTGTTGAAGAACACTTATAATTCTAAACACTTATATTTTGGGGTTCCTCATATTTTATGTTATTTGATGGACATGATTTTTTATAAATGTATTTGATCAGGTGGGGCTTTGTCGCAAAATATCTCGCATCCTCGTGATTCACGTTTCTGTGATCTGGTCTTAAATTCTAGTATCAATGGTTAAGTTGTTGAAACAGTTGCTTCCGAGTTAGCCGAGCAGGGTCCGGCGGCTGCTACTGGATCTGAACACCCGATTAGCATTCAGTTGCATCCATAGACAGAAATATTATGTTGATGTTTGTTATAAACTATTGTGGTTGGTGTCTACAGGGAGCTGTGGAATGTTGCCTGCAATCTGCAAGTTATTATCATTTTGCTGCTATTTATTGCCTTGGGGTAGTAATATGTATATCCCCTTATTATTTTTGTCATGTTTCAAATTACTTTAGATATACTTGATCTGGTATGCATGCATTGTTGATTGGGAACTTATTAGCTCCGTAAGATTTTTTTGCGACTTTCCCCCGCTTACTGCCCACAAGCCTCATTTTGTTGTAATATTTTGTTTTTGTTTAGAGCACTTGGGAATTAATGTATTTTGGTCATTGATCACTTTGCCAAAATGACACTTAAAAGTGCAAAAGTGACACATTTAGATCCAAATGTGACACTAATTGTGATAAAAGTTTTCAGCAATGCACTTTTATGCATGTTTTTTATTAGTATAATTTAAAGTATGGAACGTTAATACTTAGTTTGATTGTAATGTTATTGGTTTGTATAGAAGATAAAAATATATTTGAAGCAAAAAGTGACACTTTTATAGCCAAAAGTGACACTAATAATGGAAATAGTGACAGTGCTATATTTTTAATTAAATATTTTATTAAAATATGATAAGTAAAAGTAACTGTTTCTAGTGTAAAAGTGACATTAATATTTAGTCTGATTGTAATGTTAGTGGTTTATATAGAAGATAAAATATATTTGAAGCAAAAAGTGACACTTTTAGAGCCAAAAGTGACACTAATAATGGAAAAAGTAACTTGTCAATTTTTCAATAAAAATTATCACCTTATATTATAATCAAGTATTTAACGTAATATATAACAATGTCACTTTTTTCACTATTTGTGTCACTTATGACTCCAAATTTGTCAAAAAATAACGATTACTATCAACTATTAAAAAGTGATTATAATATTATAGGTTTAATTCAAAAAAAAATAGGTGCACATATATGGGAGAAATCATAACTTGACTACTTGTGTAGCAACTCTTTTTCTGCAAAAAATTAAAAGTGACACTTTTTTAGATAAAAGTGACATATTTTGGTGCAAATGCAATAATTTTTTACAGAAAAAAAACACACAAAAAATAACGATTACTATCAACTATTAGAAAAGTGAAACTTTTTATTTATAAAGTGACAGTAATATCATAAGAAGTGACAGTATTATAACTTGACTACTATAATGGACGGCCAAAACAGACATGCTCATCCTCCCTTTGTTCACATCAATCACCGCATGGGAGGTAGACAAAAATGGACGGCCTAAAAGAATAGTATGCCCCTTGTCGTCACTCGGCATCTCCCCAACATCCAGCACTACGAAGTCTACCAGAATTATTAACTCTCCTACTTTCACTAAAACGTCTTCAACAATTCCCAATGGTTGGCGAATTGAACGATCTGCTAATTGGAGACGC
>BMAC01000693.1:25991-76971 GCA_014905375.1 Phtheirospermum japonicum | reverse complement strand
AATGCTTGATCTTGGCGCGGGAATTAACTTAATGCCGCATTCCCTTTATAAGCAATTTGAATTGGGACCATTGAAGCCGACAAGGATGGCCAATAGAATCCCGATTGGAGAACCTTGTGAGCGGTCTTTTGCCCGCCGAAATGTCCTCCGGCTAGGTGATCATGGCACTTCGTCAAAATCTCCCCTTTTTCCTCTTTCGGAACACACCGTCTCAACACATCGTCTTTTCCGATCTTGTACATGTGAGGGTCATCCCAATAATACTCTCGGCACTTGGAGAGAAACCTTCTCTTCTCATGATGAGATAGGTCCGGACGGAGCACTTCACTAGCAAGGTAATTGGCGATGTCGGCATACCACGGTGCGGCAGAAACGACAAATAAGTTCTCATGTGCAATATTTTCTCCAATTAGCTCCTTTTCTCCCGTTGGGGCCTCGAGGCGAGAGAGATGATCGGCTATAACGTTCTCGCACCCCTTTCGGTCCTTGATCTTCACATCGAACTCTTGAAGCAAGAGTATCCATCGGATGAGCCTAGGCTTCGCTTGAGCCTTGTTTAAAAGATATCGTAACGCCGCATGGTCACTATGCACAACAACCTTCGAACCAATGATGTAGCCTCGAAACTTTTCTAGTGAAAAAATGACGGCAAGGAGCTCTTTCTCGGTAGTCGTGTAATTCTTTTGGGCGTCGTTGAGCATCAGACTCGCATAATAGACTACCCGAAGAAGCTTTTCCACTCTTTGCCCCAAGACGGCCCCCACCGCTCCATTTGATGCATCGCACATTATTTCAAACGGGAGGGACCAATTCGGGGCCACCACCACGGGAGACGAGGTCAAGATTTCCTTTAACGAATCGAAAGCCAATCGACAAGCATCATAAAAAACGAACGGGGCATCGGCACTCAGCAAATGGCACAAAGGACGGCTAAGTTTTGAGAAATCCTTGATGAACCATCTATAAAACCCCGCGTGGCCAAGAAAACTTCGAACTCCCTTCAGTTGATTGGGGGCTGGAGATTTTTAATCACGTCGACCTTCGCCTTGTTGACTTCAATTCCCTTGGACGACACTACGTGGCCCAAAATGATCCCACTTCTCACCATGAAGTGGCTTTTCTCCCAACTCAAGGTGAGGTGATTCTCCACGCACCTCTCCAAGACTTTTGACAAATGATCGAGACATTTGTCGAACGTGGAGCCGTAAACCGAAAAATCATCCATGAATACCTCCATGTACTTGTCGAGCATGTCGGAGAAAATCGAGAGCATACAACGTTGGAATGTAGCAGGCGCATTACACAAACCGAAAGGCATACGTCGGAAGGCATAGGTGCCGAAGGGGCATGTGAACGTCGTCTTGGATTGGTCCTCCGGCGAGATAGCGATTTGATAGTATCCGGACAACCCATCGAGAAAACAATATGAATGATGCCCCGCGAGCTTGTCTAACATTTGGTCGATAAACGGGAGCGGAAAGTGGTCCTTCTTGGTGGCGGCATTTAGCTTTCGAAAGTCTATACACATACGCCAACCGGTGGTTGAACGGGTCATCACACGTTCGCCCCTTTCATTCTCGATTACGGTTATCCCGCTCTTCTTCGGCACCATGTGTACTGGGCTTATCCATTCACTCTCCCCGAACAAGAATATCAACCCTTCGGCCACGAGTTTCAATATCTCGTCCTTCACAACCTTCATTAGATTCGGGTTTAGTCGTCGCTGTCTTTGCCTCGATGGTTTTGCTCCTTCTTGAAGGATGATCCGCTGCATACAAGTGGAGGGGCTTATGCCCTTGATATCGATTAGGCTCCACCCTATTGCCTTTTTGTTCTTCTTCAAAACGTCCACCAATCTTGCCTCGTCTCTCGGAGAAAGCTCGGCGTAGATGATCACGGGTTTGGCCTCTTCGCTTTCCAATTAAATGTATTTGAGATGGCTCGGGAGGGTCTTGAGCTCCGATTTTCCCCAAAGGGGTGATTCTACGCTTGATAACTCAAATATATCAATAACCCCCTCTGATCGAATCGCTCGCCACTTCTTGTCCTCGACATCCTCGTTTACAATCTCCTGAGCGGCTTCCTCCACTAGTTCTTCTATTGGGTCGATCATAGAGCAATCGGCATGAAAGGAGGATGGCGGAACGGTTCCCAAGTCATGAATCGAGAAATTTACCGTATCCCCCCAAAACCGAGAAAGACAGCTTTCCATTTTTTTACATCGATCAAGGTGTTCGTCGTGGCCATGAAGGGCCGCCCGAGTAATATAGTATGTTCTCGGCCCTCGTTGCTTACTTCCCCAACGTCCAATATCACAAAATCCACCGGCACAATGAGGCTCCCGACTTGTACCAACACATCTTCGACCACGCCCTTCGGGTATCGGACAGATCGATCGGCTAGTTGCAAACACATCCTCGTTTCTTTGAGATCGCCCAGCTCTAATTGCTTAAAAATGGAATAGGGCATCAAGTTAATCCCCGCGCCGAGGTCAAGCATTCCTCGTGTCTCCTTGCCGTTTCCGAGGGTAATCTTTATACAAAAACTCCCCGGATCACCTTCTTTGTGTGGTAGAGTATTGCTAAGGGCAATGCTTGCCGCGTTCGATATGCATATTTTCTCATTTTCTTCGAATCGGCGTTTCTTCGATGTTAGCTCCTTGAAGAACTTCGTGTAAGCGGGGATATTTCGGATTATGTCGAGCAAAGGAAGGTTTATGTTGACCTTTGATAACATCTTGTATAGCTCGAGGAATTGGTCGTCTTGCTTCGTCGATCGGATACGGCTCGGATATGGAATCGGAGGTCGGTACGGCGTGGCGGACTTATGTAACCCCCCGTCAGCCTGGGACCCCTTCGCCTCGCCACTAGAGAGTGATGTGGGAGGGTTAGGAGCGGCTGCGGGCTCGTTCGAATCCGGAGTAGCACGATCCTCTTGAACGCTCGTCGAAGGTCCGTCGTCGGGTAGGGCGACCTTGTTGTCTACCACCTTGCCACTTCGGAGAATGGTAACGGCTTGGGCTTGGGCCGGTTGACTTGGTAGCTTATCCTTGTCCCGTGCTTGTTTTAGCTCGTTGACGTCCGTAGCTATTTGTCCCATTTGTGTCTCCAAACTCAAAAGCCGTTTGCTTAGCTCGGATAAGACGGATTCGAGGTTTGATTGTCGCGGTGTTGGATGGTCTTGGGGAGCCGGGAACGGTGCTTGAGGAGGTGGAAAAGGTGGTCGAGCGGCGTACGGGATTTGAGGGCGCGGTGGTTGAGCTTGTTGTGCCATCGGGGCTTGAGAACGATGTTGGTGTGTTTGAAAACCGGGTGGCATTAGAGCTTGGGACGTGTCTCCGTATCTAAAGTTAGGATGGTCCCTTCGTAGATATGGAGCTCCGTGTCGATAGGCTTGATAACCTTGAACCGCATAAGCTTGCTCGTCGAATCCGCTCGGTTGTTCATAAGCCTTCGGGCATGCACTTGCTCCGTGACCCGAAGTGCCACACGAGGGGCAAATCTCCATCGGATTCGTGAATGATTTCGGTTGAATGAGGGAGGCTATTTGGCTTTCTAGCTCGGCGATCTTTCGGGCCCACTCGGGCTCGGAACTTGTCGAGACCTCTTTTACGTGCTCCTTCCGCTCCAAGATACTCATGCGTTGATCATCGGCGGCCATGTTTACAAAGATATCATATAATTCCCTGGTTAATCGGCCGTCTAAATTCCCCCCGGTGGCATTGTTCACCATGCGCTTCGATGCGAATGCCAATCCATTATAGAAAAACTGATTCAAGAAGTCGCCGGTAAACCGATGGCGTGGGCACTTAGTAAGGTACCCCTTGAATCGCTCCCATGCTTCGTAGAAAGTTTCATCGCTCGCTTATCGGAACGAGGCAATCTTAGCTCTAAAGTCGGCTGTCTTCTCTTGAGAATAGTATTCTTCCATGAATCGCTCGGTGACCATGTCCCAATTGGTAAGGGAGTCGGACGGCAAAGTCATGAGCCAATCCACGGCCTTGTCTTTCATCGTGTATGGGAAACACCTCATTTTGATTTGGTCGATATGAAGCCCTTGGCGCGGAAAGCTCGACACCGTATATGAAAAGACTCGTAGGAATTGCAAGGCATCTTGGTTCGGTAGGCCGTGAAATGTAGGTAGTCGGTTCAAGTCTATCGGGCAAGTCGTATTCAAGAGCCTCGGGGCTCAATCGAATACAAGAGGAGAAATCGCCCATGTATGGCCTCGACACTTCTTTTATACTGTTGGTAGGACCCCCGTCGGGAGTGGCGAAAGGGTGTCCTCCGATATCGCGAGCGGCATAAGGATTTTCCTTGACGGTGGGCGCTCGTGGATAGTCTTGAGGTATCGGACTTCGGAATTGAGGCACGGGCCCGGTCGGATGCGGAAATCGAGGCTCGTGCGTGTGAGGGGCGTAGTGTGGACCTTGATGAAATTGTCTCGGTACTTGGAACGGCGGTTGATATGGGAACGGTGGCCCTTTGATTATCGGGCCTTGGTAGGGCGTCCCGTGAAACTGAGTGTTCGAACTTTGGGGGTTTTGGTTCGTAAAACCATTTCCCCCTTGGTCGAACGTCATCGCAAAAATCGGATGTGGGTCTTGATGAGTCGCTGCTTGAGGTGACGTCGCGGGGCTGGTTGACACCGGTGGAGGCGGAACCCCTTGGTTGTCATGGGCAGGGGCAGGGGGCGTCGGATTTTCAAATGGAGTGGCCATGTTTTGCTCTTCTATTGACGAAGATTATAAAGGAGGCAACGGGACGTCGGACGTGTCTTGCCTTGAAACAGCTCGTGCGTCTCGTCGCAACCTTTCGGGGTTCGGCAAGAATGGAGTCAACTCCTGTCTGAGCGATCGTCTACCCTGCATACACAACAACAACAAAAAGATCACGCGTATCGAATGTAAAACAATTTGCTAACTAATTATTTACGACGACAATAAGAATAATTAAGAATGCCATTGGCCTTAATCCATCCCCGGCAACGGCGCCAAAATTTGATCGAAGATTTCTCGACGCTCTAGAAATCGTCTCCGCAATAGTACGGAGTCGACTGTAGATGCGGTGAGTTGTACCGAGTCGTGTCTCTCGAGGATAGATGTGATCGGCCGTCGGTTTTCTTTATCGTTCTTATCGTCGGATTTTCTAAAACTAATTTAACCTAAGAAAGCGATAGTCATTCTTCGGTTTCTATAACTAAGAATGAAATTGAAAATTAAGATTTAAAAACAATAAATATTTTAAAGTAAATTAAACCTTATATTAAAAACGATCAATTTAAACTAATTAACTTATTAAAACTTAATAATTTTAAATTAGGGAAATGGAGGGAAAATCAAAGTCAACTTATTTGAATAAGTCAACATAAATACTTAGCATTGATTAAGGGTTTAAAAAGGAAGATCTTAATAAACTTTTACAACTTAGAAATTTATTTCAACTTAATAACTTAAAATCATAAGTTCATAAGCTAGAAAGCTATAAAATGAAATTGAAAGTTTGGCGATCAAAAGAAACACTAAACTAATTATCCATAATMCAATACAATATTAWAAAGGAATAACATGAAAATAAGACTAGATTATAGAAGGGTATTACCAAATGTATGTGATTACAAAAAGCTTGAAGGAGGAAAGCTTGAAAGCTGGCTGGTTCTTCACCAAAGATAGCTTAAAACAAAGCTTGAAATTACACAACTAAGATCTAAGCTTGATTAATCCATAACTAATTACTAGGAATTTTAGAAACTAAAATAAGTAAAATATGAAGAACTGGAGAAAAAGCTGGTTTGGGGAGCTTCCTTGGGGGAGAAAGCTATCAGGAGCAAGTTGTTCTATTGAAATGACGTCTGATTGCTAATATCTTCAAAAATCTGCTTTTCAGTCGATCGACTGGCAGTGGATCGACTGGCAGTCGATCGATCGTGTCGGCAGTCGATCGACTGCGATGTCAAAATGGCCTGAAGCCCTGTAATTCCGTCGATCTTGAGAGGACCCAGTCGATCGACAGCAGTCGATCGGCCAAGTAGGCAGTCGATCGACTGCTATGTCAAAAACTTCAAAACTCGCTGGAATCCAGTCGATTTTAGCCGGGTCAGTCGATCGACTTAAAGGTCAGTCGATCGACTGGATTCCAGCGCCCGGCTCGATTTCTTGTTCTTTTCGCGTCCACCGGTTTGTCGAACCTCGTCCGCTGCGCTTCTTTGCTTAGTCCGTCCATTCCCGAGTCGAGTATCAACGATCCCAAACGAGCGTGGGCCCCGCTTGGACGTCCTACGGCCAAGAAAAACGGAAACGTGAAAATCTACGAAAATTAATAACAAAATGTACAAAAACTAAGAAAATCTAGAAATACGAAAAACGGCCAACCCGACTCCTAAAGCAACAAAAAGCAAGCGAAAAACACGCAACGTGAAACAAAATCGAAAATGAAAATATGTACAAAAAGATGCAAATCAATACCCTTCATGCCAATATCTTCCTTATTCTTCATTTGTAATTCAACTTGCTGTCTTGAATCCTGAGGATTTGACTCCAGAGGATCAGAAACATCAGGAATATGATTCTTCTTCGCAGCAACATCTGCCTTCTTCTTCATTCGTACTTCTACCTCTTGCAATGAATCTTGAGGACTGAAATCTGGAGGATCGAAAGGCATAGAAACTACATTTTTGCCCTTCATGGCAATATCTGTCTTTTTCTTACCCTTACCTACAAATGCACAAATTTAAATTACATGAGGAAAATAAACTTCACAAAAATAAATACACATGATCCAACAACTACATGCCACATTAATTTGAGATAATGCATGTACACATACCACATAAAAACTAATATGCATCCTAGATTGTTAAGTATATACATTTAGATAGGGAAGTTTTGATCTTTTTTTGAGCATATTCAGATTATTGAGCATGTGACCATGTAAACATGCCCTACCCATACTGTAAAAAGGCCCAAAGATACTTGAAAAGTAAGAGAAGCACAAAATAACTCAAAATGATCGTAGAATTTACAGTCAATGATAACATTTTGATGATTAAGGAAAGCATTTCAGTATATCTATGCATAAAAACAACCAAATAAAATATTATGTACAGTGTGATCCTTATATAAATGAGATGATCGCTTTCTGATACATTACTTACGAAACCACAAAATATAGGCTTCTTTTGAAAAGAAAAGTGTTAAAAAAAAAAGAGAGAAAACATACCAGCATTCTTATTTGGCAAATCCTGAGGATCAGAAGGCATAGAACCTACACCTTTATCCTTGGTGGCAATACCTGCCTTCTTTTTATCATTCCCTACAAATGAACATATTCGAATTCACACACGAGGAAATTAAAAACTTCGCCATTATAATTGTATTTAATACATTGTGCAATTCACATAAACCCTACCCAGAGAAAATTAAGCAGATGTAAGGAATATCTATAATATAACGTCTACTATTTTAATGCTAAATAATTATCAACTGAACCATGTATACAATAACACACATAATTTATTGTATACATACAAAATTTGCATGATTTGCATGTTTWCATACATACAAAATGCTTGCACAATTCATATTTCAAAAACTGTACCCACTAGTATTACAACATCTTTCACACATATAAAAACAGAAATATCCCACCATCTTTAATTAAAAATAAGCATCGTCAACAATAGCACCAAGTTTACAACCTCTATCCCATTGTTTAACCAACGACACTATGCTAAACTCAAACACTAACACTCATTGGTCATACTAAATAAGTTACCCCTATTTTTATATACAAACTACTATTATGTTCGCTGGCATTACCCCTATTAATTTCATTTTATACTCCTAAATAAATTTGTCGATTGACAAAACCCAAAAGGTTAGTTACTCCTATTATGTGAATTCTTGTTTTCCTTTTTAGGAAGATTAATATACTAAATGTAATTAACTTGACATGCTGAGTAATATTTTAAGCAATTTGGTTAAATCATAGTAATTATAAACAAAATTCATACTAGATTAACACAATTATGGAGTCTGGACCATTTGCATTATTTGAATCATCACACAAAATTGCAGGCCATATATAGGCATCCTTGAATAACACTAAACTAGGGTTTTCGTGATTTTCAATCATCACAAATCCACAAAAAAAAAAAAAAGAAGAAAAACGTACCAGAAATAATTACAGCATTCTTCTTGGGTGAAGTTTTCTTCTTCGGTTGAGATTTCTGCGGAGTTTGTCCCATCGATTACACTAGGGTTTTCGGGATTTTGCAAAGGAGAGGAGGAAGGTAGATTGCGTTTCGGATTTCCGAGAATTGAGACGAAAACGGAGAGGATAAGGTAAATAGCGAGTGGGGTGATTGCTTCTGTGAGATAAAATTGACACGAAAATGGCGAGAAGAAAACGGAGCTTGCTGAGCAAAACAATGGAGAAGAAAACGAAAGGGTTTCTGCTGTGCAAAATGATGCGTGAAACAGAAAATGGGGAGAAAAGACCTTAATTACAAAAGCACCACTAAAAAGTTCAAAAAATACGAAAATGGCACCGAAATAATTCAGCGGAAAAATTAGAAAAAATAATTAAAATTGTAAGAAATGGGTGGTCAGGATTCGTTCTCATTTCTCACCTACGAATCTATTCTCACACGATCCTATACCTATATATATATATATATGATTGGGTTCAAATGAGAACCCCGTCATTATATGTGAACCTAGGGACTAATCCTGACCTTAGATCTAATATTGCACAGTGCAATTATATGTCCAGGTTCATTGTGCTTTTTTACACAGTACTGTAGTGCTAAAATCAGTCCAATTTTTTTAACTTAATTATATATATATATATATATATATATATATATATATATATATATATATATATGTTTTTTTACGTTTTAAAACATGAAATATGTATCTTAAATTGTAGATCTTGAGAATGTGATTAATATGATATATATTTCATTCAAAACGAATAAAATTTGAAAAAGTTATGGTTTGTTGAAGATTTGAGTTTCATTTCAAATTTTTGAATTTGCAGTTTATAGACGAAATTTGCGATGCTTTTTGTATACAATCGTAGTGTTTTTTTTCTTAATCTATTGTGCTTTCCAAAGAACAATGTAGTGCTCTTTGTAAACGTTGATATATCTCCAAAATACCATTTTTAATTAATTAATGCATTTTTTTACATTATTATCATGCTGACATGTCATGATCTCAACCATCAAGATTATCCAATCTAATGGTCAAGATGAGTTCCTAGGTTCACATATAATGACGGGTTCTCATTTGAACCCAACCCTATATATATATACATATATATATATATATATTATAATTTAACATATATTTGATCATTGTGTTCTTGATGAATCCTGCTACACGTACATTGATGAGTTCCTTACAAATATACGAAGAAAAAATAAAAAATAAATTAAATAAGGAAAAGTGAAATATATTTAACCTTATTTAGGATGCCAAAAATAATATTTCGAATTCAAAATCTCAATTTAGCCATAAAACTAATAACAAGAATGCTGAACTGAGATTTAAGAGCAAATAAAAGAATTAACAATATATTGTTATAGAGATTAGTAAGATCCAAAGAGATTATTATTACAAATCAAATACAGTAAAAAAATATATATATTTCGGCCCATGCAATGCAATTAATTTTAACCTGATAACAAGTTACAGTCTGAAAACAGCGCAACTCCTGGCTGAAATCCGGCAACCGACAGGTAATTGTGATGCAAAATCCTGTTCATCCCAAAGTCGTTGGTGTTGGGCCCGCCGACGATGCAGATCACCGGCAGGTTCTCGCTGTTGTTTTACATGTAATTGTTGTGTTTTTCCTAATATTTTTAGTTAGAGTTTAGCGTTGTTTTTAGTCTTTTTGAGTCGTTTATTCTAGTTCTTAGGTCATTTTCTTATTTATTTGCTTTTTGACTTAAAATGTATGAAGTGTGAGGTGTTTATGCTATTTTTGGATTTTTAAGTTTGAATTCTTATTTTGTAGGAGGCTAAAAGGATTATATTCACTCGGCGGACGTTTTGGACCGGAAAATGAGAAATTCGAGCCGAAAGCATCCAGGATCGACTGAATAGCTTCAAATCGACTGCAAGATCGACTGGTGGTCGATCGACTGGTCACAGATCGACTAAAGGAGCTCCAAATCGACTGTCGGGCAGTAGACAACATCTTAGAAGCAGAGCAGTCGATTGACTGCCCTGCAGTCAATTGACCGGCAGTCGATCGACACCCCCTGAAGTCAATCGACTGCAACGCTGAGGGCTGCAGGAATTTTAGTGTTTTTGACATTTTTGCCCCTACAAATCACTATTTAAAGCCCACACCTTGCACCTTTGAAGAAATAACTCTCTTCCTTACCCTAACTTGGGTTTGGGATCAAATTATTCTCAAGACATTGGATAATTCTCTCTTTCTTAGGTCTTAGATTTAATTTCAAACTTTGATGTAATTTCCTTTTCCAGATTAGATTTAATTTCAAGCACCTCCTTTGGTTTGTAAGCCTAAGAAGAATCCAAATACTCCTTTGGATTGTTACTTTTGATTGTAATTACATTCAAGCTTTGTTTCATTTCTTAATTCAAGTAAGTTTCCTTTCAATTTACTGTTTTATGCTTTAATTCCATGCTTTGTTCTTCATTTCCATGCTTGTTCTTCATGTTATGCTTTTTGCCTTAGCACCTTGATTTCTTGTTAGATCTTAAGAATTGGATATGGAATCTAGATGAGTGAAACATCTAGATCATAGATCAAGTCTTAGATCATCTGGATTTTGAGTTGTTCTTGTGCTTTATTTGAAATTTTATTTTCATGCTTAGTTTTAGGTTAAATCTTAGATCTACTCTTTAATGCTTGTTATTTTCCTTAAAGTTTTTAACTTTCATGTCAACTTTTCTTGCTCTTTATATCCATGCTTTCAATTTTTGTTAATTTGCATTATTTAGGATTTTATGCATAGTTGTACCTTGTGCTTGCATGTATTTACTTGGTGAAATATTGCATTTTCTTGCTTATTTTCATTATTGCTTTGCATTTACATATTCAGGCATACGACGAGGCATCCGACCAACTTGCAATTTCAATTCCTATCTTAGTTTAGTTAGTTTAATTGCTTTATTTTTATTTTCCTTTTATTTCTTCAAGCTTAAAACACATTGAATTCTAAAAGCGAATCAAATTCCGATAATATCGAGCCAAGAACCCATTGATATATTTCAACACCACTAAAGCACTTCTAACAAAATGGCGCCATTGCGACTTGGCTAGGTTAAGGCTTTCGATTTGCTTGTAGTTTCATTGTGTTTTTAGCTTGCTTTGCTATTTGAAGTTTTTGTTAAGTATGCAAGGTACGTATGGATTTGGTGGATACATTCCCGACATGGGAGGGCATGGTGCAAACCATATCGGGAATGAGATGTTGTATAATGGCCTTGGCAACGTGGGAGGGTATGGTGCAAACCGCGTTGCCAATGGTAGTTTCGGTTATGGGCAACCCGGCATGGGAGGGCATGGTGCAATCATGTCGGATTTGATAGTTTCTCGGGCGTGAATGGTTCCTTGGGTGGTTATGGAGCTCAAAATTTCTATCCGAATGTGCAAGCTCCATATTCCTACCCAAACATACAAGTCCCGACTTCTGGCCCGTATGGCTATGATACTCCACAATATTATCCGAATACACCGAGTTTGAATCCCGAGCCGTATGGAAGTCCTCATGCTTACAATTTTGATCATGCCCAAATTATTTCCTACAATAGTGCTAATAATCTCGATCCGTATGAGTTGTTTGGTGGTGTGAACTCCAATTCCCAAAATACCCCACCCGCCCTCTATATCCCGACGAATGCTCCACCGCCGGCCTCCGATCCTAATCTAATATTGATCATGCAACAATTGCAAGCTATATCGAAATTATTTTATGCTCGGTTCACCACTCTTGAGGATTCGACGAATGGGTTAAGCACTATAATTGAGCAATTGGAAAGTGATGTGAATATGTTGAAGCAAGCGAATGAGGAAAACGAAATACCAAGTCAACCTTCGCTTCCTCTTGTGGTCACGGTCATTGGAAGTGGTGGGGTGGTTGATAATACGGTTGTTCCTCCGTCCGAGGTGGAGGTGGTTCCTATTACGAATATTCTTCCTCTTCCCGATTCCACCCTCCCTAATTGTGCAAAGAATATTCCCGATGCCCCTATACCCTATCCATCACGCTTATCCTTCGGGGTTTGATTATGCATGGACGTGGACCAAGAGTTGATCGAACAAGTTTCTATGGAGGAAATGAACAATGAAGGGGAGGTTGGCCCGAACGTCGATATTGAGGGATGTAGTGAGGATGAGCCCCTTGTTCTTAATGATGAGTCCGTTGTGCCTCTATGTGACCCCGACTCGTGTGGAGATGATTCTCGATGTGTCGTTGAGGGCAACAACAACTTTTTCGAGGGGGTGGTGGGGGTTATTGATAGTATGATTGAAAATATTGACGCATCTTGAGGAGGAAGAGGAGAGCAAGTCGATTTGGATCCTTGCAAATTCGCATTGAGAGGAAACTGAGGAGAGGATGGTTAAAGGGCTTAAAACTCTTGAGAGTGCGATTGGGTAGAGACCCGGAGTGGTTGAGAGAGATATCCCTTTGAATTCGAGTCTTGAAGAAAAAATGGTGAGAACCAGGATTTGGGGGTTGTTTTGGGAAGGCTTAATGTTTGTACTCGCCGAGAGTGAGTGGGTGAATCCTATTCACATGGTGCCGAAGGAGGGGAAACGAGAATTGTTGGCCGCGAGGGCTACGACGAGATGGAGGATGTTGATCGATTCTAAGAAGTTTAATGTGGCTACTAAGAGAGATCATTTCCTCCTCCGTTTGTCGATCAAATGATGAACAAGCTATCCGGCCATTATTCCTATCGTTTCTTGGACGAGTTTTCGGGGCACTTCAAAACAACCATCCCACTTGAGGACCGAGCCGAGATGAGTTTCATTTTCCCACTTAGAACATTTGCTTTTTGGTAGATCTTATTTGATCTATGTAATGCGCCAAGGACGTTCCAAAGAGTGGATCCTCCCGATAAGGAGGAGACTGTGTTGGAGGACCCTCCCGTGATCTTCCCGCCTTGACCAAAAAGGGAGTACGTCGAGCTAATGACGTAAAACAAGCACTTCTTGGGAGGCAACCCAAGTTCTTCTCATTTATTTTGTTTATTTTCTTTCTTTCTTTTGAATATGAAAATTCAAAAACATTTGAAAAATTGAAAAAAAAAATATTTTGTGAGATTCGTGTACATATTTTCTTGAGTTTTTAATTTCGTGTGACTTTATTGTATAGTGTGTTGTTTTCCGACTTCAACCTTGGGCGATTGGATAAGTGAGTAGCGTTCATGAAGCCGAGAAATACTAGCCATGCTCGATTTTTGCTTGGATTGCTTAGATGCCTAGGTGGAACCCACCAAGCTCGACCAAAACTCGCTCGGTTAAGGAAGTTTCTATTCCCCCTTCTTTTACTTGATTTTCATTAAAATGCGGGTAATGCATGGTTTAAGTGTGGGGTGGGTAGTTGGTTAGGGTCCGAGTGTCGAAAAGCATGTTTTGTTGTTCTTAACTCGAGCATTGGCGAAGTGACGCTTACTATTTGCGCATTTATATGGTTGAGTTGGTTTTTGTGTCGTTTGTGTCTTTATTATATTGTTGAACAACCCCACATAATTGGAAGTTTGAGTAGTTTACTTGTCGGGTTTTTACATGTTTATGGCCTCTTGTGTGAAGGGTTGAATTTTTGTGCTTCGTCCAAAATCCACCTATATATATATAATCAACATTTTCTCGTGAAAAGATTGCAAAGTTCTAAAATCTCTTTTGATTTTGATCCCAAATTCGGTGCAAACTAGTGATTAGCCTTGTGTGATTTATCGGCTTGCTTGCATTTTATGGAAATTGCATTGAGGAGGTTTGATTTTTCTCGTACATGATTGAATTCGAAAATGAACTTGAGGCACATATATCACCCTTGTTCCGGCCATATCCATATATTTAAGCTACTTAAAAATCCTAAACAAGCCCCCTTGAGCCTTTATCCCATTTCTTGTTAGCCGAGCTCGATTTTAGCTCTTGTATCTTCGTAATCTGTGAAGTGGGAGAGGTTATTGTTAGTTAATGAGAGATGTGTGGGAAATAAATTGTGGGTCTCGGGTTTTAAGTTGCTAGGGGAGAAGAAAAATAATACTCCAACCAAATCACGAAAAGTGATAAAGCGTGCGTTCAAGTGAAAAGCCTAATTCAAAAAAGGCTAATTTTAGTAAAATAAGCAAATTCATAAAGCTTCTAAGTGTTGTGAAATAAAAGTTGGGAAAGTAAGTGAACGAAAGGGTTTCGAATGAGAGTTTGGTGATGTGGGAAAGGTGAAGCGATCAAAAGCTTCGAGTTCTTTGAGTTAGGGTTTTGTGTGTTATTGATCACGTTTGATCGTGTGTTAGCCACTATATCCAAATATTTCATACCTTACCAAATAGCCAATATTACAACCCACAATAAAGACCTCTTTCGATTTGTGTTTGATCATGTACTATGAGCAATTTTGAGCGTCCGATTTGTGAAATCTTGACGAGGTGCATGCATTGTTCGACTTGAGCGTATACAAGTTCCATATCAAGCACTTGAGCGTATTGAGCGAACACCCTCAAAATTCCTTTGTGAGGAAGTTATCAATTTGGCTTGCATTTGAGAAAGAGTAATACGGGCAATGCGTGACGATAGTGAGTCTATGTTGGTACTACCTTCATATAAATAAGGATAAGCACAAGGATTTTTCTTTTTACAAAATGTCCATTGCATGTGCACTCTCGATTGTTTTCGTTGTTCGAGGACAAACAAACCGATAAGTTTGGGTTAGTTGTTTTGCATGTAATTGTTTTGTTTTTCCTAGTAGTTTTAGTTAGAGTTTAGCGTTGTTTTTATTCGTTTTGAGTCGTTGATTCTAGTTCTTTGGTCATTTTCTTGTTTATTTGCTTCTTGACTTAAAATTTACGAAGTGTAAGGTGTTTATGCTATTTTTGGTTTTTTAAGTTTGAATTCTTGTTTTGTAGGAGGATAAAAGGACTATATTCACTCGGCGGACGTTTTGGACCGGAAAACGAGAAATTCGAGCTGAAAGCATCCTGGATCGACTGAAAAGCTCCAAATCGACTGCCAGATCGACTGGTGGTCAATCGACTGGTCACGGATCGACTGAAGGAGCTCCAAATCGACTGCCGGATAGTAGCCAACATCTTAGAAGCACAGCAGTCGATCGACACCCCCTGCAGTCGATCGACTGCAACGCTGAGGGCTGCATGAATTTTGATGTTTTTTGATGTTTTTTCCCCTACAAACAACTATATAAAGCCCACACCTTGCACCTTTGAAGAAATAACTCCATTCCCAACCCTAACTTGGGTTTGGGATCAAATTACTCTCAAGCTATTGGATAATTCTCTCTTTCTTAGGTTTTAGATTTAATTTCAAGCTTTGATGTAATTTTCTTTTCTAGATTAGATTTAATTTCAAGCACCTCCTTGGGTTTGTAAGCCTAAGAAGAATCCAAATACTCCTTTGGATTGTTACTTTTGATTGCAATTACATTTAAGCTTTGTTTCATTTCTTAATTAAAGTAAGTTTCCTTTCAACTTAATATTTTATGCTTTAATTCCATGCTTTGTTCTTCATTTCCATGCTTGTTCTTCATGTTATGCTTTTTGCCTTAACACCTTGATTTCTTGTTATATCTTAAGAATTGGATATGGAATCTAGATGAGTGACACATCTAGATCATAGATCAAGTCTTAGATCATCTTGATTTTGAATTGTTCTTGTGCTTTATTTGTTTCCATGCTTAGTTTTAGGTTAAATCTTAGATCTACTCTTTATTGCTTGTTATTTTCCTTAAAGTTTTAAACTTTCTTGTCAACTTTTCTTGCTCTTTATATCCATGCTTTCAATTTTTGCTAATTTGCATTATTTAGGATTTTATGCATAGTTTTACCTTGTGCATTATCTAGGTGAAACATTGCATTTTCTTGCTTATTTTCATTATTGCTTTGCATTTACATATTCAGGCATACGACGAGGCATCCGACCAACTTGTAATTTCAATTCCTATCTTAGTTTAGTTAGTTTAATTGATTTATTTTTATTTTCCTTTTACTCCTTCTAGCTTGAAACACAATGAATTCTATAAACAAATCGAATTCCGATAATATCGAGCCAAGAACCTGTTGATATATTTCAACACCACTAAAACTCCTCTAACAGCTGTACGCGCCGGCGATGTCATTGAGCACACTCATCCGCCGACGGTGAACATGACCACGCACACGCCCACGCCCCTCTGCCGCGCGTAGCAGTCGGCGGCCCTACTCGGCTTTGAGCTCGTTGCAGCAGAAACAGAACAAAACAGCATAATAAGACCAAAAACACTTTCCTTTTTCTTTTAATGATAATAAATAAAGATGTGTTGGACCATAATAAGTAAAAAGAATAAGTTTTTTCACATTTCTACTCATTATATAATTGGAAAATTTTCGGTTAAAATGTAATTCAACCTGTTCAATTCTTTTCCTCTTCTTCAAGCCAATAACCGCTTTACCAGAAACTTCATCTTGACCATCACGGCCACTAAACTCAGAGTCATCGGATAAATCAACTCCAAGTTTTGCTTCGTCACGAGATTGTGTAAAATTTTCGAATTTCAAATCCTCACAAGAAGCGAAAATAATAGAAAGTGAGCCAATCTCCGAGGGAATGCTACTCCTACATCTCTACTACCTAATCAAAAAAAAAAACTTAAGAATTAAAAACCATGAACAGAATAAGGTCAATGTAAACATCAATCTTCAGCACAATATTCAATTCAACAGAAACATTATATATATATATATATATATATATATATATATATATATATATATATATATATATATATATATATATATATATATATATAATTGAAAAAGAAAAAATCGCAAAATAATATTCAATCAGCAACTCACTTTCCATAGCAATAAAATAAACCTCACATGATACAGCTTGAATTGCTCCAATCTTCCACAGACACCACACCAAATTAATCCCACACAACACACAATTTATCTCCAATCAATAAAATGTTTCGAATATAAAGCAACCGAACATCTGCTGAGTTGATGAAAACAAACTGTTGATGTCATTCTAGTAATAGTCGTGCTAATAAATATCATGGTCTAGTATCTACATATTATTTTTATGGTCTTAGTAACACTCAAAAATATTGCACAAGTCCTTATTTTTGACAACACTTTCTAAGTGTGCACATACTGGTTTAAAAGCTTCAACAGTCTAAWGAGACTTTCTAGTCAAAATCACATTCTAAAAATAACAAGGAAAAAGAATTTGCCTTTCAAAATACAAAAAAATACCCCCAACATTTTATTTTCTCTGACATTTAGCCCCTTCAAAATCAAAAAACATTTCAAAACCCCTCTTCAGGGTTATTTTTTGTAATCTTGAAAGTTAGCTGGGTTTTTTTGTAATTAGGTAAAACCTCAAGAGTATAGTAATTATCCTTATAATAACAAAAAGAACACATCCAAGCAAAAAACTTACCAACTAGTTCCTTTTTCCCAATTTTTTTATTACTATTCGACTATTTGGACTCCACATTCAGGGCTCTCTGTGGCACATAGCCATCGATTGCATTCGAGGGACCAATACACTCCTCTAAAGACACGTCCCCAGCCGTTTTATCCATTTTCTCCTTAATCTTCAGCCCGGAAAATCCCAAATCTCCGTTCTTGCCCATATCCAATTCCAAACCCAAACCATCAAACATCTTCAGAATCTCATTAAGTTTCGCCGGGTTCAGAGACGAGGACCTCTCTTCCTTCATACTCCCAGCAAATGCTCGACTATTTATCAAACAGCCGCTTGAGCAGTACATATACGTTTCCTCGAGGTCGTAAACTTTGTTTTCCCATAGTGAGATGCGGTAGTGGCCCTACCGAGGCCGCTCAGCTGGTAAAGTACCGGTGCAGAGTGGGTACCCATATTTTTAGACTATCGTGCACTCGATCACCACATCTTGGTAGTCACTATAGCAATGAACCGGCAGGAAAGAGCTTGCACTCATGTTTGATCCCTTCGAGAAGAGAGACTTATGAACTGCATCCTTCACGGTCAACACTTCGCCCTTCGTCATCTGAGGTTCCTGGGAAATCTTATTATTATAATATGTTTTTAGAAAATAAGATTGTTAGAAAATCAAGAATTAGATATATAACAATACTTTGATTTATTACCATAGTGATACTTGTATAAATATATATAATAATCATAACTATTTTTCTTTTATATGAAGGAAACTAAATCCGATGCAGTCATTACTACAAGAATTGTGCTCTAGGCAATTACAAAATAAGATTGTGCTCATCGATACTTAATCATTATACAAAAGATGAGAAACAAGATAACAAAGTTCAGATTTACAAAGTGGAAAGAGAGACAAAAAAAAAATTATTGAAGTTGGGAAAAGGTTGAGAATATTTTTAAATGCAAACATTAAAATACAACACAACACAACTAATTTGTTGGATTTAAAGTTGGCATTCATCACCTTGTCTTGTAGACCCCTGCCTGCTGCTAGTGAGGTTAATTCTAGACGTCTTGTCTCTTCTTGCTTTTTCAACACACACTTGGAACACACACCTATTCAGCAAAATAAATAAATCCAGTCACCATGTCTATGAAATCATATCACAAAACTAAGATTTAACCTCATTCTCTGTAATCAATGCAAGCCAAATAATCAATAAATACTACACACTGTAGCTGCCAAGCATAAGAAAAAACATGTCAGTGGTCAGTGAAAAACTGATTTACTTTATTGGAAACCTATAAAGAGGAAACTGCAATATAATATATAAGAGATTAAAGAAAAAAAAAAGATTGGCAGGTCTCTTGCAAGAGATTCCCATTCCCATCTCAAAACCTAGTTATTCTTAATCTTCTCTCAATATCATTTATGACATATTGAATCAGAAAGACAACTACAACAACAAAAATGAAGTGAACCCAGAGCACAGGCAAACCTTTAGCAATATGATTAATCGTGTTTGGAATATTCATCGAAAATAGGCGCATCTCCGGCGTAGATATTGAATGGAAGCATGACAATGACAACCAAGGCGGCGAGGAGGAGGAGGATGGCAGAGCTGCCGCCTTCTATGAGGTGGAACTGTGCGGCGTCAACGCCGCAGTGATGTGAAATCTCGCGACTAGTGGCATGCCAGGCGGCGAGAAGCTTGGAGGCGATGTTTTCGTACCACGCGTCCTCCAAGGTTCCATCTCCATCGCCAGAGGACGGAGGTAGGGAGAGAGTGGCGTTTGCATTAAATGGCGGCAATAACGAAGCTTCCATGGCATTGACAAGAAAAGGGGATTCAAATCCGATTCTCATAATCGAAGGTTTTGAATTTGAGAATAATGGAATTGGAATCTGCTCTTCATCTCTTCATCGGGAGGGGTTAGGGTTCTGGGCGAGAGATTTGAGATGGTGGTAATGGATTGAAAATATTTCATTTACCCGCTCCATTAACCCGCATTGAAATTGTGAAAATATTTTGAATTGGTAAAGAATTTCCAGATCGGTATTATTAAATATACCATTCAGGAATTTTTTATTTTTTTTTAGAAAGACATTCAAGAATGGTGTTTTAATACCGTTCTGGACTAACGAACATTCCAAAATGGTAATTACAATACCGTTCTGGATTATAATTTTTTTTTTTAGACAGACTTCCCATAAAGGTTATTTTAAAATCATTCTGGAATGTTCGTCAATCCAAAATGGTTATTATAATACCGTTCTGAAAAGTATACTTTCCAGAACGATATTTTAATACCGTTCTGGATTGACGCCCATTACAGAACGGTTTTGCAGTTACCGTTCTGGAAATTATACTTTCCAGAACGGTATTGTAAAACTCTTCTGGAAAGTCGTCATTCCAGAACGGCATTTTAAAATACCGTTCTAGAAAGTGCTATCCAGAACAGTTTTAAAAATACCCTTCTGGATTGACTTTTTTGTCTGTTCTAGAATGCAGTTTCTGTACTAGAGGTAGACTTTCAGGCATCAGGATTCAGAAAAGATGGAATGTTTGTAACTTCAATTTCATCGTTTCAAGCTTCCAATTTCGAAGGATATGCCGCAATTAGAGGACATGAGGAGATGCAGTTGTTGGGTTTAATTTAACTAGAGTGACGCCGATCGGAGTCTCACCTTTTTTTTTTAAGAGGGGAACAAGAGCAAGGTTTTGAAAATTTTTGAAACTAGGATAAATAATGGGAAGGTAAATTGAAAATTTAACTGGTTTTATGGGTGAGGACAGACAACATGGTGTCGTTTAAGGCGGAGGCGGGACATCGGTGAAAAAAAAGTCTCGAATATGTAAATGGATTTTGGCAAAAAAGAAACGTGTGGGTATGTTTTAGAGACATGTGAGAGATGTGTTCTAAATGAAAACGACTCGCCTTACGAAAGGCTTGAAAAGGCTTGGAAACGATAGTCAACTTAGAGTTGATCACATCGTATGTATGTAGGGCTTTTCTAATTTTAGCTACCCATAGTACTTGTTTGTCAACATATCCCCCTGAACGAATACCATCATTAATTAATTTATATTTATTAATTTAAATATTAATATTGTTTTGTAATTCTCTAAAATGCCCTTTGTATGTTTAATTATTTAAATAAAATGAACAAATATTTTTCGTTTATTACAAAACACCTCAAAAGTTTATTAATCACAAAATACCCATCAAATCATAAATATAATTTAACAAAACACACCAAATAATCATAAAACCAAATTTCAATTCATCAGTCTGCCCTTTTGTTCAATCTCAAGCACCCCACATCCCTGTTTTTCTGTTCAATCTCACCGTCCGACATCACAATTATCCACCCTTCAATGCCTCCATTCTCCATCATCGGACAAAGTAATTCTCCACCTTGAATCGGAGAGTCGATTGACCCTCGCCATTGCATCTATCTATTTAGCTTAAGGATATCGTGGGCCTAATAAAAGATGAGATCCTGAAGATCAAAATCTCAGTCCAAAGTCAAGTCCCGAACACACAGACCCAACACCATGAATAGTTACTCTGCCCACCACCAGAGTCTGCCATAAATCCTGCGATAGTTGACCAATGCCACCAACCAAGTTCACCGTCGCCTTGCTCCAAGTTCGACAAAAGATCAAATTTATTTTATTCTATTTTATTTAGGTGACAATCAAATCCTGTGAAACATGATGATGTTGTGGCCGCTGCACGACAAAACTCCACAGGTTGTAGCATCATTCTTCGTATTTCTCCCTGTTTTCGACGATTTTCATCGATAATAATAAGAGGTTAGTGAACCAATCGACCATCGCTTATGAACCAGATCTCCACCACCATCAATACCAAAACCGTCCTTCAATAGAAACTGAGAAGTTGCCTTTGAATTTATGAGTTTGAAGGATTAAAGCTAATCCACTAGAGTCTCTATGGATTTAGGGTTGTACGCTGATCGAGAAGAAAACAATTAGGGATATCCATAGAACAATCTCAACTTTTCTATGGTGATATTGAAGATCCAGATCCATAAACATGAATAGTAGAGATGCCCTCAATTTGATGTCTTCAAGATGTAGTCGCACAAATTTTGACGTTCCAGTCGTCTTTGTTCATCTCTTTTTTAAGACCCGCCGTACAGAATAATTACACAAAATCATCATGATTCGGGTAGGGTAGTGTTCTTCGTCTTTCACCGTCTCTTTCGTTAGACAGTAGCTTCAAACTTTAATGAATTCTGATTATTTTTTAAATTTTTAAACATGTGATTCAGTAAAATAAATTATAAATCTTATGGGATATATTTAAAAAAAAGTTGAAGGGTTATGTTATAAATTAAAAAACTTTATAATAATAATTCAATATAAAATTATAATTTTAAGATTAAGATTATTTAAAGGATATTTTGGTAATATAATAATAAATATAATATTAATTATCAAAAAAAAAAAACAATAAAGTACAACAAAGTACAACTGAAAAATGCACTTGTACACAATTGTACTAAAATGGATGGATGTGACTGAATAATTACACAATCTAATGGTATATTTAGGGGTACCTGTGGACATACAAGTACAACGGGTACCTACAATTAGGAAAGCCCATGTATGTAACATGTACTTTTTTGTTGTGTTTTAACTATGTTTGTATTTTATTTCCTATTTTTAGTTAAACCCAACTATCTTAATATATTCATTTTAAATCAAATCGTGCGAGATTGTTACGAAATTACTAATATTAAGTAATATCTTAATTTTAAATATTTTAAAAACTATGTTTCTGTTGAGAGATTTAAAAATATTGCAAAATGTCTTTACACGTTATATTGTTTTATTTACTTATTAATAAAAAAAGTAATTAAAAAAATATAAAAAATAAAAATGCCTTTCACCGCCTAGACTTCGTCTAGGCACGCATAGGCTTCTAAGACTTGAGACTCAACCTCACCGTCTTGACACGCCTAATGCCTTTTGGAACCTTGTGTGAGAGCTTAATTAGTGAATTGATAAAACAAACTTATTGTTTTATTGCACTTATAGTACATAGTACCATTTAGAATTTGTATTTTACTATAAGATATTTACAATGTAACTTCTAAATAACTGAATATACCAGAAGAGGTGTGAAATATACATTCTGAAAAATGAATGATTTCGAATGGGTGTGAAATGTACTTTCTAAAAACGTAATATACTAGAATGGATTTAAAATGTACCTAATAGATCCTGATTTTTTGGAAGGTACATTTCACAACCGTTCTAAGATATGACTTTTTATTACAAAAATACCACCGAGAAGATATTCTTCAAGGTAGCTGAAACAACCGTTCTTAAATGTCTACTCTAGAATGTATTTTTTATACTAGTGATACACCCTTCATTTGTACATCCAGCTACGATGAGAAATCATATTGTAATTTTCTAATTAGAAATAATTTAATGTTAAGAATGTGATTGAATTATAAATATGCGTAGTTATGAAGGTGCCTCTAGAAAATGATCGAATTATTGGTAAGAGTCATATCCCATTGATGAATGATATTTTCAAATAATGCAATTATCTTATTATGTATGTTGACGACCTAGATATTTCGGCAGCACCGTCCCTTACTTCTCTAATTACACATATATTGCAATGAAATCGAGAACAAAATAGTGATAGAAATAGAAATTTAAAAGTTCGTAAAACACATAAGTGCTATGACAATCGCATTACAATCACATTTTTAAAATGTCCAAATAAGTGGACAGTTCAAGATTTAGTATCAAACTCTTTATTTGATACAAGAACTCAAATGGGTGTAAGGTAAGGTGTTTGAGTGTGGAAAAAGAAAACATACAAATAATTCAAAAATTTTAAAATCTGTTATTGGAGAGACAAAGCCTCTCGATTGGCACCGTACACCACATCATTATTAACATAACCACAACACCACGAAATTACAACATATATACATTATGTACAAACATAACATGTGTAAACATTCACATATAGATCACGATGGTATTTCTAAACAACTACCACATTTAAAAAAAATAAACCACCACCAAATTCAAAAAAAAAAATCCATTCTTTGATGGAAAAAATCTACCGGTTGACGTGTACACCACATCACTGACGTAACCACAACATCAAGCAATGGAAACATGTGTATATATTATCCACAAATCATAATGTATATAAACATTCACATACACCACTACAAAAAACCCCATCGGAATATGATTAAAGGCGTCGGTTGTCGTCAAAAACCGATGCCTATAGTCGCGCGAGGTCTTTTTTATAATTAAAAAAAGTTATAGGCGTCAGTTTTTATCCAGCGACCGATGCCTATAGTCATGCGGTTATTTTTTTTTTAAATAAAAGTTATATGCATCGGTATTATTCTGACAACCGATGCTTATATATTAATACCATCGGTTGTTTGTCAACAACCGATGCATATAATAATAATATTACCGAAAAATTTCATCCAAATAAATAGATATCGGTCTTGGTCAAACAACCGATGCCTATTATATCTGGAAAAATCAATATGCATCGGTTGTTGAACATCAATCGATGCCTATAGTAGAATATAAACACAAAAATAATAAAAGCATCGGTTCGTATATAGCAACCGATGCTAATAACTAAATACGGGCATCGATTCCTATTAGAACCGATGCCTATTCAAATTTATTTATGCGCCCATTCGCGGGAATAAGCTTATCATAAGTGGCTGAGCGAAAATTTCAAAACATTAAGCATCGGTTTTTATGACATTAACCGATGTTAATAATAATAAATAATTCTAAAAAATAAATAGTATCGGTTGTTATATACAAACCGATTTCTGGAACCAAGTTAGAGCATCGGTTCTGTTGAAGGCCCGATGCTTATTCAAATTTAATTACGCGCGCGCGCCGCGGGAAAAAAACATTAAAATCGGCCGAGAATTTTCAAGAAATGAAGCATCGGTTAATTACGGAACCCGATGCATATATGAAATAAAGTCTATGATAATAATAGCATCGGTTTATTTTGGAATCAGATATGCATCGGTCTCTAAGGCAAAAACCGATGCATATTGTTAAATCCCAGTTCTCTAAAAATGCCGGCATTTTAAAAATTAGTAGAAAAACTCATAATTCTGAATTGAATCTTCAAATTTATAATTGATGAACAGAAATTCAAAACTCCACCCAAATATATTTCATCTTTGCTATTGAATTTGTGCACTGTCTCATTGCAAATTGCAAGGTATGTATTTATATTTTTGCATTTTATTGTTCTACATTTATATGCATTTAATCTGAAAAGGCCTGAAGTAGCATTAATATTTGTTCCAGGAAATTGAAAAGGCATGATGAATCGGGAAAATTGAAAAGTCATATGTGAATTCAAAAAGGCATGATGCATCGGGAAAATTGAAAATTCATATATGAATTAAAAAAGGTGCACTGTACTTGTTTGAATAAATAACCCTAAGACTGAATTACCTGGGATACCTGGAAAAATATTAATCTTCACAACACCTTTCTGCCCCATGAAATTTAAAGCTCGAACTCTTCTTAAAAAAATAATGGCTGACAACACGATTTCGGGACCGCTTCGAAAACTAATGGAAACTCATCAAAAACAAATTGTCCTGCTGATGAAGCAAATGCAGGAAGAACGTTCCACAAATATACGAAATGTAGCCGACAAGTTAGAAGCAATCACCAACATTCTGAGCAGTATAAATGCTCATTGGGGTGAGGTGCTGCTCTCCATCTCCAAGCTCGAATCTATTCTCACCAAGCTTGGTGCTGATGGTGATGATATTGGTAATTCTCAGGCAGGAACGAAGAGGAAGGCTGCCGATGCTTGATTTTTCTTCATGCATTTGTAATTTTTTTTTATTTTTTTTTTGCATTTGTAACTTTTTTGACTTTTGGTAATTGGAATAAAAATCATTATATTAAATTGTTGTGTGCTTTTTTTTTTTTTAACTGTGCTACTTAATAGTAAGGAATAAAATAAAGTTTAGTTTGTTTTGAACCTTTAAGGACTACAAATAAGTTCAGTTGACTCATACATGTAAAACAAATTGTACGTAGCCTAATAACAGAGTAATATAATTATCACAAAATTTCTGATACACATAAAACAATAGATGACTTGATGGAGGAACACTTGTTTTTCGATAGTCGACTTTGGTTTGCTTAACATAATAATAAATATAATAATTATAATTAGTTGAATTTTTTATATCAATGTTAATTATAATATAATATGAATTCTAACACTACATAAATTTTGTCAAGAAAATATAATAACAACAACAAAAAAAGTAATTAATGAGAAAGATAAATTATGAACAGAGATATATGCATTTATATTTTCTTTGTTAGTTTTTTTATTGAGTTCTTAATTCAATTGTGTAGCGGTAGAGAATGGATCAACTTTGGATGTATGGTAGACGTAATACACTTGAATATATTCAAGGGGTTGAAAGTTTACTTAGATTTGCTGTGGAGAATACAACTAAGACTGCTTCGGAGACGATTGTGTGTCCTCGTGTTGATTGCAGAGGCAATTTCGGACTACGAACCAAGTGAAGAGCCATTTGATATGTCGTGGTTTTAAAGAAGGTCATTCACGATGGATATGGCATGGTAAAACTTTGCCTGATAATACAACTCACTCGTCATCTCCGTCTACGTATGGTACTGGTGATAGTAATACAGAGACCGACGAGGATCTAGATAGTAATCCATTAGATGAAATGTTGCATGACATAAGAGGTTATACCAATAATGTGGCTGCATTTGGTAGATGATCTACTGATGCTGGGAAACCGTTGTACCTTAACTGTACCGAATTTAAAAATTTATCATTCATGCTTAATATATATAACCAGAAGGCAAAGAGTGGATGGAGTGATACGAGTTTCTCGGGGTTACTAGAGCTTCTAAAAGATGCATTTCCTGATGATAACGAGCTTCCCACTTCAACCTACGAGGCGAAAAAAATGTTGTGCCCATGGGGTCTGGAGATCGAGAGGATACATGCATGTCCAAATGATTGCATATTGTATCAGAATGAATTCAAGGATCTGCGGGACTGCCCAAAATATGGGGAATCGCTCTATAAAAAAAAGGAAGTGATGACAGTGGGCTTGTACAAAAAAAAAGGTCCTCCGGCCAAGGTGTTGTACTATCTCCCGGTTATTCCCAGATTCAAACGGTTATTTTCAAATGCTAAGGAAGCAAAGAATTTGCAATTGCATGCTGAAGGAAGGAAGAAGGATGGAAACTAAGACATCCGGCCGATTCTCCGCAATGGAGAAACATTGATAGTAAGTTTCCTAAATTTGGTAGTGAGAAGAGAAATCTTCGGCTACGACTGTGCACGGATGGCATGAACCTATTTGGAAACATGAGCAGTCGTCATAGTACTTGGCCGGTTCTTTTAACAATTTATAATCTTCCTCCTTGGCTATGCATGAAGTGTAGGTACATCATGCTGTCTTTGTTGATATCCGAACCTAAGCAACCAGGGAATGACATAGATGTGTACTTGGCACCTCTTATTGATGATTTGAAAAAATTATAGAACGAGGGAGTGACCGTCTTTGATGCTTATACTCAAACAAATTTCACCTTACGAGACATGATATTTTGCACGACCAATGATTTTCCAGCCTATGGTAACATGTCAGGTTATGTAAATAAAGTAGCTAAGGCATGCCCCATTTTTGAAGATGAGACAAGTAGTATTTGGCTGAAAAAGGGTAGAAAAAATGTGTACATGGATCAGGGCCTTTCTCCCAAGTTAGCATCCTTATAGAAAAAAAAAGAAGATTTTCAATGGGAAAACTCTGGACCGAGTTGCTAGATCGCCATTATCCGGAAGTGCAATTTACGATCGTGTTAAAGATATTGATGTTGAGTTCGGCAAACTTTCTAAAATTGTCTCAACGGGTGGTTGGAAGAAGAAATCCATATTTTGGGGTCTGCCAAACTAGGAACATTTGTTGGTTAGACATTGTATAGATGTGATGCATGTTGAGAAGAATGTATGTGACAGTGTTACTGGAATATTATTAAACATTCCAGGTAAGACGAAAGATGGTATTAACTCTAGACAGGACTTGGTGGAAATGGGGATACGGGAGATGTTAGCTCCGAAAAAAATTGAAAAGCGAACTTACCTACCTCCAGCTTGTTATACCATGTCAAAAAAAGAGAAAATCAGTTTTTTTGAGTGTTTGAATAAAATCAAGGTTCCTTCTGGTTATTCTTCGAATATTAAAAAGCTCATTTCAATGAAGGACCTGAAATTGGTTGGTATGAAATCTCATGATTGTTATATCTTAAAGCATCACATACTACCGGTTTTGATTTGAGGCTCATTACCAAGAGATGTGAGGCGTACAATAACAAAGCTTCGTCGTTTTTTCAACGCAATTTATAGTAAAGTTATTGATCCTGAAATATTAGATGATTTGCAGGCCAACGTTGTTAAAACGTTATGTGAGTTTGAAATGTTTTTTCCTCCATCATTTTTTGACATTATGGTACATTTAATTGTCCACTTAGTTCGAGAGGTTAAGTTGTGTGGGCCGGTTTTCTTGAGGTACATGTACCCGTTCGAGAGGTACATGGGTATAATAAAAGGATTTGTAAGGAATCGTTCTCGGCCTGAAGGGAGTATCATTGAAGGTTACGCTGCCGAGGAGGTAATTGAGTTTTGTACAGATTACTTGGAGAGTTTTGAAACTATTGGCATTCCTAAATCTCTCCATGAGGGAAGGCTTGCAGGAAAAGGTACTATTGGGCTCAAACCATTCTTTACGAATTCTGAATTGCGCATCCAGGCACACAAACTCGTATTGCAACACATTTCTGAGCCCCATCCATACCTCGACCGGAACATGTCCATTTTAAAATAGCAGAACCGTTCGAGGGATGAAATATGGGTGACCAGAGACATAATCGCACATTTTATGAATGGTTTAAAGAGACAGTAATTCAAGAGTTGTCTAGGACACCTAATAATCACCGAAACAGTCAAGTGGTTAGCATATGGCCCTGCTTTACATGTGAGGTGTTATGAAGGTTATGACATCAATGGGTATATGTTTTACACGAAATGCCAGGATGACAAAAGTGTGCTGCAGAATAGTGGTGTCTCAATAGTTGCATTAACGAGCGATTATTCAAGTGCGAAAGGTAAAGGACCAGTGGATGCTTCTATGTTGCTCTATGGGGTCATTGAGGACATTTGGAAACTTGACTATAAATTGTTCAAGATTCCTCTTTTTCGATGTAGTTAGGTCGACAATGGACGGAGTGTGAGGGTTGATGATTTGGGATCCACTTGGTTGATTTTAGTCGGTCGGGGTATCGGGATGATCCATTTATACTTGCATCACAAGCAAAACAAGTCTTTTATGTTTCTGATCCTGCCGATTCTAGGTGGTCTCTGGTCCTTCCCAACAAAAGGAGTATTGTTGGTGTTAGCAATGTCGTAGATGAAGATGAGTACGACCACTTTGATGAAACCCCACAATTTTCTATTGATATTAATGAACCTCCGATAACCTTAGTTGATGGTTATAACAAAGATTAACGCACTAAATCTGTAAGATTATTTTTTGGGATCCCTGAAATTTACTTGGTCATAATAAGTTATACCAGTTGTTTGTGACTCATTTTTTTTGTCTCAATTATAAACCGACATCCTTATGCTTGGAAGCAGCTTCATGCGGGGTTAAGGATCGACTCATCATTGTGTCTTCATCTCCATGGTGGTTGCATTGTGTTTTTTATTTTATTTTATTATTAATTTTTTTTTTTGTGTGTGTGGTTAGGAAAAAAACACACACACACCTTTTATTGTTGTTTCAGTCTGGGTGTTATTGGTGGATCTCCCTTTGTACTGGTGGATTTGGTTCTTTTACTAAAATAGCAAGTTATGAAAGACACTATGTAATTTCATATAGACAATTTAAGAATAAATCTTCAGTTTTAACCTACGTGAAATATGGTTGAAAGCCACATCCCAAGTGTGTTTTTTGTAATGATGTCTCGTGAAAGTATCAAATTTGGAAGTGTTTGTATTGTAAATATAAGTTTTGAACAGGGTTTATTTTGTAAATATTGGTTTTTTTTTTTTTTTGGGTAGATGTATATTTACCCATAAAATTCAAACCAGTGCCTAAACAACAAGCTTTGTTCTTGAATTTTTTCATGCAAGAATGTCAGTAGCATTGGTTTTTAACATTAGCACCGATGCTTGAATTGTGTCTAAAGTATTGCATTTTTTGGCATCTCAGATATATCATTAAACGAATATAGTTTTGTAAGATCAATATTGATATGTATATACCAACGAAATGCTGTTTTTAATAAATGTATCTTATAATCAAAGGTTTGAAATAGAAATAATCATAGAATTATTTAAAGTGAGTTGTTTCCTATGGACATACTTTAAGCATCGGTCGTAATGGTAATAACCAATGTTACTGTTAAGATCTTAGGAAAATTAAACAATAATAATAACTTTAGACGGGCTACGGGCAGGCCCTAGCCAATCCGATCAAAGATCAAAGCTGGGACCACGCGACATGTCCATCAAGCATAATAGTTCTAGGCCCAGTCGAGCCCAATAGTGAATCCCCGGACCAGGGGTCGATTCCGAATGGTCCAACGGGGGAGAACATTTTTAACTTGCCATATTTCCTCTTAGAAAGGCGATGTGGGATAGGTGGGATTATGCAAAGGAAGCTGCTGGTGGGAATAAGGAAGACAAAAGCAAACTTTTCATGTTCAAGAATTAAACAACATCAAACTACATCAAGAATTAAAGGATGAAAATGACATATAATGGTAGAGAATATCAACATAAAACGGAAATCTCATTTAAATAAACAGATTAGTTCATTCATTAAAGAAGAGTACAATAGTTCATTCATTAAAAAAAAGTACAACATTCATTCATCTTCGTATTTTTTCAGCTTCTCCTTCAAAATTTTGCATTTCTGGCATCTCAAATATTGATATGTATATATACCAACGAAATGCTGTTTTTAATGAATCTATCTTGTAATCAAAGGTTTGAAACATAAAATAAGCACAAAAGTTTTTGAAGTGAGCTGTTTCCTATGGACATACTTTAAGCATCGGTCCTATTAGTAATAACCGACGCTACTGTTAATATCTTAGGAAACCGATGCTTAAAGATTATCAATTGCATCGGATGGTATACAGACAACCGATGCATATAATCTTAGCAACCAAATTATTTCAGGCTCACTGTGTTGCTGGAACTTCGTCTAATAAAAATAATTAAAGTATTCATTTCGTTTGGATGCATAAACATTAATTTTTTTAAACCGACTTAATTAAGAGCAAATTAGACATTCCAGTACAAAACTATGACAAATTAAGAATACCCTCGTTAATATACACTAACAGTTATGATTTTCTTGATTTGCCATTTGCCTCAAAATCTTGTGAAAGATTTTTTTGGTATAAAGTGAGTTTATGGGTGGAACATATACAAATAACTAATATAAGGGTAGATTTCGAACTACAAAACGTATATTTTGCATGTTTCCCAATAAAAAAATAGGGGTTTGTCTTCACTATGGATATCTTTAAGGGTAGTAATCATTTCATATAATCAATAGCATACCATTTTCACGCAAGCTGAAATTAACTGTCAATGTGGTTTGAGGTCATGTCAATTAAATGATCAATTTCACAGTCTTTTGAGCTGCCCAACATCTTCATTTTCTATATAAATCTGCCATCAATTGTTTCAACTCACTTTTCTCCTCTTTTGTAACCCTCTCCCTTCATATTTTCTCAGATTTTCTTAATCATATATGATGTCGAGCTCGGGGTTCGGAAGCAGCGACGATGAGGCTGGTCCATCCGGCCTCGTAGAACAACTTGAGGCGGAGATAGTCCGCCTCAAGAAAGACTTTGTGGATCAGCTGTTCCACATTGTTGAAATCCTTCTCGTGAGCCAACACTATGAGCAAGAGAGGGATCGTTTGGCAGCTGAGAATGAGGTGTTGAAGGAGAAGCTGAAGAAGTATGAAGGTAAATGAACGACTGCTGTATTTTTTTAAATTTCCGTATGGTTTATTTTAATGAAATTGTCATTATTGTACTCTGTTTATTTTAATGAAATTTCCATTTTGTGTTGATTATCCTTTGCCGTTTTCATCCTTTAATTCTTGATGTTGTTTTGATGTTGTTTATTTCTTGAACATGAAAACGTTGCTTTCATTACTGCATAATCCCACCTATCCCACATCGGCCTTCCTAAGAGGAAATATGGCAAGTAAAAAATGTTCTCCTCCCTTGGACCATTCGAAATCGACCCCTGGTCCGGGGAATACACTATTGGGTTCAACTGGGCCTAGAACTGCTTTGCTTATGGTCCCAGGCTTTGATCTTTAATCGGATTGGCTAAGGCCTGCCCGTATCTCATCACAAGTTTTTTTTCCCAAGATAGTAACAGTAGCATCGGTTATTACTAATAAGACCGATGCTTAAAGTATATCAGTAGGATCGTTTTGTATGAAAACAACCGATGCATATATATTGGTTGACCTTGTTTCCCGCTTTTTTTTTAACCAGCGATGAATACGCATCGGCTCTTAGCAAAAACAACTGATGGTTAACCCAAAAACCTAAAATATATTAGGTTTCAAAACAAGAAGTATTAAAACCCTCGGAAAAACACAAAATCGACCTTCAAAAATTCGTCAACACATCTTGCCGAATTATCTTCTATCCAAGATTAAGGATGACTTTAATTCCGACATTCAGCAAGACCATCCTCATGATTCTGTCACGTTTCATGGTATATGTGATTTTATTTCATCCGTTTTTTTTTTCTTTTTTCTGTTCTGATATATATTTTTTGATTTGTGTTCTATGATTTTTTGTAATTCTAAATAATTGTCGACACACTTGCAGCATATCCCGCAAAGAATTGTCCATTTTTTTGTAGAGCTTCCGAACAAGGATTTTCAATTACGCAATCCCCTCGGGCAGACTTGGGATGTCACAGTGGAGTTGTTTGGTGAAGATGGTGACCAGGTTTGTTCTCTCCATTACTAACTCAAGTTTGTTGATGAATAACTTTGCGTGTTTAAGTACCCTTATTCAATTTGTGTTATTTATGCTCTTCTGTGTTCAAGATGGTGATACGACTGATTATGAATTGTATTTATTCGTATGTATATAATAATGTCATTCTTGATTTGTTTTTTAAATTTCCGCAGACAAGATACGACTGAGAATTTGCATTTATACTCTGGTTTTTTTGTTTGTTTGTTTATTGTAGGCGCGGTTCAAAGGGGAGTGGCTCGATTTTATGGAGGACAACAAAATTAGAGAGGACTATTCCGTTGTCTTCATAAATAATGAGCCTTATATTTTTGACGTAATAGTCTTAGGCGGAAATAGCGTTACAAGAAATCACTTTGTAGGTGTGAAAGATCGTGACCTTGAGCTCACTCATTTTCCTTCTTTCAAAGTAACAGTATCGAAGACTGTTCTAGAGCATGGACGAATAGTAAGTTGAAGATTTTTTAAATTATCCGCAACTAGTACACTTTGCACCAATTATTGATTTGACGTTAGCAGCTTCTAATCGTGTGAGATTTTTATAGGCCATTCCAAAGGACTTCTGGACTGAGCATGTGGTCCCAGGTGGTAATGGTCATCATGTGAAGGCTACAATTCTAGGGTTTTCTGATCGACATTGGGTTGTTGATGTATCAAGCTGGGCATTAGATGGTCGCGTTGTCCTTACTGGCTGCCAGGAGATGCTTGAAGACGTATCTTTGCCACTCAACTCAACCTTCGCCCTTTATATCGTGGATCTCCCATCTTTAGTTTTTGTTTTGTCATTGCAATCTTAGATGTGTTTGGGATGGAAACAGATGTAATGGGGAATTGTTTTATGTTTGGATTATGTGAATGCTTAATCTTTTGCAGTAATGGTTGTTATGAGGCCAAAAATTAATTACTTTATAGCCTTTTTATTTATGTGTCAGGCATTTAATAACCTCTAAGATTGGTTGTGTTTGTTCTCTCCTCCTAGTGTTTATTAACGAATCACATTAATTGATTAATTGATTTAGAGTTGCTCAATTAATTTAAGATTCTATTTTCCAACTTCACTGGAAAATAAGAAACATTAAAACTGGATTAATTTATCCTTCAATTAAAAAACATTACTCTCCCGATCCCAACACATGTACAACGGAACAATCACATTAGCAAACAATAAACGATGTACAACACACTAAAACCACATACACCCCATAGACACCTTTAGCTGTTTTTGATCCAGATAACAAACCAAGTAATCAAAAGCGCCGTGCACAACCAACATTCCCGATTTCGCTCCTTCTTAACATATTCTTTAAGCTTACAATTTTCAGCTGCAAGTGCTTCCAGGTTTGTTTCGTGCTTCTTCACATCTAATTCAAGTATCTTTACGTCAGCCTCCAACACTTGAACTTCATATTCAAATTTCTTTGCTTCTCTTAAAAGCCCGAGAATAATTTGAGTAGCTCTTGGGCACAGTGGGTCCTCAAGCCCTTTGAAAAATTACACCCTTCAATCTCCTACAATATAATTTACTCCAATCAAAATTAATGCAAACAACCCCTTTATCTACGAAAAATGAAGACTATCAGAAAAATCAAGCAAAAGTACGACACACCCACATAAATCTTAAGTAACTATCATTTTAACTACAATTGGATCCCATGTTAACATCTTACACAAAACCCCCAAATAATTATTAGCCCCAATATCTAAAAATAGGAAAGGAATTCAACACTTACACGAAATCTTGGACAACTTATATATCTTCTTCCGGGATTGAGGTCGATCCATGATGTCCGACAAACGACATCATCATCACAATTGCATTTTCCTCTTCCCACATTGAACTCAGATGTTTGCCTCCAGGCCATTTCCAAGCAGAATGTCGAAATAGCACCCTTAGACATAAATTGTGGTATATTTATTACAAACAGTTTTAGGAATTTTCAGATTGCACTCTAAAATTTTAGATGTTTATGTTTTTGGCGCTAAATTTACAAAATTCGTAAATTTCATACCATTTATGGGAGTTTAATTTTGTGATAGTCAACATTTAGGCTTTAATGAACAAACAATTCTTTCAAAAGATGTAATATGTTTTTAATTTCATTGCCAATAAAAATTACCGTGGCGACTGCAAAAGGGCGACACGAGGCTTTCCGTAAAGTAGCCTTTGTCTTGAAGTTGATAATAACCCCCATTGTCGACGACCAAGGACCTTAATGATCTATCTTTCACATTATAAACAACCGAACAAGCTCTAGCCATCAAAACAACCTCCTCCTCCTCATCTCCAACAAAACACAAAGGCGTGAACCAAGACAAAACTCCATTACAATAAAAGCTGAGTTTCGTCCAAGACCCTACCACACCATACTCTTTCATAAGCCAAACATCTGTTCTTTGGTCACCAGTTTCCCTATCCACCAAACAAAGACATCCCCCAAAAACCACAAGTACATTTGTTGAAAACTCGCTAACCACAATGACACCAACAGGTGGGGTGATTTAGAAATATGCCTCGGTAACCAAATCTAAAACAATTATTACAAAATCCAGCTTTCCAAATTTACTCATCTTATAATGCAGCCAATGGATAGCCCCGTTGAAAATATTTCTGCAGGGGATGCAAATTACTAAATTACCATAAGGCGAGGTCTTAAGCCGTTTCCAAACACCCGTTTTCATAGAGTACACATATGCACCATCGCAACGGTTAGGCACGAATGGGCCATCATAATCCAAATCGCAATAAGAAAGTAAAACCACCCTATAATCATCTCTGGTACTATCATACCCGTATCCACATGCGACATGGGTAGTCTCACCCCTAACCAGAGGTGGAGGAGGTAGCCCACCTGCTCCAGAGTAATGGGGTTCACCAAAACCATCCCACCAGTTAGATTGAGTAGCAGTAGTAACCCATCACATGAACCCAAAACCAATCTGCACACACCTGGAAATTTGAGCTCTCTTGAAATGGTGCTAATGTTGCCTTTTATGATTTCGATGGAGCGAATGGTGTTAGATAGGGTGATGAGAGTGATATATTCTTGGAGGGGTGTTTTTCGAGCGAGGTGGGATTTGATGAACTGTGGGGTGGAGAGCAAGTTGCACCATGTTTTTGATAAAGACCTGAGCCTGCCTATCGATTTCGTAGGGAGGCGTAAGAATATGTCCATCAAGATTTCTTGGGGAAGATCCATTTTCTCTGATAAAACTTATGAGCATCAATTGTTTTTTGTACAACCGATGCATATAAATGTTTTTGAACCCGCATGGCTCGTAGCCTCTGAAAAGTCTAATTTTACCCCCAAACACACGAAAACTAGGTTTTTGAATTAAATTCAGTCCAAAATTTTCAGTTTGCCCACTCCAAAAACCCGCTAGATATTCAGAATCCATATTTTGGAAAAGTTTGGACGATTCATTCAACCTCACCTGCTGTTCGCCGTCGATTCCCCATTGCCTGTTGTTTGCCGTAGAATTCCTGTCGCTTTGTTTCATCCTCGCCTGCTACAAATTGCGCTAGAGTGTATGTTTTTTAGTACTTGTTCAGTTTGTTTAATTAACATGTTTGAGTAATGTTCAGGTGTAGGAGATTAAATTCTCCGAGTTGGTAATTGGGGTAACGAACTAAGAATCTTCACCACAACCATCTTTTCGCTTCCCGTTGCCAACTCGGACCTTCCAGATAGGAATGAAACCTTTAAAGTCGGACCTTTCATGTTGATTAGGTATTTTTTAAGTATTTATACCGTTGAAGACCGGACCTATGAATTCCATTCCATAACCAATGTCTATGACAGGTTTAATTATCATAATAAATTTAGTTATGGTTGATTAATTAAGACACCCACATGCATGAATTAGTGTATGGTTGATGCCATTTATTTGATGAATAATTTCACTGTTGTATTTTGGACATCCTGTTCACAAGCCATTTGAAACCTCTTGAATTATGTTATGCGGTAAATACCTTCACAAAAGTTTTTGATATGCTTCTTAGTTGTCTGTAGTTGCTAGAATCATCCAAGTATAAGTTTTCACTCTTATAATCTGTTTAAAAATTTGGTTTCTTCACAGTAGTTGTCGAGTGATTGTTAGCTTTCATTGCCATATAAATTATATTTTTCATCTAATGTTTTAAGATTTTTATCAACTAACAGCATAGAGTCATGACTGATTCATCGAGCACACACTATGAACACGATTCTGAGTCTGTGAGAAGAAGATCTAGAGGCTCAACGACTTGCATTAAAATGAAAGCCAAGCTTTCAGAGCAAAAGCATGTCGATTTCGACGATAACAATAAACCCATCAAAAATATGCTGCCAATTTCAAGAATTACCTGGGTTCTCTAGTTCGGTCGCATGTAGATATTAACATCGACGAGTGGAAACACGTCGAGAGTGGTCTGAAGGATGTGATTTGGGAGGATTTGCAGGTATTTAATAATCAACATTTTATAGTAAATCATCTGTTGATGAACACATGTGTTAATATATGTCTGTTTCTTGTTTGTTCAGAAAGAGTTCAATATCGAAGGTGATGAGAAGAAGAAGCACTTCCTGAAGGTTGCGGGAGTGAGGTGGACTATATTCAAGTACCAGTTAGTTCGTGACTTCATAAAGAGGAAACACCCAAAATATGATCATCCATCCCAGTTATATCATTCAATCACATTTGATTGAATCGAAATTTTTTTGCGTTTAAAAAGAAAAAGCTCGTCCGCAAGAGAACGGAGTTATTGTAGGCGATAAGCTGACTCGAGTCGAATCACAAGGAAGACTAATAAAAAACTATTTTGGTGTTCGGTTTTACGTACGTAGAAACAAATATAAAAACTAAACTAAACTAAACTAAACACTCGATCAATTGAGTTTGAGGTGTTCTAACATCTACGAGCAATGAAATTGAAGTCTTTTAAAATGATTAATAAAAGCGAGGGTTCTAGTGCTTCCGGAATTGCCTCCACGATCGGGGTTGTCAAATCCCGATGTTTTAAACGACCCAAAGCACACTAGAACAATAAATCTAGCTAACAAGCATGATCGTAATCAAATCATAAAAGCAACGCAAGCATGATCACAATCGATAATAAAAGAAATACAAAACTAAATTAACATAATCATTCATCTAATCTTACGAGAACTAACAACTAACTACTAAAGAAATAAAAATAAATTAACAACTAGGAAAAACGATAAAAGGAAAACGACTAAATTAACGAAACTTAATGTGCATAATAACATCAAAGCAAGCATCAGCAATCTAACGATCTTCACTGACGAGAAACGACCTTGAACATCGGCCGACATGGAAATGACGAACTACGAATTATTAAATGCTAATCTTGCTTGAATGGAAGGGTGGCATGAACCGATGGTGCTCTATATCGTTCTGGACCATTCCCCCTCGTCCCAACACTTGAAAATGAAGAAAACCACCAGCTTTTATAGATTTTTCAAAAATAACCGCTCAAACTGCCGGAGCGTCGACGGTGCGTCAGTCGACGTGGGCCAGGTGCACGCGTAGACCAGGCAGAGCGTCGATGGTGCGTCGACGGTGCATCAGTCGATGCAGGCATAGCATCGACAGTGCGTCGACTGACGGGCCTAGGATCGACGCTTCAGAACCTTTGCGTCGACGGTGCGTCAGTCGACGCGAGCCAGGCTGCGGCAGCTAATGTCTGCATGACTCGGACACGGGTTAACCCAGTGTCAGATTGGTACCCAGTTTCAGCACAGCACATTGCTTATCCAATCTTCGTCTTCTCGAGCTATAACACCAAAATAAAACAAAATTAGATTATTTCATATAAAATAAAGTAAAAACACATTAAACACCAAACGAGACGAAAAACATCAAAAGGAAGAAAAATGATAAAAAGATAAACCTAAAACACGTAAAAGCACACAACACACGATGCAAAAATACACGAAAATCACATACAAATATGTACAAATCAATTCCCCCACACTTAGCTTTTTGCTTGTCATCAAGCAAAATCTAATCTAGACGTAGACAAGGAAAAACTAATTACCCGATGACTTAATTACTAATGCATCCATATGATTCAAGAAGTTAATGCATTAGATCGACTAAAAACTCAACTAAAAGAACGACACGATAACGTTGATAAGAGATTTAGACTAGCTTCCGAACACTTAAAAGTAACGAGTTGACCTCCATGTACGTCACCCATCCATGCCTCGGCCAAAGTCTATCCCTGCTCGAACCGTCAAATCGTCACCCGACTAGACCAGTCATCTATACACCTCTTTAACAAACAATCTAAAAAAAAATAATAATAAGAACTCAACTTGTACAAGGTTTTCTCTTCTTGTACTTATTCTTTCTTTTTCTTTTCTTTTTTCTTCTTCTCTTTTTTTTCTTTTCTTTTTTCTCTTTTTTTTCTCTTTTTTTTTTACATACCCATAAAGATGAGGTACAAAACGAGCATAATATACATAAATCACAAACGAGAGTTCATTGACTCCAACCTAACGCTGCTAAGTGCAACTGATATCATTTTTCAACTTTGCACGTGGAGTTTTAACATCTCCAAAATAAAAAGAAAAATTACATAAAATCCTATAGAGGTTAACTGAAAACGGGGCTAGTAAAGAGTATTCGACTCATTGGAACGAAACAAGAATAGAACATAGGACAAAACACTTCATAGATTATTTACACTTCAATCCCCACAATTACACTATTATTCGAACAAAAGTCTAAATATACTAACCAAAGATCTAACCACGTCACTTCGTGAAGGTTCCAGTCAATATAAATACACACAACTCAAATCAACCACAAGCAAGCATACAAAAAAAAAATTTACTAACCAACCAAGGACAAAACCCCCCCACACTTAAACTATACAATGTCCACATTGTATAAAATGAAAAATTAGGCAAGGTATGGTAAAAGAAAGAGAAAGAGAGACACGTCCCTGAAATCGTGCTTGTGATAATGAGTCGAGCATCCAAGACCATCCAACGGGCATCAAAGTCGAGGAGAACCTGAAACGAAAAGAAACAAAAACACAAAAAAAACAAACAAATAAAGTTAAAAGGCTTCGGTTGCCTCCCAAGAAGCGCTTTATTTAACGTCTCTAGCTTGACGACGTCCACGTTTGATGTCATCCCGGGTCTAAAAACAAATGACGATCGTGCCACGCCTTGGTATTCTCTAAAATCAAGAATTGGCAATTATAATCACCAAGGCGGGCACAAAGAGCATGTCCCGAGATGCAAACGGGCTGCTTCTCAACTTTGTCTTCAAACACCTCCTTCTCATGTTCGTACAAAGAATCAAGCGGCACGGCATGAGGTTCAGTAAATTCACCCGAAGTCAACTCTCTCTCACAGTCGTGTATATAATCCTCAAAAAGCACGGGAGAGGCAATGCCGACTTCCACCTCCTTCTTCTCACCCACAAATCTCACATCTTCACACACCTCATTCAAAATATCATCAAAGCTGGAATTGCCATCAACAAAGGTGGAATTTTTCATATCAAAGACGGGCAATTCCTCATGACAAGGTTGTTCTAGCTCGTACACCTTGTTGTCAAATTGCTCTAATTGAATATCGAGGCGTTCTATGCGTTCATCCATACGTCGAGTCGCTTCCACAATCTCGGCTAAAATATCTTGAGAAACAGTGATGGAATGATCGCCGCTCGAAATATACGCATTGGATGTGGGTGGAGTGTAAACATCGTAGCTCGAAGAATGGAAATCTTGAAACGTAGGAGCATACGAGTTTGCATTTGGATAAGGCGGGGCAAATTGAGCATAAGAATCTTCAAGATCCGGATCATAATACACACGAGTTGGTGCATAAGAATCCATGCTCGGATTAGCGCAATATGAAGGACATGGGCCGGGATAGTCAAAAGCATGGGCCCATTCTCGACCGCTCGGAGCAAACGGGTCATAATATGGTGGAGGAACTTGATATTCGTAAGTTGGAGCGCAAATGTCATCATATGGCGAACTAACTTGATATTCCGCCATCTTCAATCGAAGAATCGGATACAAGCACAATACTCAACAAGCGAGATTAAGCGTACCAAAAATCACAAAAATAAACAAAAACAAAATTCAACAACAAACACCAACCCAAACAAACAAATAAAAGCAAACACCAATAATCGTAGCCTTTAGCCTTCCCCGGCAACGGCGCCAAATTTTGAATCGAACTTTTTCGCGTTTAAAAATAAAAAGCTCGTCCGCAAGAGAACGGAGCTATTGTAGGCGATAAGCTGACTCGAGTTGAATCACAAGGAAGACTAATCGGAAACTATTTCGGTGTTCGATTTTACGTACGTAGAAACGAAAAATAAAAACTAAACTAAACTAAACACTCGAGCAATTGAGTTTGAGGTGTTCTAACATCTACGAGCAATGAAATTGAAGTCTTTTAAAATGATTAATAAAAGCGAGGGTTCTAGTGCTTCCGGAATTGCCTCCACGATTGGGGTTGTCAATCCCGATGGTTATAAACGACCCAAAGCACACTAGAACAATAAATCTAGCTAACAAGCATGATCATAATCAAATCATAAATGCAACACAAGCATGATCACAATCGATAATAAAAGAAATACAAAAATAAATTAACATAATCATTCATCTAATCTTACGAGAACTAACAACTAACTACTAAAGCAATAAAAATAAATTAACAGCTAGGAAAAACGATAAAAGGAAAACGACTAAATTAACGAAACTTAAAGTGCATAATAACATCAAAGCAAAGGTCATTGAATCCAAATACACAAAGCAAATAAAAGGTGCAGAAAAACCTATAATCTATAGAAAGCATCAGCAATCCAACGATCTTCACCGACGAGAAACAACCTTGAACATCGGCCGGCATGGAAATGACAAACTACGAATTATTAAATGCTAATACTTCTTGAATGGAAGGGTGGCATGAACCGAGGGTGCTCTATATCGTTCTGGACCTTTCCCCCTCGTTCCAGCACTTGAAAACGAAGAAAACCACTAGCTTTTATAGATTTTTCAAAAATAACCGCTCAAACTGCCGGAGCGTCGATGGTGCGTCAGTCGACGCGGGCTAGGTGCACGCGTAGACCAGGCAGAGCGTCAATCGACGCACCTAGGATTGACGCTTCAGAACCTTTGCATCGACGGTGCGTCAGTCGTCGCGAGCCCGGCTGCGGCAGCTATTGTTAGCATGACTCGGACACTGGTTAACCTAGTGTCAGACTGGTACCCAGTGTCAGCACAACACATTGCTTATCAAATCTTCGTCTTCTCGACCTATAACACCAAAATAAAACAAAATTAGATTATTTCATATAAAATAAATTAAAAACACATTAAACACCAAACGAGACGAAAAACATTAAAAGGAAGAAAAATGAAAAAAAGATAAACCTAAAACACGTAAAAGCACACGACACACGATGCAAAAATACACAAAAATCACATACAAATATGTAAAAATCACTGATCAGTGGGAGAAATTCGTTAGTGATCATCAATCTGAAGCACTCGATGCATGTACATTACCTTTTTAAAAAAAATCACCACAAATATATATATAATATTTTCCTAAAATATTATCACCAGGAAAAGAGTAGGAAAGCTCAGGAGAGCCAGTCTCACAACCAGCATCCGCACTTTTTAGGACCCGGTGGATATGCTAGTGTGAAAGCTAAGTGGGTTGTATCAGACCCTCTCTCGTCATCGTCTTCACGTGCTTCGCTCAGCTCGAGTATAGCTCCGGATGATCGCAGCTTGGATTGGATTCGAGCAAGAATCAAGAAGGACGAAAAGGGAAATTATGATATCCCGAATGATCAAACGAAGGGGGTGGTTGATAAAATATTAATTATATTTCATTGTAAGAATATATATTTTTGGAATTACTTACTTAATGACATGGGGAAAGTGTATTAAATGATGTTTATCATTTCTTGAAACAGGTTGAGAAGGCTCGAGAAGTCAGCGAAGGGACGTTTCCACAGCAGAGGCACGATGACATATTGAATGCGTCTCTGGGAAAGAAGGAGCACCCGGGTCGGGTGCGAGGTGTTGGTAGCCACGTGAACGTGATGTTTGTTTTTAGTCAACCGAGTCAGACAAGCAGGAGATAGAGTGGAGTGGTGTCAGTGGACGAGGTTAGGGTGGCTCTGACACAAGAAACCACGCAGCAGATGCAGGGAAAGTCTGATACTCTACAAGCTTAATTCAACTTGTTGTATGAGCAAGTGAATAATCAAGGTCCGCAGACTCCAGTTATTGACCAAAACATGCCATCAAGAGTTGACGAGGGGGCTGACTTCCACACGCCGACACAAGGTGATCCACATATTAGTTGCCAATCGATTGGTGGGACTCCATTTCCTATGGTTGAGGTATAAATTAGATAATATATAGTGTATTTTCACAAACCTACTCATTCAAGCACCCTGGTAGTTGATAAATAAGTAATTTTTAGTCAAGATTCATTATGAATTATCCTTTTCAGAGTCGTCTTTTCATTATTCATGTATTAGAAAATATCAAGTCTCATTTTTTGCTCGTCCTTTCATTATAGAGTAGTTAGTTCTAACTATTGCCCTTAATGGCATTGCATCGTATTATTTCCAAAAACAAACTTTCATAATTAAAACATATATTTACCTGTATCCAGAATGTGAATTCAAGACTAAAGGGGCTGAAAGTAATTAGGTTTGTTATGTAATATACTCAGGCCATTACGTTCAGGGGATTTTTGCATTTTTTAATTTTCAATACCTGCATATACTCAGGCCATTACGGTATAACCTATAAAACTCGAACTCGTTATCATCAAGTTTTAATTTGTATTCATTATCAGAATATAATCATTTTTATTCATACCATTAACTTTAGGATACTTTGAGTAATAGAGTCCGACCGAGTGCCGCCTAGCCCTTTCCATTATGGGGGACCAAAAATTGTTGCATCCGGGATGGTTTACCCAACCGGCGAGGACACGATCGTGCATCATCAGAAGGTGACACCCGATCATGTCAAGGTATCAGTAGATCAAATTGTCGAGGGTGCAGCACAACTTCCTCTACCGGCGACGGCTAATCAGGAAATGGTGCACGTGGGTGAAACGTTAGGCAGCTTTTTGCAGTGGCCACTCAGTTTGGTTCAGGCAAGAGAGGTAATAATATATATTTTAATTTCACCAATTATTTATTTAGTTTTAGTATGCTCAATCATGGACAACTTTACAAGAACTTACAAGGCCATGTCCAAAGAAACAGAGAACAAGTTTCATGGAGACAAGTGCTGAGCAATCTGCAACAAAACCAAGGCCACCTCTTGTTGATGACGTAGTCTTGGAAACTTTAGGACCTAATTGCACAGAGCTACACAACCTGATCGTATCGATGCCCATGCACGTGGACCACGTCTCTATGGACCTAGAGAAAACCGTCTTCCATCTTAAAAGAGAGACGAAAATTCACGTGCCAATTGATGATATTCGGAGCCTGTTCAGAATGGGGTGGATCAGTGATGCTGTTGTGCAAGTCTTTGTGCGGTACGAGTTTTCTTTTTCCTTATCAATTAGTTTAATATTTAGATTAAATTTAGTAAGCTATGAATCAACTAATGATTTACAGGTATCTTCTTGGGTTAGCTGAGCCCGGTGCCATCGAATTTCTTTGTCCAGCGAAGATCTGCAAGAAAAGTATATTAAATGACCCGACTTCTATGACGACGTACATAAGTGATGCCTTCGGTGCAATGTTTAGCAGGACATTCATTTTAGCACCATACATAGACGAGTAAATTACTATTTCTTTTTATTTTTTCCTTTACTACAATTGTTATAATTTATAAAGATACTTAATCTTTGTGCTTATGAAAATGTGTAGTGACCCTCGGTGCTGCTACTCTGATATGTCCCGGGACGAATCAGGTTTCTATTTTAGATTCTAAGGGACACAAGAGGGACTTGGATATCAAGACACATGTTAATACGTACGTAAATTTCCACCCTATATTTGTGTCTCTTATTTTTTTAAAAGGTAATAACTTCCTGTCCTTTTTTACAATAACATCATCAAAAACAATTCACTTTCAGGTCCTTATTGTCAAAGTAATGTACTAATTCTTTTTTGTGGGCAATTTTTGTGGGCAAGTTGTTTCATAGCATTAATGTAATTTTGCTATTTTTCACAACCTGCTTCTTTCTATGGCCTACTCTCATAATACCGCTTGAAGTTTTTCATTGGATGTAATATAAGATTGGGTGGTTCATCTGCTCATTTTTTGGTTTTAAAACTGTAAATGTTTAATATATAGGTAATAATAATTTCTTATTGTTTATTCACACTAATACTTTGTGTGTTAATTAACTGCTTGTGTGCAATCATTACTAGTTGCAGGGCAGTTCGGACCTACATGTCAACAAAAGGAAGAAGAGGAAGAAACATGGGGTGGAGTAGTCTGCCGGTAAATTATTTTTTAACGTATTTTTAATAAAATAGTATATCGGTTACCCTAAAAGGAAAGTTAGTAAAGTTTTTCGACTCATTTCATTTTGACTCACCGATAGATTGATAGGGGAATATTGATCTGCTTTCATATGATTTTTGTAGTATCATCAACAACGAGAAGGCAGTGAGTGTGGATATTATGTCATGACATATATGTATGACATTTGCATACGGGTCAGTGTCCATTCTTCATTAGACAAGGTACGTGCAAACTCATTTTTTTAAGTAGTAAAATATTACTGAAGATTTTTTAAACTCCAAACCTAAACTTCATTTTTAAAATAACAAATTAATTTTGAATCGGATTGTGTAGGAATCATTTGTAGTTGAACCTTACGAGTAAGAAACACTCGACAAAGTTCGTGAGATATGGGCAGAAAATATTACTCGGTATATATTTCTCAATTTTAATTACTTTTTCTTAGTTATTAAGTAATTTGTTTTATAACTTGGTGCAGAACATTATGTGGACGTCGGTGGATTTTCCTATGGATTTTTATTATTTAATAATGTGACTCTTATTCATTCACAGGGAAAAGCATGGAGTGGCAGACAAATAGCAGAAAAGAAGTTGTCTAAGGACTCAGAGTTGGAATTCAAAAACGAGGTGTTGTTCGGAGCCAAACTTCAACACAAGAATGGAGGAAATGATCTGGGGATTCTCCTTTGGAAGGAAACGAGATGCTTTTTATTTACGAGCTTTGTGTTGTTGAACATGATTCTATAAGGTTAGGGTTTGTTTGCTATACTTGTGCGATGAAAATAATTAGTTCAACTTGAGTATTATTAGATAGGATGGGAATTTCTGCATTTGAATTATTTATTATTGAATAGAATGCTTTTTTTTTATTAAATTAATTTTTTGCAAATGGTAATTATCAATTTTCTGGACAGGTTTTAAAATAAATTTTTTGAAATTTTGAAAATTTTTTATCAAAAAATTTGTGCATCGGTTTGTGCAAACCGATGCATATAATCAGATTTGGCATCGATTTTTAACATTGTTATATACATCGGTTCTTGAAAAAAAAACTTATGCATATACTTAAAAAATCGATATCGGTTACTCAACAAAGACCAATGCCTATAGGCCACTATAGGCATTGGTTATGTAGACAAGAAATCGATGCCTATAGTTAACAGGTACGCATCGGTTCTAAGATACAAACTGATGCCTAAATCTCGCCATGAGGCATCGATGCTTTCAAAAAACTAATGCGTATACGTAGACATTAAGCATCGGTTTCATGTCAAAGCCGATGCCTAAAGGTAAACTATAAGCATCCGTTAATTTGTCAATAACTGATGCCTTCAGAGCACATTAGGCATCGATTTTTATAGAACAAAAACCGATGCCTATAGTGAACCTATATGATCGGTTTGTATTCAAAAACCGATGCCTATAGTTCACCTTCAGACATCAGTTGTTTTCCAATAACTGATGCCTTAGAGGACATAAGGCATCGGTTATAGAATAAAATTGATGTTTATAGCTACGCTATAGGAATCGGTTGTTTTGGAAAGAACCGATGCGTATAGTGAAAATTAGGCATCGGTTTACAGTGAAACAGATGCCTATAGTGCCACTATAGGCATCGGTTGTTTCACAATAACCGATTCCTTTGGTGATTGTATATAGACATTAGGCATCGGCTTGTGATGACTATTTCCATAGGTTATGGTCAACCAACCGATGCATATGCCTACTATAGGCATCGATTGTAAAACTGATTCCTAAAGTCTAGGTTATAGGCATCGGTTGTAAAACCGATGCCTATTAGCAAAAACAACCATGTTGTTGGGGTTTTTTAGTAGTAGTGCTAATTGATCACAACAGTAACCCCAATTGTTGAAATTAAACCCAATCTATACAAATAATTATAATGAAGCCCCATTTTTCAATTTAATCCCTAATAAAATACAAAACTAATCTTATAAAACCTATATTATATGAATAATTACAATTAAGTCCCATTTTAAAATTAATCCAAATCAAATAAAAATTATCACAATAATTACAATTAAACCCAATTTCTTAAATTAATCCCTAATTCAACCTTATAAAAACTCTAATTTTCAAAATCAACCATAATTTAAAAATTCAAAGTCGAATTAACCCTAGCTCAACACCAATTTTACCATAGATACTCACTCAAAATTAAAAACAAACTATACACTAATTTAAATTTAAAAAAGTGAAAAAAATTAACTAAAATGGCAGTTAGCCTACAGAGAAATGACTGGTTGAGGCGGTGCACGGTGGTGGTGGTGGTAAGAAGTTGTGGCTTGTGGCAAGCAGCGGCGATGTAGTAGACGGGTAGGGAGCAGCCAGTAGTGGACCGGGCGAGCAAGGGTGGCGAATATGCGGTGGTGGTGAGCAATGGGCGACTATACAGTTGTGGTGGCTGCTCCGTCTCTGTCTCTGTCTTCGTCTTGTTTCTTTCTTCTTTTTATATTTTTTTTAGTATCTTTCAAATGGGAGAGGGGCCGAGGAATATAGGGTTGTGCTTACGGTCTTAAGTACTGTCGGGATGAATTTTCCTCTTTTTTATTATATACCGGCGACCTTTAATGATGTCGACACGTATTTTCCTTTTTTTACTTTTTATATTATGTCGCCGGACATATGCCATCCGGGTGAGGTGTTGTCGGTTCGTCATCGACACTTTTTTGGGTAATTTTTTGCGAGGTGATTGGCACTATTTTGCTGACATGATGTCGATGGCTTGTGTATCGATGAACAATGGTCATCGGCATAGTTTTAGTCGTCAACAATAAGTTGGTGTTTGCCGACGACTAAAGGTCATTGGTAATATTCGACAATATTTTTCATTTTTTTGTAGTGAAGGCGATTAACCACGAGATCCACATCATTTAAAAACTAATGAAAAGCATGTTGGACTTCTAAATTTATTTATTTATTTGATAACCATTGACGGAAATTATCCCCCCTATTTGGAGCAGGTCTCATTGGCTCAATCCTAACATTCAAAATCACGAGTATTCATAATTATATGAGTAGTAAGAACCCTTATTTGTTATAGTATTTAGAATCCTTTACTTTTTATTATAGATGTCAAATCATATTCGAAAAGTGGATGACTATGATTATATTTGATGTCAAATCATATTTGAAAAGTATAGATAATGTATTTTTATATTGTATTTAACATTATATAAATATTTAAATGTAATGATGATGGAATAACAAAGATGAGTGAGTTATATATAAAAAATTGTTGGTTGAGTATTGAAATTTTAAACCTAAAAACAACAAGGGTTGAGATTCAAAATCTCAATCCAGATATTCCAAACATATCCATAATTATTAAATTATTCGCCACATGATTCGCATAGGATATGTTTTTTTTTTTTTTTCAGTAGCTAGTGAATGATACCATCCCCACCCGTAAATATCAGCCTTGAAAATAACACTAGGCAAGCCTTGTCTGATGAACACAATTTTTAACTTTACATTTGAAAGTGATCACGTAAAACTATAAATTTCGAAATGTTGTTCGAATACACACACTTAGTCGGAGGTTTAAACTAAATTTAATTACTTTATTAAATAATACATTGATGTTGAGTTTTGACCAAAAAAATATTATATATGTAAACTCAGAAGTACTGTGTCACACAAAAATTACTCGTAACCCCTCACCGAAGCATGCTCGAGAGGTATGTCTGAGATTCATAAATCTCGGATCAAGGCCCCTACCATCTCTCCATTCGTGTCACGAATAAGAACCAGCCATTAAACAAACTTTTGAACGGAAAAGCATTCAAGCAATCCATTCTCTGAAGCTACTTTTCGATAGCTTTTTGACTCATTACAATGTTACATAATTTTGCAAAAAAAAAGTAGTATCCATTCAATTTTAACTAAGTCGAGCTATTGAAAGTCGTCCCCACCTAACACATATTTGGAATTTGTAATGGAACCTCAAAGTGTGTATATATATCTATATCTATATCTATATTAAAGAAAACTATACAAAAAACGGAATAAAGGTGTATATGTGAATGTTATATCACTTTAAACTGGATTTTTTTTTCTTCAACGTTTGAACAATTATTCTAATTTTATTGACTATCAATGAAGAACAATGAGGAAAAAGAAATTTCTTTATAGACTTGGAGTTTTATATCTATCAACACTTTACCCAAATATCCAAATTAAATAAACAAGTGAAAAACGTATAAACTAGAATATTGCATACTAAACAGGATAACCATGAAAAAGAGAGTATTCGAGTCACTCCTTCCATAGCTGCAATTACGAGAACAATGATGTACGGCGCCACCACGGCCATAAAGTGGAACTCGTCCTCTTCGTCTTTCTCTATCACCGCCACCACCACGGCGACCGCCACCACCACGGCGACCGCCACGACTGCCACCACCATGGCCGCCGCCTTTGGCCTCCGAATATAATACGTATGATAAAATCAATATTAGGATCACAAGTTTCCCTTTGCTGATTGGACAGTGTGAGAAGATTGTCATCTTTCAAACGCGTTATTAATTACCCACTTTTATTTTGGCGTGGGCCTTTTTATAAATTCAATATACGGGAAACAATATTGTCAGCTACTTATTTGGAAGAGGAGCAGTAGGCAATTTATGTTGCGATTAATTGTACTCCAATACAATTTACCACAHCTAGATATTCAAGCTAGACTTGCGAAAATGCTCGAATAATATGAACCGCGCATACACTTGTTTGTAGCACAAAAAAAAATAACAGGACACACGATATTACGAGGTTCGACAACTAATGTCTAAGTCCTCGGGCTCAACAACACACTCTTTTTATTACTTGGAGAAATGATTACAAGTTACACACACTTGAAACCCAAACAAGCTCGACTTTGTTCTAACTCACGCTTTAGTAATAAACTCTATTGTGTTCGAATAATACTATGATCAACACTTTGATCACCCTTTTATAGTTGCCAATTCATYGCATGTTCATTGAACASATCRATAATCTCTTGGCCCTTCATATTCACCGGAAGCCAAAGAAACACTTGTCTCCCCAACTTCATGTATCCAAAGAAGCTAAAGAGTCTTTCAACATTTTCTCAACAATCTCCCACTTGTTGGAAGACTCACCATGTCGTTAACACTTTTCTTGACTTGCATACAACGCTTCCTCTCCTTTTGTGTGTCAGTCGTCTCTCTTTTGACGTTTGAGAGACCAACGAGTTTTGAGCCACTCTTGACTTTCTCCACCGTGACCACTTTGGTTAGCATGTCCGCCGGGTTTTCGTCGGTATGAACTTTCACTAAAGAGAAACTGCCTTTATCCAACAACTCCCGGATGAAATGGTACTTGACATCAATATGCTTTGTTCTTGAATGAAAAGTAGCATTTTTGGCGAGGCAAATTGCACTTTGGCTATCACTGAAAAGCCTCTTTAGTCCGGTTTCAGTCTCTACACAAGCTTTCCAAGTCTTAAACACTCCAAAGACATCGGATTTGTGTTTGAGGAAGTACACCCATAACTTCCTTGAAGAGTCATCGACAAAAGTTACATAGTACCTCGATCCACCGATTGAGGAAACAGGTGCGGGCCCCCATACGTCAGAATGAACAAGTTCTAGTTTCTCGGATTTCAACTCCCGGGGAACCTTTGAAAAACTTACTTGAGATTGTTTTGCAAGGACACAATCCTCACAAAAATCGAGCTT
>BMAC01000693.1:15799-25966 GCA_014905375.1 Phtheirospermum japonicum | reverse complement strand
AAGGTTAGGGTTTGTTTGCTATACTTGTGCGATGAAAATAATTAGTTCAACTTGAGTATTATTAGATAGGATGGGAATTTCTGCATTTGAATTATTTATTATTGAATAGAATGCTTTTTTTTTATTAAATTAATTTTTTGCAAATGGTAATTATCAATTTTCTGGACAGGTTTTAAATAAATTTTTTGAAATTTTGGAAAATTTTTTATCAAAAAATTTGTGCATCGGTTTGTGCAAACCGATGCATATAATCAGATTTGGCATCGATTTTTAACATTGTTATATTACATCGGTTCTTGAAAAAAAAACTTATGCATATACTTAAAAATCGATATCGGTTACTCAACAAAGACCAATGCCTATAGGCCACTATAGGCATTGGTTATGTAGGACAAGAAATCGATGCCTATAGTTAACAGGTACGCATCGGTTCTAAGATACAAACTGATGCCTAAATCTCGCCATGAGGCATCGATGCTTTCAAAAAAACTAATGCGTATACGTAGACATTAAGCATCGGTTTCATGTCAAAGCCGATGCCTAAAGGTAAACTATAAGCATCCGTTAATTTGTCAATAACTGATGCCTTCAGAGCACATTAGGCATCGATTTTTATAGAACAAAAACCGATGCCTATAGTGAACCTATATGATCGGGTTTGTATTCAAAAACCGATGCCTATAGTTCACCTTCAGACATCAGTTGTTTTCCAATAACTGATGCCTTAGAGGACATAAGGCATCGGTTATAGAATAAAATTGATGTTTATAGCTACGCTATAGGAATCGGTTGTTTTGGAAAGAACCGATGCGTATAGTGAAAATTAGGCATCGGTTTACAGTGAAACAGATGCCTATAGTGCCACTATAGGCATCGGTTGTTTCACAATAACCGATTCCTTTGGTGATTGTATATAGACATTAGGCATCGGCTTGTGATGACTATTTCCATAGGTTATGGTCAACCAACCGATGCATATGCCTACTATAGGCATCGATTGTAAAACTGATTCCTAAAGTCTAGGTTATAGGCATCGGTTGTAAAACCGATGCCTATTAGCAAAAACAACCATGTTGTTGGGGTTTTTTAGTAGTAGTGCTAATTGATCACAACAGTAACCCCAATTGTTGAAATTAAACCCAATCTATACAAATAATTATAATGAAGCCCATTTTTCAATTTAATCCCTAATAAAATACAAAACTAATCTTATAAAACCTATATTATATGAATAATTACAATTAAGTCCCATTTTAAAATTAATCCAAATCAAATAAAAATTATCACAATAATTACAATTAAACCCAATTTCTTAAATTAATCCCTAATTCAACCTTATAAAAACTCTAATTTTCAAAATCAACCATAATTTAAAAATTCAAAGTCGAATTAACCCTAGCTCAACACCAATTTTACCATAGATACTCACTCAAAATTAAAAACAAACTATACACTAATTTAAATTTAAAAAAGTGAAAAAAATTAACTAAAATGGCAGTTAGCCTACAGGAGAAATGACTGGTTGAGGCGGTGCACGGTGGTGGTGGTGGTAAGAAGTTGTGGCTTGTGGCAAGCAGCGGCGATGTAGTAGACGGGTAGGGAGCAGCCAGTAGTGGACCGGGCGAGCAAGGGTGGCGAATATGCGGTGGTGGTGAGCAATGGGCGACTATACAGTTGTGGTGGCTGCTCCGTCTCTGTCTCTGTCTTCGTCTTGTTTCTTTCTTCTTTTTATATTTTTTTTAGTATCTTTCAAATGGGAGGGGGCCGAGGAATATAGGGTTGTGCTTACGGTCTTAAGTACTGTCGGGATGAATTTTCCTCTTTTTTTATTATATACCGGCGACCTTTAATGATGTCGACACGTATTTTCCTTTTTTTACTTTTTATATTATGTCGCCGGACATATGCCATCCGGGTGAGGTGTTGTCGGTTCGTCATCGACACTTTTTTGGGTAATTTTTTGCGAGGTGATTGGCACTATTTTGCTGACATGATGTCGATGGCTTGTGTATCGATGAACAATGGTCATCGGCATAGTTTTAGTCGTCAACAATAAGTTGGTGTTTGCCGACGACTAAAGGTCATTGGTAATATTCGACAATATTTTTCATTTTTTTGTAGTGAAGGCGATTAACCACGAGATCCACATCATTTAAAAACTAATGAAAAGCATGTTGGACTTCTAAATTTTATTTATTTATTTGATAACCATTGAACGGAAATTATCCCCCCTATTTGGAGCAGGTCTCATTGGCTCAATCCTAACATTCAAAATCACGAGTATTCATAATTATATGAGTAGTAAAGAACCCTTATTTGTTATAGTATTTAGAATCCTTTACTTTTTTATTATAGATGTCAAATCATATTCGAAAAGTGGATGACTATGATTATATTTGATGTCAAATCATATTTGAAAAGTATAGATAATGTATTTTTATATTGTATTTAACATTATATAAATATTTTAAATGTAATGATGATGGGAATAACAAAGATGAGTGAGTTATATATAAAAAATTGTTGGTTGAGTATTGAAATTTTAAACCTAAAAACAACAAGGGTTGAGATCCAAAATCTCAATCCAGATATTCCAAACATATCCATAATTATTAAATTATTCGCCACATGATTCGCATAGGATATGTTTTTTTTTTTTTTTCAGTAGGCTAGTGAATGATACCATCCCCACCCGTAAATATCAGCCTTGAAAATAACACTAGGCAAGCCTTGTCTGGATGAACCACAATTTTTAACTTTACATTTGAAAGTGATCACGTAAAACTATAAATTTCGAAATGTTGTTTCGAATACACACACTTAGTCGGGAGGTTTAAAACTAAATTTAATTACTTTATTAAATAATACATTGATGTTGAGTTTTGACCAAAAAAATATTATATATGTAAACTCAGAAGGTACTGTGTCACACAAAAATTACTCGTAACCCCTCACCCGAAGCATGCTCGAGAGGGTATGTCTGAGATTCATAAATCTCGGATCAAGGCCCCTACCATCTCTCCATTCGTGTCACGAATTAAGAACCAGCCATTAAACAAACTTTTGAACGGAAAAAGCATTCAAGCAAATCCATTCTCTGAAGCTACTTTTCGATAGCTTTTTGACTCATTACAATGTTACATAATTTTTGCAAAAAAAAAGTAGTTATCCATTCAATTTTAACTAAGTCGAGCTATTGAAAAGTCGTCCCCACCTAACACATATTTGGAATTTGTAATGGAACCTTCAAAGTGTGTATATATATCTATATCTATATCTATATTAAAGAAAACTATACAAAAAACGGAATAAAGGTGTATATGTGAATGTTTATATCACTTTAAACTGGATTTTTTTTTCTTCAACGTTTGAACAATTATTCTAATTTTATTGGACTATCAATGAAGAACAATGAGGAAAAAGAAATTTCTTTATAGACTTGGAGTTTTATATCTATCAACACTTTACCCAAATATCCAAATTAAATAAACAAGTGAAAAACGTATAAACTAGAATAATTGCATACTAAACAGGATAACCATGAAAAAGAGAGTATTCGAGTCACTCCTTCCATAGCTGCCAATTACGAGGAACAATGATGTACGGCGGCCACCACGGCCATAAAGTGGAACTCGTCCTCTTCGTCTTTCTCTATCACCGCCACCACCACGGCGACCGCCACCACCACGGCCGACCCGCACGACTGCCACCACCATGGCCGCCGCCTTGGCCTCCGAATATAATACGTATGATAAAATCAATATTAGGATCACAAGTTTCCCTTTGCTGATTGGACAGTGTGAGAAGATTGTCATCTTTCAAACGCGTTATTAATTACCCACTTTTATTTTGGCGTGGGCCTTTTTATAAATTCAATATACGGGAAACAATATTGTCAGCTACTTATTTGGAAGCAGGAGCAGTAGGGCAATTTATGTTGCGATTAATTGTACTCCAATACAATTTACCACCAACTAGATATTCAAGCTAGACTTGCGGAAATGCTCGAATAATATGAACCGCGCATACACTTGTTTGTAGCAAAAAAGAAATAACAGAACACACGATATTACGAGGTTCGACAACTAATGTCTACGTCCTCGGGCTCAACAACACACTCTTTTTATTACTTGGAGAAATGATTACAAGTTACACACACTTGAAACCCGAACAAGCTCGACTTTGTTCTAACTCACGCTTTAGTGATAAACTCTATTGTGTTGGAATGATCTCTTTGATCAACACTTTGATCACCCTTTTATAGTTGCCAATTCATGGCATGTTCATTGAACACATCTATAATCTCTTGGCCCTTCATATTCACCGGAAGCCAAAGAAACACTTGTCTCCCCAACTTCATGTATCCAAAGAAGCTAAAGAGTCTTTCAACATTTTCTCAACAATCTCCCACTTGTTGGAAGACTCACCATGTCGTTAACACTTTTCTTGACTTGCATACAACGCTTCCTCTCCGTTTGTGTGTCAGTCGTCTCTCTTTTGACGTTTGAGAGACCAACGAGTTTTGAGCCACTCTTGACTTTCTCCACCGTGACCACTTTGGTTAGCATGTCCGCCGGGTTTTCGTCGGTATGAACTTTCACTAAAGAGAAACTGCCTTTATCCAACAACTCCCGGATGAAATGGTACTTGACATCAATATGCTTTGTTCTTGAATGAAAAGTAGCATTTTTGGGCGAGGCAAATTGCACTTTGGCTATCACTGAAAAGCCTGCAATTCTCTTGTTCGTGACCGATTTCTTTTAGAAGACTTTTGAGCCAAGTCATCTCTTTACATGCTTCCGTTGACGCCACATACTCGGCTTCGGTTGTTGACAAAGTAACCAACTTTTGAAGTTGGGAAACCCAGCTTATTGCTCCACTCCCGAGCGTGAACACAAACCCTGTCGTGCTCCTTCGGCTATCAATATCGCCGGCAAAGTCGGAATCGACATATCCTTGTAATGCAAGATCACTACCGCCATAGCACAAGGCGTAGTTAGATGTCCCTCGTAGATAACGCATTATCCACTTCACCGCTTCCCAATGCTCCTTGCTAGCTTTGGAAGTGTATCTACTCACAACTCCCACTGCATGTGCAATATCGGGTCGGGTGCACACCATTGCATACATAAGGCTACCTACAGCCGATGCGTAGGGAAACATTTTTGATTGATCTTGGTCCTTGGAGCTTACTTCCTTGGACAGTTTGAAATGGGCTCCGAGTGGAGTACTAACGGGCTTAGACTCCTCCATTTTAAACCGAGCTAACACTTTCTCAACGTATTCGGACTGCGAGAGCCATAATCGTCGTGAGGCTCTATTTCTGGAAATTCTCATGCCCAGAATTTTCTTTGCATCTCTAAGATCTTTCATAGCGAATTCCTTTGATAGGCTTGCCTTCACCTTCTCGATCTCTCTCTTATCCTTTCCGGCGATTAACATGTCGTCCACATACAACAACAAAATGATATAGGAATCACCACATGATTTGTAGTAGCAACAATGGTCCGATTGACTCCGAATAAACCCTGTTTCATCCATGAAGGTATCAAACTTTTTGTACCACTGTCGAGGCGCTTGTTTGAGGCCGTATAAGCTTTTCTTTAAACGGCACACAAGACTTTCTTTGCCTTTCTCCGCATAGCCCTCCGGTTGAAACATGTAGATCTCCTCCGATAGATCTCCATGTAGAAATGCCGTTTTCACATCCAACTGTTCGAGGTGGAGATCCTCGACTGCGACTATGTTGAGCACCGATCGAATCGTCGCCATTTTCACCACCGGAGAGAAGATTTCGGTGTAGTCAACACCTTCTCTTTGTTCGAAGCCTTTTACGACCAGCCTAGCTTTATGTCGTAAACTCCCATCGGCTTCCTCTTTGATTCGATATATCCACTTATTGTGGAGTGCTCGCTTTCCCTTCGGTAAATCCACCAAATCCCAAGTTTTATTAATTGAGAGTGACGACATCTCGTCATTCATCGCTGACTTCCCACTCACCCGAGACACCCTGCACCTCAAGGGCTTCTTTGTAGCTTTCCGGCTCCCCCGAATCGGAAAGTAGCAAATAGTAGACATAGTCGTCAAACTTGTCAGGCATCCTCCTCGATCGCTCCGATCTCCTGAGTGGGATTTGGGCAGGCTCCTCCTGCTGATTTGGGATTTCAATTTCTTGTAGAGGAGTGGGCTTGTCAGGGGATTCGTATGGCACCTCCACATACTCGTTCTCCTTGATGTCAGAATTGGTCTCCTTGCCCCAATCCTTGTACAAAGCCTCCTCGTTGAACACCACATCAACACTCCTCCTAACTCGTCTTGCCTCGAAATCATAGAGACGAAAACCATAGGCATCACTCCCATAGCCTATGAAAGCACATTTTTTGGACTTAGCATCGAGCTTACTTCGATCTTGAGGATTTAAGTGTACATATGCCGTACACCCGAATATTCGGAGGATTTCCCCGCACCCGTCAAGCTTTCCGGAAGACTCCATGATCTTCATTCCGGTTTGACTCATGTGGCCGAGCCTTCGATGCCACGTGGATGCATCTGTTGCTTTCGCCACCATGATGTTAGGATTATAAGTCCCGTTGGCGACATACATCGTCCCCTCCTTTTTGCCGCGCGCCAACATCCTAGCGCCCTTGGACACCTTCCAAGACTCGGCATTGAAAGTACATACCATGTCGTCTTTCGAGAGTTGACCCACCGAGATGAGATTCTTCTTGAGACTTGGAACGTGACGAACGTCCTTCAATTGAATCTCAAGGCCATTTGGAAGGGATAAGCAAACATCTCCTTTGCCCACAATGTCGCACGGCTGGTTGTCGCCAAGGTAAACTCAGCCAAAGTTCCCGCTCACATAGTTCTGTAGAACATTCTTTTGCGGAGAAGCATGAAACGAAGCGCCGGAGTCGATGATCCAAGACTCGTTCTTGGTTTCCAGCGAGAAAATGAAAGCTTCATCTTCCTTCACAACATTGGCAGCACCTTTGRCGTTGTCGTTGCTTGCCTCCGGGCAATCTTTTCCGATGTGACCAATCTTTCCACAATTGTAGCACTTGTATTTGCTATAGTCGCGACCCTTCGAATTTGACCGCTTTGATGATCCTCGAGTTTTGGATCGACTTCGAGCATCAAAGTTGCTTTTGCCCTTGCTCTTATATCCTCGTTCTCTCCAACGATCTTTCGAGCTAAAGTTCAGCGAAGAACTAGATCGTTCCGACTTCTTTCTCCGAACCTCCTCTCCTAAAAGAAGAGTCACCARTTCCTCTTGACGGATCTTGTTCTTCCCACACGAATTGCTCACCGCAATAATAAGGGAATCCCAAGAGTCCGGTAGACTTGATAGAAGAAGAAGGGCGCGAATCTCATCATCAAACTCGATGCCCACCTGGTCAAGTTGATTGCACACGGCATTGAACTCATTCAAATGCTCCGACACGGTTGTCGTCTCTTCCATATGCATATTGAAAAGAGTTTTKATGAGATGCACTTTGTTGACGGCGGATGGCTGCTCGTACATGTCCTCAAGTGCCTTCATAAGGTCCGCCGACGTCGTGTACTTGATGACATTAGAGATGACGGACGGAGCTAGAGTCGAACGAATCAACCCTAGCGCTTTGCGATCCATCCGAAGCCAATCTGCGTCTTTGACGTCGTTCGGTTGAACACCAACAACCGGTAGATCCAGATCTTTTGCAACGAGCAAGTCCTCCAAAAGGACTTTCCACATGGCGAAGTTTGTGCCATCGAATTTCTTGAAGCGATTGACCTCCTCGGCCATTATTCGAGCCTTTTTTTCTTTTTTTTTGTGAATATCTTTGTACGGAACCTCGCTCTGATACCACTTGTTGCGATTAATTGTACTCCAATACAATTTACCACAGCTAGATATTCAAGCTAGACTTGCGGAAATGCTCGAATAATATGAACCGCGCATACACTTGTTTGTAGCAAAAAAAGGAAATAACAGGACACACGATATTACGAGGTTCGACAACTAATGTCTARGTCCTCGGGCTCAACAACACACTCTTTTTATTACTTGGAGAAATGATTACAAGTTACACACACTTGAAACCCGAACAAGCTCGACTTTGTTCTAACTCACGCTTTAGTAATAAACTCTATTGTGTTCGAATAATACTATGATCAACACTTTGATCACCCTTTTATAGTTGCCAATTCATAGCATGTTCATTGAACACATCTATAATCTCTTGGCCCTTCATATTCACCGGAAGCCAAAGAAACACTTGTCTCCCCAACTTCATGTATCCAAAGAAGCTAAAGAGTCTTTCAACATTTTCTCAACAATTTATTCAGCAGTTAGATGGACCAATTGCACCTTACAAGGTACACACCGTTCCCCATATGAAATTTAATTTCACAATTACCATGCTCCTCTGTTCAATTTTATAATTTTTCATGCGCCCCTCTATTGATGGAATTCTTTTTTTGCTGTTCCACAAGACAGTCCATCGCCCAAAAATAATCTTCACCAATAATTTCATCACCGAAGATCCCAATCACCGGCGAATCCCCATCACCAGCAAATCCCCATCGAATTTATCAACAACTAATTTGTGATTTTTTGTTCAATTTTCATTGAATTGGCTTTAAATTACCGCCGAACAAGTGCTGCTCCACCGCCAAAACAATCGTTGCTCCACCGCCAATAAACAAATCATTCAATTCCAATGGACGTGAATCGGTTTAAGGGTAAGTTATTTTTGAAATTGATTTATTTTTGTATTCAATTAGGTTATGATATTTCTTTTCTCTGAAATTTAATGCGTTACTGTAATTTATTTTCTCTGAAATTGTGGTGTTAATTTTCATGTTTTTTTTTTATCATTTATGCAACTGAAGCTTTGATGGAGATTTTTTTTTTAATTACAAGTATTTTTAATGCATGGCATGAGGAAGAGAGTTGAGATTCGATGGTGTTTTTTGAGTCATTTGCTTAACAGTTATTTTTGGAATCGTTTGGGTCATTTAAAAACAATATTGATTTTCAATTGATGGTGTTACTTGTTGGAACAATTATAAAATATTCCGAGCACAAACAGGAACGTAACAAAAAAAATATCACAAAACTGAAAATTACAAACAAAACAGAATATGTAAAAAATAGTCGAGTCGAGTCGAGCTCTGTCCGCAAGACGAAATAGCCCCCGTAGTGCCCTTCGGTTTTGGCTATTCGTCCCCAAAAATAAAACGACTAACGTCTCTGGTATTACTGCACTGTAAATACCAGAGCTCCGACGAACTGGACAGAAATTGGTCTGAGCTACGTAAGAAATAAAATGCAGAAAATAGTATGCTGTATGCTTGAGAGTTTCAGGTGCTTCAAGTATTTTTCGTATGGAAAGTAAAAATGAACTGGAGTGCTCACCCTTATAAAGGGCTGCCATCTGGGAGGTTACGGCCTACTTAATGACGTCCTTAAAGGTGTCATTAAACCATTCAAACAGTCAGCTTCATCCAATAAGAGCCTGGACGGGTTCAGCGTGCAGATACATTGCATGTTTGAATTTAAATGTTTGGAAATGTGTGAAAGGTCATGTGCCAGCCGTTTTGTAACGGTCAGGAGTCAACAGGTGCGTGAAGGTCACAGACCACCTCAATCGGACCAGCCAATTCGGACCAATTGCCCAAGACTCAAAGCCCAGAGCCCAGGACCCAAGACCCAGGTCCGAGGTCCGAGGTCCGGGTCCGGGCTTGGCTCGGGCTTGGACTCGGATCCGCTCGACTCCGCCATCGGCTTCGCCGAAGGCGGACTGGCGAACCAAAGTCCAAGAGCCCGCGTGAGCTTCGTTTACATAAAGCCCACAATACCGCGCTGGCCCACTTGATGTCCACTCATTAAGAGTTAAACACTTTTAAACTCCCTTCCACATTAAATATTATTCAATGTGGGATAAACATTAAAGTATAAAAGCACCCATTCAACTTCCAAACACCATTTCTCACTCACCAATAAATGGATTTGAGAAATGCAAAAGGCTATAATTATCTACACGACACGTAGATTAAGCTTATATAATTCGTTAACACGAATTTACGCTGTACCATTAAATTAGAATTAATCCAATTTACAACAATCCTCCACATACTCAAAATTCTTCCGTTCTCACGTTTGTGTCCGTTTCTGGCCATGGA
>BMAC01000692.1:652315-667739 GCA_014905375.1 Phtheirospermum japonicum | reverse complement strand
CCTTTACGGGAAGAAGCTTAACGAGTATAAGCAGCATATTGCCTCCCATGCTGGTGGTCGGCCCGGAGTGCCTGACCGCGGAGGTCTATAGGTAAACGATTCTGTTATGTGTTTTTTTATTAAATTAGAATTTTTTATTTATAACATATGAATTATATCGTATCTTATATATCATCCATTTCAACTAGGGCTTGGAAGACTGAGTGGGATAAGCCCGAGAACAAGAAGAAATCCGAGCAGTGCAGCAAGAATAGGAAGAGCGAGCCTGCTGGACCGGGACTGGGATGTCGAAGCACACGGGGGGTGCTAGATCTACCATCGACTATGCCTTGGATATAGTAAGTAACGGCTATTTATAATATAATAATATATTATTTATTTATTTAATTTTAATGTTAATTATTTGAAAATTCTATTTGAATACAGGAGCGGGAGACGGGTTCGCCGGCTACGTGCTACGATCTTTTTAAACGTACGCACCAGAAGAAAGATGGCGCGTGGATCGACACGAGATCTGCTAATATTAACGTTAGTCTCTTTTTTATTTTTAACTTATTCTTTGATTTTAACGTAAAATTTTAATAACGAGTTGTATTTCAGGAGGAGTACGAGAGACATCTGACCCAGGAGCAGGATCGTGCGTCTTCCCAGGAGGAGAGTAACGAGGTTGACCAGGACCAGGTTTTTCTCGACGTCGCCGGTGAGAAGAAGGACGGCTTTACGGCACCGGCGTGTATGGGAAGATAGTGGCTTTTGCGAAGGGTTTACTGAAGGGCGACTCTTCCACCTCCTCCTCATCCCAGGCTGATAGACGACAGATCAAAGAGCTCGAGGCGCAGGTCGAGGCTCAGAGGGCGCAGCTTGAGGCGTTGCAGCAGCAGGCAGCCGAGGAAATGCGACAACGTGCGGAGGAGCGCCGGCAGCAGTAGGAATTTCAGGCGCGGACGAACGCCCAGATGGCTGAGATGTACGCTCGTTTCCAGCAGCAGTTCCCCGCTCCCTATCAGCAGCAGCAGCAGTTTCCCCCTCCCCATCCATAGAACACTTTTATTTATGTAATAAACTTTGTTACTGTTTCGATCGAACGCATGTAATTCATAAATTTTTTAATATTTTTTTTATTATAATTGATTTATTTCTTTGACTTTTCTTTAATTGCTTTTTTCAATTTTTTGGGAATTTTAATAATTAAACAAGAATTAAAATTAAAACAAAAAATTAAAAATTAATAAAAAAAATTAAAAAATTAAAATACCGAGGGAAAGTTCCCTCGGAATTTTGAAAAATCCGAGGGAATGGGACTCCCTCGGAAATCCGAGGGAAATGTTCCCTCGGATTTCCGAGGGATTGTCCGGTAATGGTTCCGAGGGAAACAATCCCTCGGAATTCCTTCGGTTTTGTAATTTCGAGGGATTTATTTCCCTCGGAACCGATTTTTGAGGAAGGTTTTTTCGAGGGAATTTTTCCCTTGGAATTTCCCTCAGTTTAACCAAAATCGAGGGATTTTTGCTTAATTTCGAGGGAAAAATCCCTCGGAAATTTTGATTTTTTTTTGTAGTGAAATAGTTAGAATTAAATTATATTTTATTCAGTATTTAATCTATTTGTATAATGTTAAGATGGAAAATGTGGTACTTATCTTTTTTACTGCTGTGTTTCTTATCCAGTCTATGTTCCATTACCTGTGTTCTCTGACCTGCATAAAACATTAAACATATACAAATTAATATTGCACTGTAAATATAAAACAGTGGATTATATAGTTTAATGCTTAAATGTTAGTTTTCTAAAAAGATATGTCTTTATTCGTGGCGTTGTTACACCTACTTAGACCCTGTACTCCATTCAGAGGCATTATCATACTACGATAGGTCATGTCAGGTTTCCAGCCGATAAACTTTGATATATCTTTAAAAAGAAATTCTTATTTTGCTAAGTATGAATTGAATTGAGTGTAGAAAGTTTCTTTGTGTACTTATCTTTGTTCCTGAATATGCTGAGTGCTATTGCTTGCCTCTTCCCATTTCGTGAGTAGGTTTTTCCAATATGAAAGTGAATTATGTTAAACTTCTTTAACTTAAGTAAATAAAAAAGCAGTGAGACAGCTTTGAACATAACACACTCAAGAGAAAGATAATAACTCTATATACATACTAAAACAGAATAGCAAAGTTTACTATTTGCTGAACATATATTATTTTATTTAAATACATAGCTTTATAAAACCAACCCATATATCAACAGATAACAGATTAGGGTTACATGAAGTTACATAAAAAATCCCGTCATGTAGATCAAACAGCATGCATAACACTGTATTAGGTAATACTCCATATAAATCAACAAGCAATCATCTTTGTTTAAGGATTTAAAACTTCTCAAAAATGTACTGTTGAGCTAATCATTGAAAAAAAAAACACCAAACATTAGCAATCATACTCAAACAGAATAAAGAAGTTTGTAGTGATATGCTGAATATAGATTGTTTGGTATAACACATGCTATATAAAAACAACTCATATATCAACATATTACAGATTAGGGTTTCAGTGGTTGCATAAATATTCCTTCATGCATAAACAACCCATTGATCAAACAGGATGCATAATACTATAACATAACACACTACATATGACTTAAGAAGCAATGATCTATGTTTTGAATATAAAAGACTTCTCAGTTAATCATTAAATAGAAAACACCAACAATAGTTTCATACAAAGTTGAACATGCAATTACAGTAAATAAGAAGACATTTAATCTCAGTGATTAAGGATTTATCACACATTCTTATTAAAAAAAAGAACACATTTCAGTGTGCCTCATATTTTATTTTGTTCAGTGCATAAACTAATCAAACAGCAAGCAGACAAAGACTCATATCTGCACAATTTTTAAATAAAACAAACCATACAGATAATTGTACATGCAGCAACCTGACAATTTATTTATTACTTTTACAATTTAAAAAAAATGATAATTTAATGAAAATGATAATAGCAGTAGAAGCTTTTAAATAAACAAAGAAGTAATGTTTGAAAATATTTTGCATGCGTTTGCTTTTCCTTTATTTAATTTGTATATCAGTCAAGATTTTTATACATAATTGCATGTAAATGAAATCAGGTTTTAAGTTGATGCTTCTACCTGCGTATGATAGAAATCTGTCTGGATCCTGCCTTATATTTTTTTGGGCGCATCTTTTGAGTTCAGATTGTTCTACTGGGTCCATCGCCGGAACTCTTCTTTCGTAAATACAACCTCGTCCGAAATCAAAATAAAAAAAACACGTAAAAAAAACTGGATATAATAGATTTGAATGGGTCCAACACAGTAGATACATCTAAAATCAGATCGGTATACTTTTTATTATAGATCTAATAAGTATAATGATTTTGAAACAGATCGACGCATTTTCTTATAGATCTTTCACAATTTACCGATTTTGAAACAGATCTATACATTTTATGAGTAGATCTATATCGATAGAATTATTTAAGATCAGGTCTATATATATTTACGGTAGATCTAACATGATAAATATTTTTTCACAGATCGAATATTGTTTTCAAAATTTCAGCAAGAAAAGACTGATTTTGTTAAAAATCTATGAAAAATGGTTAGAAAATTATATTTGTGATATAAATTTTAGGTTGAAGAACATATACCTGATTAGTATCCCTGCAAGTTTTGAATCTGACGTAGTTTGTTCTCGGAGTTCATAGATCTGAAAGGTTTGTGGCGGTGTTTAAATTGTAAATCTCACTGTATCGGCAACAAACTTATACAGATCAACTGGATATAGGAAAGAAAATAATTGAGCCGTTTGGATTGTGGAATTATGTTTGTGGATATCGTCTGGATATGAACGGCGGAGTGCATGTTTGACCACCGGGATGGGCGGCGGAGTGGACTAGACTCCATTTTTAGAGAGAAGAGGAGAGGGTAAAGAAATTAGGGTTTGTGAAAGGTTGGAAATGAGGCTGAAGGCCGAAAAAATAGGGTTTGTCACCTTTTATACCATGGTCTAATCGGCCAGCTCAGATGATGACTGCTCGATTCCAGAGATTAGATCCTGACCGTCCGTGGTGGTAAATGGGTTGGATTGTGGGCTGGGTCCGGTTTAGTATTGGGCCTATCAGGATTATAGTTGGGCTCATTATATTGGGTTTCTATTAATTTAATTTGGATTTGAATTAAATTTATGTTTGGTTTGAATTTAATTATTTAAATGGGTTGGTTTATTAATTCAAGCCCATAAGATTTTTTTTAATTAATTTTAATTATTTTAAATTTAAAGGAATTTAAACATTATATTATTATAATTTTAATTATATTATTATCTGGACTCAAAATAATTATTCATTTGGGTTGGATTTGATTATTCTTAATTATTAAGAAAGAAATAAAAAAATACTTCTAAATTAATCTGAGTTATTTTAAATTTATATGAAATTTAAAATTATATTATGATTTTTTAAAATAAATATTAATGGTCGATTTTAAAATGAAAGAATTATCCGTTATTATATGTATTTGTGTATTTGTATACATTTTATTAATTTAATTGTGTCTGTAGATTTGATCATTTATTATCTATTAACTATTAATATATTTCTTCTTTATTTAATTTGGTCAGGTTATTATTTTATTTTATCTTCTTTATATCGAAAATCAATTTCTAAAATATATTCGAGAATGTATAAATTTAAGATTATTAGTTCAAGGTTTATTCATTTTTATTAATTTAATTTAACCTTTTTTTATCTTTGTTTTCATTTTCTTATGTTTATGATTTGTTGGTCAAATTTCTACTATTTAGAAATTATGATTTAATTTACTTAAATATTTATAATTTGTTCTCTAACTGTATGATTGTCACAGGCGGCGTGAATTTGTCTGAGAATACATGCCCGTGCATGGCCTCAGGATTGCTATCAAGCGCGAGCGCAATTGAAAATACGACTCATTTAACGGATTTGAGGCGAAATTGCTCGCACGATTGTATATATCTCGACACATTGAATTCATTGATTTATATGTAGTTATGTTAATGTATGCCTAAAACCGATGTTTGTCTTATTTTATTTATCGGAACTAATGGCTATCCGACAATTCTTATAGGCTCATCTATACCAAATGAGAATGTAACTATCGATTCGAAAACACACAAGACTGGTGATAGAATTTCACAATTTCAACGCTCAGCCTTTAGTGATGTCACTAATGGTATATTTTTTAATTTGGCTCCAATGATTAATTAAAATAATTTACGGTGGTATTGGTAAATCTGACGTCAATGTCTGTGACTTATGAAAATCGTAGTTATTCAATCGAGGCGGTTGTCTGGACCCCGCAATGAACATCCAAATAATGGTTGTGATGGTTCTAACTCAATAATATTCATCGATATCACGACTGATGATCCATCCGACAGTGTAATTGTTGATGATAGTACCTTTCGGAGGAATTTAGTTCCGAATATTGACAATCCGATACATGTCAATCAGATATCGTCTAATTTGAGCACATGTCAGTTAATTTTCAAGACTAAAAAAATAAAACGTACAGTTGAAATTTATTTGTAAGTTTCGCAGTTGAGATTGATCTATTGCTCTGAATTGTTTTGTTTACATCCCCGGTCAAGAGAAGACCCTACACAAGAAAGAGGAGCGTACATCCAAATATTCCTGGTGTTGCAACCACGGATAGGCAATTTATTTATTTATTCACATATTAAATAATAAATAAAATAATGTTAACACAACTTGAATTTCTATATTTAACTTTCTGCCCAAAAAAACTAGTAATATCAAATAATACATACTTAGTGATTTAATTGATTAGAATCAATAATAACATTAATATTTAATTTATATATTAATGCACCATAAGATCCGTGCATCGCACGGGTATAAAATACTAGTTTTACTTGAAAACTCTAAACATGTATTTAATAAATGATTATCATGTAATATAAATTATGATATGTAATATTAACTTTGTCTGAAGATTAAGATTTATGTTTTATTTTATTATAAGTGATACCATTTACCAATCATGATAAATCTATACCTTTATATATTAAGGATGGCTTGCAAGATTTTAGGCATGCCATATGTCATCATCCCATTTGGCACTCTTTTTCTTCTTCTTTTTTTTTTTCCTAATCTTCTATTTAATCTTATTGGTCTGATCTTTTTGTTTCTATTGTGAGGCCATTTGAATGTACTAGGCCAAGTGATTCAACCCAGAGCACATATAAGAGCATCTTCAATGCATACTGTGAATTGGGGGTGATGTGGCAAATAAATAGATTGTTATGAATTAAATAGACGTTACAATCCAAGAGTAACTCTCCAATGGGACTTTCTATAATTTTATTAATTCTAATTACATGGTATTTATCTTATTTAGATTAAATAATAATATAATCAATCTACTCATAAATGGAATTGCAAATATGAAGGCACGGCAAAAATCTTGGAGAAAAAAAAAAGGAATTGATGAGTCATACTGTCTCACAGAGCCTCTACATGTAGAAAGAGCACCCCACATCTTCTATTTTTTTTAATGCCACGTTAGCTTAATATCATACCTCACATAGTGCATTGGAGAAGTATTTTTACTAGACATTGTCTATTTGCTGATGTGTCATATTTTTTTTCTCAATTCATAGTATGCATTGGAGATGCTCTAAATATGCGGATCAATTAGCACTGGCGATGTGGAATTCTAAGGAAAATAAGGACAAATGTCATCAAATGAATGGTTATGATTATTTTTTTATATTTATTCAATTTTTTAGTTTTTTTTTTTTTGTATTTTGTTGTTTGGTTCTTTATTATTTTAGTATTTCTTTATTCAAGGTTCAAATATTTTTTCTAATGAACCACTTTATTTGAAAATCATGTCATATTATTAGGTAAATAAACAAAACTCTAAAATTATTTTTTAAAGTAAAAAAATATATATTTCTTCTACTCTAGATTAAAAATAATCTAATGTACTCAATTTATTTTAAATATATAATATATTTTAGTTAAATTGAATAATACTAAAGATAAAAAAAAATAGAAGTTCTTAATTCTTATAAAAGACAAATATTAAGATAAAAATAATTATTTTATATAGAGAATAATTATTTGAAGATAATAAATATAATTATAAAGGGAATGAATCAAAGTTGATATCATTTAATCTCTTGCGACAAAAGTTGTCCCGCACGAGAAAAGGGTGAGATATGTCGATTTTTGATTGGATTCATTATTCCTTTGCATTTTTATTTCATTGTTTTTGGTGAATATCAAACTCCCAAATGAGACGGGTATTTTTTTATTACTAAAATAGTTAGAAATGAAAAAATGATACTTCATAATGACCATATAGATATTAAAAGATATTTTGCCTTTCATTGCATATAAATATATATTGTATTGCTTCGTTTCAAATTTATTTATAAGTTTTTACTTCTGATATATTTAATGAATAATAATGATATATTTATATTCAATTAGAACAGTACTCATTTAAATGACATGCTCTTATAATTTGTTAAAGCCGATTTTGTCTCACTCTATTTTTATTTAAATGTAAGATTGTGATTATCTTTTTTTATAATTTTTTTTCTATTTATAAACAATTTATTCCCGCTATCAAAAAAATTGGTATTAGAATGAGTAAATAATATTATATGACAAAAATACTAAAAATTAATATTGATTATTATTAACATACAAATATTTTTCTTTATGTATTATTTTATATAATTATTATATACTTTAATTAATTAAAATACTGAAAATATTTACCCACAATGATGTGCGGTCGATATTATAGTAGTACTAAAGCTAGACCCAATAAGTAAAAATATCCACCAGCTAAATTAAATTAGTAAAGATGATGAAATATTTATTAGAAATACTTTTAGGGGATAATTACAAAACTACCCTAGACTTGGAGTGACTGCATATAATAAAAGCACCCAATAGTGTTTTTTCTTTTTTCTTTTCTTTTCTTTTTTTGTCCAGCTCTGCAAGAAAATGAAGCAAATTATGTTTCGTGGGTACTTTGCCCCCACCCCAGTCTGTGGAAAACTATGTTTTGAAAACATTTAATAAAACAAAAGACATTTCATGTACTTATTGGGTTAAGGTACAATACAACACATGCTCTGTGCCTCATTGGTTGGTGTAGGCAATCAATATTGGAAATATGACAGTTTTATATCATTATTTGCTGAGCTTGAAATAGGTATTGGCCAAAAAATGGCGCTTACTAGATTTCACTACTTCCAATCATTTATTCAAAATTCATATTACATTTAAAATATAAAACATATCACAAAATTGAAATAGAATATTCTATTGATACTTATGCATTATTGGTTCTATATGCTTTGCTCTCGTTGTCATTCCAGATTTCAATTTCAAATCATGCAACTACTTAACATTATTCAAATATTATGCATTAAATCAAGCCACAGTTGTAACTACTCATATGTGTGAGTTTTTATAAAAATAATAAAATATTCCAATTATCAGCCGCTGCAATGTCTCTGTAACTAACATATACATTATTTTCTTGTAATAAGTTTGACAAACAAGCCCAATGATATGAAGACAACTCAGAATTTGCTAATATCCAACCCAAAAAAGTATGAAAGAAAAAGAAAATGTCAACGTAGGGTAGGGTGAACTCAAATAATCAACATGCATTTAATTTACATACTAGTAAAGATTGACATTAGAGCATGTAAAATGTTAAACTCAAATTGAAAATATGATATTTACTGCTCTAAAAGGTTGGGCATGCTTTTAAGCAGTACTCAACATTTTCTTTCATACTAATAAAATCTCGTACTAATTTAACGAGATTTGAGAATTTAATACTAATTTGAACAAGGTCTTTAGAATTCTCGTACTAATTTAACGAGATTTGAGAATTTAATACTAATTTGAACAAGGTCTTTAGAATTTTATACTGTAAAATTTTGTATTAATTTAAGAGGATATACACTAGAAATTAAACAAGTACACATTTGAGAATTTAAAACTAATATTTGTACGTGAATTTAATAGGTTCTTTCATACTAATAAAATTTCGTACTAATTTAACGGGATTTGAGAATTTAATACTAATTTGGACAAGGTCGTGAATTTCATACTTCCTTTAAAATTTCATACTGTAAAATTTTGTACTAATTTAAGGGGATTTGAGAAATGTGGAAAAAACTTTTAGAATTTCATGCTAATTTAACTGATTTGATTGATCCTTACTTTTCTTTAAAATTTCATACTAATAAAATTCAGGCTTGAGACGAAACATAAATCTTTATTTTGAGTTCGAGATTTGAGAGAGATGGTGAAAAGCCTGGGATGGGAAAATAAATATGAAATATAATTATAAGAGTAATCAATGCATATGAATTTATTTAGGGGCAATATAGTCTATTTTTATCTACCATTTATTAATTAATAATATTAATTTGGCCTGGGACAAAACTAATTAAATGGATTATATGGTATATACAAGTTTGGTCACTAAACGGTAATTTCAAAAAAAATAAAAAAATAGGGATATAATACTTGCTTGCTTGTTAATATTTGATTTCCATGCATTTCATTCTTCATTTTTCTTTTCTTATTTGTATCTTCTGTGTCATAATATGGTCACCTGTATAATTTTTCCCGTAATTATTTGATGGGCTTGAGAGTTTGGAAAGAAAAAAAGGAAATTATATAAAAAATTAGGGTTGAATTGATAATTTAAAAAGTTCATTTTAGTCCCTATATTTTTATTAGTAGGACCATGATTAGATTTGCAAAATTAAAAAAAAAAACTATGATTTTATTTGAAAGTTTTTAAAAGTCATGTTGAATTTGCAAATTTGGAAAATGTTGTATTATTCAAGCAATTAAATATTTGATCTCAAAATACTCGAATGGATCTAGAGCAACCCATACCCATTACAACCCGATCAAATACCCGAGACTACCCAAAAGATAGCTCTTAAATTAAATACCCGTTACCTTCAAATATTTGAAATTGCTATGTTGTATTCATAAATAATCCCCAACTAACCAAGATCCTTATTTAAGGGGAAACAAGATCATTGTAAACCAATGTAATCACTGTAATATTCTGCAAGTTGTATGAAATAATATTTTCGTTACAAGACACACAGATAACGTTAAATATTACTATGTAGTCTTAAAACTCAAATTAATACTACTATAAAATTAATTAAGAATGGGTTAAAGCTCCCATTCTCAAAGACATGTTGGTGCACAAGGAGGCAATTCTCTCTGTCATGTGAAAATTCCCAAATATTCTCAAAAAAGATTAGTAATTTTTTTGGAAATGTAATTTTATAAGCGCTTTTGTAATGACGGCATAATTATTTATGCATGTGTGGATTAACTGCTAACCAATCAAGTTAAGTGATTTGAGATTCATCCAATGTGAACTCTGAGGCATTAATCTAATTTGCAGTGAGTGGGTTATTGTGGGGTGCACGTGCACCATGTGCCCAAATCGTGCTAACCACAAAAAGTTTTAAGAGTTAGCATCAATTCAAACAGTGCCAGCCTAATTTTGGTTTGCTTTTTGGCTGGAAAACAAATAAGAGCTTACAAAAATTCATGTGTTTCTTTATTTATTATCATTATTCTTTTAAACAAGAAATATCCACAACTATTGCTCGTTTCTATTACTCGTTTAACGTACATCAATTTGATGCAATAACATGTAAAATAAGAAAATTAGTAGAGCTCAAAATTCAAAATTGGAATGTTTAACTTCAAAACCTAATTATTCTTTGAGCCTCTTTGAATTACTATTCATTCGAAATCTGCATGGTATTTATTATTTTTTGATATATGTGGTATTCAAAATTCGATGATTAGTAAAAAAATTTATTGTAGGATTTAAAATCATTTACTTGTCACTGTAGAAAAGTAAATAATAATTTATCATTATATTTTATTTAATGTCAAATATATTTGAAAAATAAATAATAATAGATTATAAAATTATATTTAATAGTATTTAATTATTAAGTTGTAAATAATATTACAATGCTTAAAATTCGTTCTTCATATAATATTTGCGAATGTGTTAGGAGAACTTTTCTATATTCAAATTAATCAACGGACTTGAGATTTTAGAGTCACTAAGAAAAATTATTAATTTTCTTTTCTTACTAAGCTAGCTAGTAATTATTAAATTAATTAATGTTGAAGAAACTCAATTTGTTTACGTCCCCCGTTTTATATTCTTTACCAAATAGTAGGAAGGATCGTTGTTATGGACTATAAATAGTATGCAGCGCAGACATTTTCAATTTTTCTTATGTTTGTGAAGAAAAACAAAAGATTGACATCTAATATTTAAATAATTGAAGATGGTACAAAAATGCAAGTATACTTTGGTTGGAAGAGAAGCATCGAATTTGGAAGGAGGAGTTGGGTGACTGACGCAAGAGTAGATGGACCGCAAAGTCAACACATTTCTTGGATTCTTTGACTAATTAATTAGTTTTGTGCAGCGTTTAAGGAAAGGTTCAATCCCTTTGACCACAAGCAATGTGAACAGGTCAATAGTCAAACAAATATAATTCATATTTTTCGTATAAATACCACTTACTAAGACTGTACCCTACTCCAACCACATATACATACGTACATGTACCTTGTCTGTTTGTATGTGCAAATGTATACATGCGTATTCACACTCTTCAATCTTGACCAATCAATTTATTATTAATTCACTAATTAATATATGAAGAATTCAAAATATTGTCTTTTCGATAGTAAATAATAATTTCGAGAAAAATATTGAAGTAAAGTTCTGAGAAAGAGTATTTATTACCTAAAAGCTTAATTAACATCTTGCAGGTCTTATCGAGCCCCATCCCAGTCAGCCTTTTGAATCGTACTTTATAGCATATTTTTTTCTTAAGTAAAGTTTAAGCTAAATAAAAAATAATCACATAAACTTGCGCTGGCATTTGTTTTTTAAAACTGTAATTCGATCTACATTGCAGAGTCCTGAACATGGTTATTGGATGATTAGTGAGGGATGAATTTCTCTATGTTTGATTTGCATTTCAAATTTCCCCCGTTCAAAACAAGTTTATTAATTATAAAATACATATAATATTCAAATTTTATTTGTCACTTTATATGGTGGTAAAAGATATTGATATTATAATTAAAAAAAATAAATTCATTAATATTAATGTTATATATGTGATAGTTTATTATTTAAATTTTAAGAAAAATAAATAAAAAAAATAAAATGATTGGTTTAATTAACGGTAATCCATTAATGTATCGAGATGTACTACTACGCCCACAGTTTGGAGACCATGCCCACTAAAATGCTAACAAATTATTGGCCAAAACATTATGCTAGCTACAATTGGGCATAAGGTCAATAATAAACTGGCCTGCACTGGCTGTATTGAATGGGGATCATACGCTTAAAGCCCAACAGAAGGAGCAGCATTTGGGTTAGGCCTGCTAATTTACTATAAGTCCAATACCGTATCCTTGGAAGTCTATTCCACTTGAAAAGTCCACGTATTACATATACGAAAGGGCGTGCTTACCGATGAAAGTACATTTTTTTAAAGAGAAAATGACAAGAGTCACGAAGGGACCAAAAAAATTTTGTTCACTTGTCTGGTGGGGAAAAAAAAAAAAATTGCATAACAAGTTAATGAATATTGATACTAATTTATTTTTTGCTAGACAATTTTTTTTTCCTGATTCTCTTTTTCTGTTTTTTTTTTTTTTCTTGCACACACAAAAACAACAACAAAAATTTGTAAGCAACAACAAAAATTTGCAGAAAAGTTTGCAGACAAATGTGATTCTAAATAAGTAAAACTTTTACGATATAAACTTGATTTTCTCTGTTCTTCATCACCATCGCCCAAAATTGTTTTTGTCTAAACCTCTGCTGATTTAATCCATCCATCAATTTCCCAAAACCCAAATCACAAAACCAATCAAACCCCACACAACCGAATTTTTCCTCGTCATAGTCGCGTTCACCATCTTTTCCAGCAGGCATCTAACAGGGAAGACAACTGAGCTCCGTCGTTGTCTTGCTGCGGCGGCGAAAACGTACGGATGGCGAATCCTCATGGATAGATCTTGTCCGATTTAGGTCACATTAGTTGCCACCACGACTAAATCGGGGGCATCCGTTACCGCCGGCGAACTCGGCAGCGTGATGCGGCGGATCTACAGCAGAAGCCGCTGCTGCTACACTAATTTTCCGCAGCCGCCGTTGATAATAGCAGCAGAGACGGCTAATCGAACGTGGCGGCGAGCGGGGCAGCGAGTCGACGGTGACAAATCGGGTCCGATTTGGGTCACGTCAGTTGTCGCCGGAATGGCGACGATAGTGGATCTGGTTCAAGAGCCTCCATCTTCAGCGGAGTTGGGAGCGACGGTGGAGGATCCGACTCTACTGGCGTTGACCGCATCGGCGAAGGCAATGACCCATCAATTCGCGGAAACTGGAGGTGCTCGCTGAACCCTTGAAGGAGCTTCAATTGACGGCTGAATTCTCATGGAGAAGAAAGACAAGGATATCCAACACATATTTACAAACAAATAATTTTTATATCCAATCATTATTTCCCCAAAAATCTTTATCTCCCTAAAAAATATTTTTCCACTATTTTTTAGTGAAACGAAACGAAAATGAACGAAAGTGCTTCCAATCGCATTTTGAGTTGTTTTTCCATTTTACGTGTGGTTAGTTTTTCTCCTTTTCATATGTTTTATTATCTTAATTTTATTAGTATAGTTATTTTTTGGGTCAATTCCCATATATACCATTAGTGAAATACTTTTTCCCAAACAGGCCATTGAAATCTCAACTTCCCATTTAATCCAAAAATTATATAAGAGTACTAAATTACCCTTTATAACTATTTTATTTGTTTTTTAAAAATCCAGAACTACTCGTGTAAACTTCAGAACTACTCATATACATTCAGAAATACTCGTGTAAATTCAGAATTACTCGTGTAAATTCAATACTACTCGTGTAAATGACGAAACTGCTCATGTAAATTCAGAACTACTTGTGTAAATTCAGAACTACTCGTGTAAATTTCAGAACTATTCTTCAAAAATTCAGAACTACTCGTGTAAATTTTGGAAAATTACACACTATTTCGCATAGTTTTTGGGAAATTACATACTACTTCGCATAATTATTTGATAAATTAGGTACTACTTTGCATAAATTGCGTACTACTTCACAAAACTTTTAAAATTACAAACTACCTTGCATAAATTGCATACTACTTCACAAAATTTTGGAAAATTATAAACTACTTTCCACGATTTTTGAAAAATTACATACTAGTGACTATACTAGTTCACTAAGATTTTTTTTTTTAAATTACAAACTACTTTCCACCATTTCTTCTTCGCCTGCTCCAATCACTAACAGTAGCAGTACAGATATGTTTCTCAAACAAGTCAACAAAAATTCACTCAAAAATGCTAAGCCCATTCGAAAACCTATTCCCCTTCCCAATCCCACCATCGCCACTTCTTCGCCTACAATCCCTGTTATCGACTCGAACCCGCACAATCCGGGTCAAGGCCCATACCAATCTCAGCAGCCACCGGTCTACAACATCAAAAAGAACGACTACCTCGCGCCGTGGAACGGCGTCGCGCCGATTGGTGGCCCTCTGCACGACGAGTTCGGTCAACGACCGCTGACCCCCTTCTCGCCGCTGCAGCCGGCGGAGTCTCCGGTCTCAGCGTCACGGCCAAGCTGTCTCGGGGAGGGCGGCGGTTCTAGCATCGATCGCTGGACTGATGATCGGCGGCCCACTGCTCTGGCTGATGGGGATCAGCTTCGCGGCTACGATGTCTCTGCTCCTCGTGACCACGCCTGAATATGCCACTTCTCAACGTCGTCCGGTGCGCTATGACAGGGTAGGGGATGGAGTGAGGTAGAGAGAGCAGGACCTTTGAACCGATGGCCGCAGCCCACCTCAATTTCTTGTGAGTAAGTGGATTTTGGATGAGAAGGAATTGAAGATTTTCTGAATTTGGGTCGTAAGTTTGCAATTGCTTCTGGGAAGAATTGTTGGGTTTTTTTCCGACTGAGGCGTATTTGGGGGGTTTGGAAAATGAGAAAAAAAAAAGGGTCTTTTTAATTGTAGGGCAGATATGTCAATCTCATATATAAATAGGATTATATGGGATGTATATGTCTTATATGGGAATAAAAAAATTTGTAGGATTATATAGGAATTGGGTTTTTATGTTACAGAATTATATGGAAAATTTTCCTTAATTTTTTTTCTTAATATTACATAATTAGATTCAAATTTCTTTTTATTAAGTTTGTTTATATTTATTCGTATTAGTATCTGGTGGGA
>BMAC01000692.1:615499-639354 GCA_014905375.1 Phtheirospermum japonicum | reverse complement strand
ACTGTTTCGATCGAACGCATGTAATTCATAAATTTTTAAATATTTTTTTTATTATAATTGATTTATTTCTTTGACTTTTCTTTAATTGCTTTTTTCAATTTTTTGAGAATTTTAATAATTAAACAAGAATTAAAATTAAAACAAAAAATTAAAAATTAATAAAAAAAATTAAAAAATTAAAATACCGAGGGAAAGTTCCCTCGGAATTTTGAAAAATCCGAGGGAATGGGACTCCCTCGGAAATCCGAGGAAAATATTTTCCCTCGGATTTGTTTAATTTCCGAGGGAATATAATCCCTCGGAATACCGAGGGAATGGAATTCCCTCGGAAATTCGAGGGATTTTATTCCCTCGTAAATTGAAAGAAATCCGAGGGAAATGTTCCCTCGGATTTCCGAGGGATTGTCCGGTAATGGTTCCGAGGGAAACAATCCCTCGGAATTCCCTCGGTTTTGTAATTTCGAGGGATTTATTTCCCTCGGAACCGATTTTCGAGGAAGGTTTTTTCGAGGGAATGTTTCCCTCGGAATTTCCCTCGGTTTTGGTAAACCGAGGGATTTTTGCTTTATTCCGAGGGAAAAATCCCTCGGAAATTTTGATTTTTTTTGTAGTGAAGCACCACAAATGAAGGAGATGTCACCCACTCCATCACTTGCTTAAGAACAACTAACTAATTACTAACTAAAACTAACCAACTAAGCTAAACTAGATTAACTGCTAAGCTAGCTAAAACTACATTAAACTAAGGATTATCAACTAGGGTTTATTATTGCAAGGAATGAAAAAAAGGGCTTGGAGGAAATGGAACAAGTACAAATTCCAAAAAGGAAGTTTATTCGATAAGGCTGGAGAGCTGGTCTTATTTATACAAAAACGCAGGGTCAAAATTGTCAAAAGGGACCAAAATCACAAGCTGGACTGCGTCTCTCTCGATCGATTGAGGAGCAGTCGATCGACTAAGGGTCAGTCGATCGACTGCTTCGCCGAAAATTGCCAAACTCAATGCCGAGCAGTCGATCTGGAGAGGTCCAGTCGATCGACTGAGGAGCAGTCGATCGACTGGTACGGCTGCTCCGGCTCGATTTTCTCATTTCCGCTCTAAACGTCCGCCGGCTATCGCTCCTCGTTCGCGCTGTGTTCCCTTGCTTGTCCGTTCCGATCCGAGTCGAGTGGGATGCCTCCAAACGTGCGCGGGACTCGCTTGGTCATCCTAAGGCCAAAAATACGAAAAAGGGTAAAAATGTACGAAAAACTACTAAAAACCGCACAAAAGTTATAAAAACCTAAAACTAATAAAATAGGCCAAAACGACTCATAAAACCCGTAAATGAAAGTAAAACACACGCGAATGCGACACAAAAAGTTAATAAAAAAGTGTACAAAAAAGTACAAATCAACCACCCCACACTTAGAATGATTGCTTGTTTCAAGTAATACTAATCTAGAATTATAAACTACCCCCGGGTGATCCTAAACTAGTGCACAAAACCCAATTCGAGACGTCGTGTGTTACAATGCTCATTAGCTCGGCTAAAAGGATGACAAAAAATGTTTTGGCAAAGAAAGTTTAGATCGACTCCCGAAACCTAAAAGTACTAGGTAACCCTCCAAGTCGGTCCCCTCGTCCTTGCCCCGGCTAAGGTCTATTCACGGTCGAACCGTTAATCGGATCCCTACTAGCCCCAATCGTCTACAACTCTCTTTAACAAAAAAAATCTAAAAAGAAGGAGAAAGAGGAAACGTGCAAGAGTTGCACGTTTTATTACTTAATAACTACAAGGGTTTATAACTTATCCTTGTTTATTCATCATCATTTTTTTTCTTTTCTTTTTCTTCTTTTTTTTTTCTTCTTTTTTTTTTATTTCTTTCTTTTTGTACCCAAGGAAATATGGTACTTAAATACAAGATATATACAAAGAGAAATCAACGGCTCCGACCACTCGTTGCTACTAGCAACTTATAATGTTTTCGATCGAGCACATAGAGCAATTGACGACTCCAAAATACAAAACAAAATCCTATAGATAGTGTTCGACGACGAGGCTAGTTGAGGCACTAGTTATATATGAGCTCAAGGATAGCACGAAGCTAAATCCAAACAAAGTTCCCAACGAGTCAAATTACCTAAGTACACTAAATTCGATCGAAAATCTAAATTCCCTAACCAAATCATCAAAACCGCGTCACTTCGCCAAGGATCCAAGAAAGAATAACACACACGCCACTCAAATTAACACAAGCAAGCATGCATCAACTTAAAAATCCTAAGACGAACCCTAACCACCACCCCACACTTAAAACCTAGCAATGTTCTCAATGCATAATAAGATAATAAAAAAATGCGGTAAAAAGTGTAAGGGAAAAGGAAACGCCTCTATCTCCGAGCTTGTGGTGCCGTGGTCGTGCATAAGTCCTATCCGGGAGTCGAGACAAGCAACCTACAATAAATGAACAAACGGGGGGGTTTCAAAAACAATATACGAATAAAAAGTTTTTTTTTTTTTAATTTTTTTTTATTTTACAAATTGGGTTGCCTCCCAATAAGCGCTACTTTAACGTCTATAACTCGGCGGTTTATACAATCGACACTATCTGAGATCCAAGAAGAGGTGGCGATCGTGCCACGCCTTGCTGTTCTCGAGTAGACACACCGGTGATAAAAATCACCAAGTCGGGAAAGTCGAGCAAGCCGGTAGGTCAAAGAAACAAAAGAGCGGGCTTGCTTCGGGGATCGGAAGAGGGAGTAGTCGACCACCCAAACGTGATCATCCCAAAATGGGTCGACGTACTCTTTCGTCTCCCCGACTGTCATCTCCTCTCTCTTGACTTTAGAAGTAGTCGTAGTCGGGCACGAGAGAGTGGGATCCAACACATCCCCCACTACCTCTTCCACCTCCACTTGTTCAAGGAGCTACAAGGCATCGGGTGGCGGCAAAAGAGGCTCGATCAACTCCACATCCTCCAAAAACGGCACAACTTCATCATTCTCTCCAAGAGCGAGTGAATTCAACATTCCAAGTGCCGTTGGAATCCCCAAAGGCGACCCCCCTCACTTTCCACTTCAACATCTTCACAAAACATGAGAGGGGTAACGCTAAACTCCGACCCATTCTCCTCACCCTCTATCTCCACCTCCGTGCACACCTCTTTCAAAAGACCGTCAAAAGTTGCACTGCCAACAACAACGGTTGGATCCACCACATCGAAGATGGGAATCCCGTCAAGACACGGTCTTTTAAGCTCATCCACTTCATTGGCAATTTGCTCTACTTAGGTCTCCATGCGAGCAAGGCATTCATCCAATTTTCGAGTCGCCTCCACGAGCTCGGATAAGAGAGGCTCAAAGTCCGGGAGTTGGGGCATAGACGAATCTTGAGAAAGTGAGGCGTAAGGGTCATCGCTCGAAGTGTACGAGCTCGAGGTGGGTAGATTATAAAAATCGTAGCTCCAAGAATATGAATCGTGAATTGGTGGAGCATACGAGTCAAAACTCGGGTAAGAAAAAGGCGGGGAGAGTCGAGCATATGGATCGTCAAAACCTGGATTATAAGAATCACGAGTCGGTGCATACGGGTCCATGCTCGGGTTATGGGGATATGAAATCGGTGGAGAATAAGAAGGGCTTGGGCCAGAATAATCGAAAGAGGGGGACCATTCATCACCGATCGAAGCGTACGGGTCATCGTAACTCGAGGGGACCCGATAACTTGAGGGGGTGGTGTACGGATTTGGATATTCGGGTTTGGATATAAGGGTTTGAATAATTGGGAGTTTGGATATTAGGGTCCTCGTATGGCAAACTAACTCGGTAGTTTGCCATCCTCGGCCGGATCAATCTAGCAGCGGAGGCATCCTTTGATCGTCGTGAGTGTAGGCGGGCGGCATCGGGCTCCCCGAATGAGTACCTTGCAAACACAACACTCAACAAAGGATTACAAGCATCGAAAGTAAGACAAAAATCTAAATTAACTACCAACTAAGATAACAAGAGAAATAATTAAAAACACCATTAGCCTTAATATATCCCCGGCAACAGCGCCAAAATTTGATCGAAAAATTCTTAGCACTCTAAGAAATCTTCTCCGCAATAGTACGGAGTCGATTGTAGAGCGGTAAGTTTTCCCGAGTCGTGTCTCTCGAGGATAGATATAATCAGCGTTAAGTGTTATTAATTAATCTCTTGTTATTCTTAATTAAACTAATCTAATATAAGAAAACATTAATCATTGGTTTGGTTTGAGTTTTGAATTTAAAAGCAGCCTTTAATGAAAATAATGAAAATGAGGGTTTAGGGTGTTCGGTTAGTCTCCACGATTAATCAGTTTTTTTGCCGAGCTCTTAATCCACGATTTGGGGTTGTCAATCCCAAATTGTCGACCATGTGTAGGGGTCGTCAATCCCAATTTTCGACAAGCTCCGATTAATGGTTCTAAACGAACTTATACCCAAAAACCGTAATTACTAAACTAGTTGCATCAAAAAAAGCTTACAATTAAGAAAAAGGGTCATGGAGGGAAAATCAAATCATATGAATTTGAGAAAAGTCAAAGGCTTGTAAATTGAACAAGACAAATTACCAAAGAGGAAAAATTCATACATCTTTCAAGAGCCAAAATTTGTTTAGACTAAAGAGGTAAAAAGTTTCAAACCAACATCCATGGAGTTTGCAAGAAAAGAAAAATAACATAATCTAAAACAAACCACCAACACAACAATTTTAACCTAACAAGAACAACAACAACAATAACAACACAAGAAAGTAAGGGAAAGAAAACTACCAGTTGCATTAAACACCAAAGTTTCAAATCTTTAAACAACAAGCACCACAGATGAAGGAGATGTCACCCACTCCAACACTTGCTTAAGAACAACTAACTAATTACTAACTAAAACTAATCAACTAAGCTAAACTAGACTAACTACTAAGTTAGCTAAAACTAATTAAACTAAGGATTATAAACTAGGGTTTATTATTGCAAGGAATGAAAAAGGGGGCTTGGAGGAAATGGAACAAGTCCAAATTCCACCAAGGAAGGTTGTTCGATAATGTTGGAGAGCTGGTCTTATTTATACAAAAATGCAAGGGCAAAATCGTCAAAATGGACCAAAATCATGAGCTGGACTGCGTCTCAGTCAATCGACTGAGGAGCAGTCGATCGATTGCTTCGCCCAAAACTGCCAAACTCACTACTGAGCAGTCGATCTGGAGAGGTCCAGTCGATTGACTGAGGAGCAGTCGATCGACTGGTACGGCTCTTCCGGCTCGATTTTCTCGTTTCTGCTCTAAACGTCCGCCGGCTGTCGCTCCTCGTTCGCGTTGTGTTCCCTTGCTTGTCCGTTCCGATCCGAGTCGAGTGGGATGCCTCCAAACGTGCGCGGGACCCGCTTGGTCATCTTATGGCAAAAAATACGAAAAATGGTAAAAATGTACGAAAAACTAGTAAAAATCGCAAAAAAGTTATAAAAATCTAAAACTAACAAAATAGGCCAAAACGACCCCTAAAACCTGTAAATACAAGAAAAACACACGCGAATGCGACACAAAAAGTTAATAAAAAAGTGTAAAAAAAATACAAATCAACAAGCAATATAGTTTAAATTCACGACAATTCACATACAAGCATTCACATACAAGCGACGAGAAAATAAACTCTAAATTATTGTATTAATTTTTTGGTCAATTATTGAAAAAAATCAATTGTAAAGAGGATAAAGCTACAAGTTGATTTGCTTCGCAATGTTCAACTCCAAATATGGTATTAATTTCTTAGCATCCAATCCACACACAACAGCATTCACCAAGTTTGTCCCATCATCAATAACAATCCTAATACGATATCTATCATACGGTTTGCTCTGAACAGCTCAGATGGCTTACTCATCTCTACTAAATCATTAATATCAATGCTACATCTGAACAACAACTGGATGTAGAGTTGCATCATTTTCTAAGCCAGAGATATGGCGACATACCATTAGCTATGTTACCGGATAAAATATATTTTATTACCTCTAGTACGAAATTTCGTAGAGTGCAAATTGTGTAATTCACGTGCAAAACTATTTTTTCATAGGACTCGAGTACTCAATAAGGGATACATACAATACTTCTTATATTTATTTGTTCATTATAAAATTTATAAGATCAATAATACTTTGAAATAGTGTCTGTGACTAAAAAATGGGCGCAAAAACTCCACGTTAACATTACATAGCGCGAAATTGATAAATGTTAGAAAGGGTAGTGAAGTATTTTTCCGGCGTACCTTATTTGACGCTTAAGTTAGTTAACCTTTTATCAAGAACATAGACTGAAAAATGAAGAAATAAAATTCAGTCCTCTCATACTTTTCGCACCTCTTGCACTTCAGGGTATTTATAGAAGTGACGACTTAGATAAATATTTGAAGATAATATCAATTACTCGTATCTTGAGGCCAAATATAATATTGCGGCTCAAATTCTTTCGATTAAATTTAACAAGTCAAACTTAGGATGTACAATAAAATAATTTTCTACTTATAAAGAAAAAAAGAGGAGTTATCGACTACTAAGCAATATTTATAGCCCAATATTATTTATTAATCAATTATAATCATTAAAAATCAATATTATTCAATTTTTCCTTGCTACTAAAAAAATAGAAACGATGGTCCGTTAAAAATCTAAAATATTATGCTAGCATCACATGATATTTTTGTGTTTTAAAATAGCTACACTTGGTCATAAGGTCAGTTAAAAACTGGGCCAACAATCGATGAATTTAATGGGGATCACAGGCTTAAAGCCCAACAGATAAGGATCACCATTTGGGTCGGGCTGCTAATTCCCCAAAATCTAAAAAGTCCATTCCATTTGGAAAGTCCACGTATTACATTGAGGCCTCCATTTTCCATATGGTTGATGGCCTCGTTATAGGAATTATATTTTGCAATACAAAGCAAATATTTATCACTTGATCCTAAATGAACTTCTTCATTTCTTTTCCCTTTTTTTTAGCCTCTACTTCTTCGACAACCTTTCTAATCAAGTTCAATAATTCTATTTGAACTTTCCTATAACAAAAGGAAAAAAAAAAAAGACTATTATGATTTGATCACTCCAAGTGTTTGAGCTTGTAACGAAACTGAATGCCTAATATCCCCAACATGCAACCCATGTTCCCCCATCGGGATCCGCCGAATCCCGGCCCTATCCACCACACTCAAATATTTACAGACGTTAATCCTCACGAAAACCCTTTGTTGCCCACCCGCGGGCACCTTCACTCCCTCGAACGCGACCAGTTGTCTATGCGGGACCACGTGTCCCCCCGGCGGGCTCGAGAACACGAGCACCGTGTGGGACCCATCTCTCGACCCCGTGTTCTTAACATCCACGCTTAGATTAATCGCCAACCCCCTACATCTGGTGTGAGTCACCCGGATCGATGGGCTAGAGACGGCGGTGGTGTTGGACCGGCGGTGACCGTCTATTGGGACGGAGACGACCTTTGGGGCATCGGCGATTGTGTGGACGAAACTTGTGTAGCTCATACCGTGCCCGAATGGATATACTACGCGTCCTTTGTAGAATCGGTACGTTCTGCCGGGGTAGTTTGTTGATGGGTTTGATCTCATGTCCATTGCGGTCATCGGCAAGTTGTCAAGGTACTCTTGAGGGTACCATGTCATTGGAAGCTTTCCACCTACATTTATTTATTTACACAAATATTATTATTATTATTATGAATAAATAATAGAGTAATAATGCAATTGGAAACTCGAATAAGCTTTACCTGGATTGTGAGTTCCAAAAAGTACATCAGCAATCGCAGCCCCGCCAGCCTGGCCCGGATACCCGGCCCAAACAATTGCTCCAACCCTTGGATCATTTTTAGCAAAAGACACATCAATTGGGCCACCGCTCATTAAGACCAAAACAACTGGCCCCTTTGAGGCTGCAGCAACTTTAGAAATGAGCTCTTGTTGATGCCCCGGAAGCAAAAGCCCAGCCCTGTCTCTGAACTCAGCCTCAACGGATTGGTCCAAGCCCATCACCAAAACAACCGCATCCGATTGGCGGGCAGCCTCAATGGCCCCACCAAATAGGGCGTCGTTAGCGCAAGCCACGTCAGCACAACCTGGCTGATGGATTATCCTAGTATACTTTCCTATTCCTTGTACTGGAGCAGTGTACCCACAAGCAACACCTGTGTGATGTGATTTGTAACTTTGAGGTTAATAATTATTTCGCAATTATTAAACTAAATACAAGATGTTGATTTTATCATTTATTTTTTTACCGGCATAATTGCCTATCATTGTGAGAGTAACATCTGAATTAGGCCCAATAACAGCAATAGGACGGTGTCGACGTGGAGAAAGGGGCAGCACAGGGCCATGGTTTTTAAGTAAAACAATGCCTTGTCTAGCAGCTTCAAGGGCAAGATCTTGATGGGCCGGGGTGCAAACGTCTTTTGGGCCGAGATTTGCATATGGATGGTCTGGTTGTTCCCCGTCAAACATCCCAAGCCTCATTTGGACCGTAATTGTATTGAACAAGGCATTGTTGATTTCTACTTCATTTAATAGCCCTCTTTGCACTGCATTCTCTGTGTGTATAGCCAGGAAAGGCCCACAATCCAAGTCCAAGCCTGAAGACCATAAAAACATATTCATAAGCCATTTTAATTGGAATATTAAATTATTAATATTATCTTTGAATAAGTCTAATTACCAAAAACAAAACATTTATCTTTCTAAAAGTACAATATTATTCAAAATGCAACTACATCTTTTTGTAATGAGGCTAAATTCATGATTATTATTTTTATATAATTTACCTGCTTTGATTGCATCTGCCGCTGCTTCTTCTGGAGTTGATGTATAATGTTGATTATCATAGAATACGCCGACAGAGTCGCAATCGGAGACAATATACCTAGTACCATGATTAAATAAAACATAAATGTTAGAACTTAGTGTAAAATGTCTCTAATGTTGATAAAGAAGATGATGAAAATTTATTTAATTAATTAATTATGTATAAAAAAAATCATAACATACCCATTGAGACGCCAAGCACCACGTACTGTTCCTCGAAGGAGTTTGGGATCGGCGCATGTGGGAATGCCGTTGACTTGATTGTAAGAACACATCACACTTGCCACTTTACCTTCCATTACACAACTTCTGAATGGAATGTCAAATGTGTCTTCAATGTCTTGCTTGCTTACCTGCACAATGTAATTTCAATTACATTTCTATTTGATTATATAAATTACAAATTTAAGAAAAAAGAAGACAAAAGTGCAATTGGCATTGATTTGAGAGAGTAAAGATAATATAGGAAGATGCCAACTTTTTAATAATCTAAAAGCCTTATTTTGAAATAAATTTTGATAAGTGACGTGCTAAAACTAAAATAAAAATTGTAATATGAAAAAAAAAAAAAAAAATTGTCAAAAGACGTGTCTTATGATGGACCACAAAGCAGCGAATGATTAGACGTTTCTACAATTACCTTGGCATTAAAGTGGAATCTATCAACCCCGCTCCAGTTATCCAAATCGTACGCCGTGTAATGTTTGCAACACGCCGCCACCTTCAGCCGGCCGCCGTCGTCCGTCCCCTGTAAACCCTTAACATAGCTCGCCGCGTATTTACCGGCAACAAACGGATCCTCACCGGGAGTTTCCTGTCCACGGCCCCATCTTGGGTCGCGGAATATGTTCACGTTTGGGCTCCAATATGTCAGCCCACCCATTCCGCCGTTGTACATTGCTCGGGCCTCGTCTGACACCACCTGTGCATGATTTAATTGGGTCATATCTTTTCGGCCCAGGTATTGTCTTTGTGGGCCTACTAAAGTACATATACTACCCTAATCTTTCTTTTATAAAAAAGAAAAAAAGAAAAAGCAACACGAGCCTAATCTTAATAATTAGAATCTGATTGGCTGCCGCATTGAAAAGTTGTTTCGAAGTTTAAGCTTTAATTGGGTTATTTAATTATCTAGTGATAAATTCCAAAATGATATCATTTTAAATTGAATAGGATAAAATATTGAAATGTTTTTGAAATGCGTGCTGAACCTGACATAGCATTCCCATGAATGATGTCGTCTGGGGAATATTAATAATTGCACGAAAGATAATGTGATATATTTTTTTATTATATGAAATAGAAAGAAAAGCATAGACCTTGTGTAAATAAAACTTCATGCCCGATCTTGAGTCAGAAAATGATTTTTTTACTAGTAACTGACTTTACATAGAAAAACAAAATAAAAATGTTTGTTTGAAAAGAATAATAATGTGTAGGTTATTGTTTTTCAAATTCATCTTGATATAAACTTGCATGGTTCGTTGTTTCCAAATCCCATGGCAGAGTAAAAATCATTTTCATAGACAGCCGAATACTTAGATCGAGATTCTCATTTGTTTTACAACTCAAACTTTCAATCTACGATCAACAATATCTTACAACTAATTCAACATTCATCTCTTTTATTATAAAATCATTATATTTAAAAATTAAATATTACTAAATATAATATAATAATACATTATAATCTACTTTTAAAACATGATTTCACATCAAATCCAATATAAAAATAAATTATCATCCACTTTGACATAGTATCTATATCAAAAAGTAAAAAATTCTGAATTATACGACAGATACAAACTATTTTAAAATACACAAAACTCTGAATATCCCACTTGAAAAAATGGAAAATGATACTTCAAATTCTAAAAGCACAATCATACGTAGCATATATAGGGTTTCTGATGTTACATTTTTTAACTACTATTTTGTCTCATACATAATTTTCAATTAAGCAACCGATTTAATCTCAATAATTTAGCTTAACAACAAGGAGCATCAAATTATAATCTACTCTTCTGATTAATAAGAACTTTACTATTTCAAAAAAGTAAGAAGATGATAGATCAGCATTGGTAACAGGCCCTATAGAGATTAAAAAGGTGATAAGATAAGATTTATTTAAAAAATAAAATCGTTATAATATTACTACGAGTATGACGTATACCAAAATCCAAAACCTACTAAACAAGTTAAATGAGAAATTCGATCTAATTCGATCTAATTGATTAAACCAAATACTTCTTAAAAACTGTACGTACTACTACTACTAAACTTAATTATCTCCCACTCATTTAAGTAATAATTAATCACTTGATAACATTAATTAACCTAATTAATGATTGCAATCTTACTTTCCCAATCTCTTCCCACAAGGACGCATTGAAAGAGGCGGCGGTGGTGATGACCTGCGGGAAGCTGGTGGCGCCGGGAAATTCGCCGCCGAACTTAGTCCCCGGACCGACGTTCGAAACGCCGTGCAGCGCCTCCGACCACCACTCGTACGGCTTGATCCCCAGCCGCGGCACGGCGGCGGCATTGTCACCGAGCAGCTTAACCTTCTCCTGCAACGTCAGCCGTCCGATCAAATCATTCACTCTGTCTTCGATGCGCAAATCCGTCCGGCAAAACGGCAGCGTTTTGGTGGCTGGATCTCTAGGGCGGCAGGCGAATGGATGTTTCGCATCAACGGCTGTAAAAATCGCCAATTGGAATAATAAGGGAAAAAGAATAAAGGAAAAAATGTTTTTTCTCCTCATTTTTTTGAAGAGAGTTAAAAATTTTAAAGTGAAAAAAAAGCCGGGTGAGAATGGGAAAGTGGAGTGGGTTTTATAGGAATGGTTTTATTGTGGTATGGGCGGTGATGAATGATGATGTAAGATTAAAAATAGACGTTCATGATTTTGTTGATCAACTGTTCAAAGTATGGGTGTAAAAAAAAAAAATTGATGGTGCTAGTTGCAAGTAAAGGATAAAAGTATATGAACAAATTTACTTTGTTTCATAAAAAAAATATTAAAAAGAAAAAAGAAAGTTTGCTATTTGGGGAGGTTAAATTGCAAGTTGCAACTTGCAAGTGAGGATGAGAGCACCAATTATTTCTTTTTTAGGTAATAAATTTAGAACCAGTTTTCGATTAAAAATTATTCCACTTGCATATATTCTCTTACAGTTGATAAGACTTTATAATAAAGTGGAAATGTAATTTGATGGATTTGTAGAAGGTTGAAAGTGTTTCATGGAAGCTTCATTCTTATACTTTTACGTCCCATCAATTAAATTTTGCTATGTGAAAGAGTGTCATTTAATTTGATGTAGATTTTGTTTTTCATGTCACGTCTATATGTATGCGAAAAATAAGATAAAAACATTCATTAATTTATTAGAAGATATAATTCAGTAATAGCAAGTAGGAGTACTAATTAGTAGAACTCGATAACGAATTTGAGAACTCAATTTGTTTTCTTGAGTAAACCAACTTTTACATTGATTAGAAATAATCGCTTTGTTTGGCAATAATATCGTAAGAAAGTTTATAACTCTGAAAAATCTCCAGGTCACATGCAGTAGCAAAAAAAGAGAGGTCTCATTTTAGCTGTAGACCTAAAACAAGGCCAGTTTTACAGTCAATTTTTTCTTACATAATAATTCCTACAAACACAAATTTATTTAATTATGTTAGCCACATCACATGCCAATATACTGCATTAGGGGCATATGCTGTCAATGCTAAGATTTTTTCATTATTGTAATATGATTACTTTTACCATATAAATTTTTACCAAATAAATATCACTAGATCAATTTTTATATTTATCATATTAAAAGATCAACAAATATAAATATAGTGGAGTGAGGGCATGACCTTTTTGCGACACCGAAACAATTTTCTTGTAATATATTACAAAAGTTTGTAAATCTTAATTTTAAGTGCCCTCGATTTAATAATTTATAACATATAATTAAACAATTACATTTTGGACAATACTCATGTGTGAAATCAATAATTTTGTGGTGTCATAGTTAAACTATGTAAAAATATTAAAAAATAATTAAAGTATCACAAAATATAACTCAAATATTTTAAAAGATAATATAAAATATAATTCAAATATAAAATTTACTAAACTAACATAATTATATAGCCTCACTGTAAAATCAACTCTCTTAATTTTGCAGTGTCTCCGTTGAATTTTGGTCCTGGATTGGCCACCTTTCTAGTCTGAAAAAATATATGATGATATAAATGTTAAAATACTTGGCAAACTCTTATTGGTCATGGGGTGGCAAAGTGTTGATATAAATGGAAACATGATAAAACTGCGTGTATTGATAATGTTTAGAATCAAATGAAATCACTCTGACGCAAGTTGCCAATTTGGGGCTTCTGTATGTAATACTGAACCTAAACTCTGCAGTATTATTTAGTAATAAAATTCTGTTTTCAATAAAAAGTAATTAAATCCATTCTGCCATCACTGCAGGGGAGTGGGAACTTCGTTGCAAGATGAGTAGAAAATTGATGCGACCAAATTATTGTAGCACTTAACTTTATAATTATTGATATCTTATTTCCCTGTAATATTTTAAATCATCAGATGTAAAATGATATTATTTATACATAATGGGCATGAATTAATAGTATTTCTAATAGACTATACTACCGTAATTGTAGTTAGTTAGTTTGGTAAATATATTTGTATTTACTATTTTTTATAATTATAGTTAGATATAGTTAGAAGGTTTGACTAAACCAATTGTATATATACTTACACAAAATTAATAACAAAGCACGGATTATTTTTTACATGGTATCAAAAATTCCACTCTAAACCTAAGAGCTTCCGCGCTGTCTTTTTTTCTCCTCCCTCACAATTTTTTTTTTCTCTTCTCAAGCTGCCATGGCCGAAAACTCAATCAAATTTCATCCGGCCCTTGCCGTCTCTAATATCAAGAATTTTGTACCTATCCGTCTTGAATCCGAAAAAGGCCACTATGACTCTTGGGCCGAATTATTCAAAATTCACTGCCGTGCGTGTGACGTATACGACCACATCATCCCATCCAAACCATTCACGAAACTTGAGAAAGAACTGGGTTTCGACAGGGACCTCTGGAATCGTCTAGATGCCATCGTCCTCACTTGGATTTATGACACCATATCTACCGAACTCCTTATCACCATCCTGAAAAAGAATTCCACGGCAAAAAACGAGCGGGATCGAATCGCCGGAATCTTCTTGCATAACAAGAATGTACGCGCATCGGCACTGGAAATAAAGTTTACAACCACATGCCTCGACGACTTTCCAGATATCTCGTCCTATTGCCAAGCACTCAAGAACTTGGCGTATCAACTCGCCAACGTTGATGCTCCGTTTTTCGATCATCGATTTGTACTTCGTTTAATTAATGGTTTGAATGAAAATATGATACAGTCGCATCTACTATGTCTCAAATGGACCCGCTGCCGGAATTTTTCACTGCCCGCTCCCATCTCATGTTGGAAGAGACACGAAAGTCTGGTCAAGCCGATGCCGCTGCACGTACAACCTCCGGACCACAGGCCATAGTTGCTCAACCTAGCCCGGACTCCAGTCGCACTCCCAAATCTACTTCCGGGAACAATGATACGAACCGACAGCAGAACAATAAATCCAATGCATCACATCGCGGGCAGCCCTCAAACCGTAATAAAGGAAGGGGTCGGGGTCGTGGCAGGTCAAATAATGGTGGTGGCTCGCACGGCAACGTGCAACGTAACCAATGGTCTCAGTTCCCTTCCTATCCCCCGTGGGCAGCCCCTTGGGCTCAGAATTGGAACCCACCTCCTTGTCCATACCCAATAAATGGATGGTCTAGAAATCCACCACCATCTGGACAGTCCAGTGTGCTCGGCAGCCGCCCGCAGCAGGCGTACAACACTCAAATCCAGCAGACAAATTTGGAGCAAGCTTTTAACACGATGACTCTAAACCCGCCCGACAATAGATGGTATATGTACACGGGAGCCACAACACATATGACGAGCGAGGGAAGTAATCTTACGTCTTATTTTAATTTGATCAAACGTAAAAATATCGTTATTGGTAGTGGTCAAGAAATTCCCATTCATGGTTACGGTCATAAACCCATCCCTTCGCCACTATCCCCATTTCATTTACATAATGTACTTCATGCCCCCAAGCTTATAAAAACTTCATTTCCGTGCATCGTTTACGTCTAATAATAATGTGAGTGCTGAATTTGATCCCCGTGTGGGTTTTCTGTGAAGGATATTCAGACTGGGAGGACTCTAATTAGGTGTAATAGCAGTGGTGACCTCTACCCCATCACTACCTCTAGACGACATCAAACCAACCTTCCTTCCACCTTTGTAGTTGTGTCTCCCACAGTTTGGCATAATCGACTAGGACACCCAGGATTGTCAATTTTAAATTCGCTTAGGAATAAAAAGGTTATTGATTGTAAGCCTATTCCAGACAATAATATTTGTCAATCTTGTGTTTTTGATTCGAATTCTTGCACTTTGTCTTCTTTTGATATAATACACAGTGATTTGTGGACTTCTCCAGTATTTAGCTCTGTAGGACATAAATATTATGTGTTTTTTCTCGATGATTACAGCGATTTCGTATGGACTTTTTCCATCGGCAAAAAGTCCCAAAGTTCCCCCACCTTTAAAGCCTTCAACAGTTTCATTCAAAATCAATTTAACAAACAAATAAAGGCTTTTCAGTATGACAATGGCACCGAATTTTCAAACAAATCTTTTCACATACACCTCTCCACAAAATGATAAGGCCAAGCAAAAAAATGGACTTGATTTTCGTTTCTCTTGCCCATACACCTCTCCACAAAATGGTAAGGCCGAGCGAAAAATCCGCACTATAAACAACGTCATGCGGACCCTTCTACTTCACTCTTCTATGCCTCCTACCTTCTAGCATCATGCCTTACAAATGGCCACGTACATCATAAACATTATTCCTCACAAAAATTTGAAAAATTGTTCCCCTTCTGAAATCCTATATCATTGGGCACCATCATACACACACTTATGGGGTTTTGGTTGTCTATGCTTTCCTCTTCTTCCCTACCAAACCATCAATAAGCTTCAACCTCGTTCCACCCCGTGTGTCTTTTTGGGATACCCACCTAATCATAGGGGATACAAATGTTATGATATATCGGCCAACAAAATATTTATCTCCCGCCATGTTGTCTTCGATGAAGCTCGATTTCCCTTTGCCGAGTTAACTCCTCACCGTCACTCTTACTCCTTTTTAGATGACCCCATCCACCCTCTCGTCTGAACCCAGGCAGAATTCCCCATGACCAAAAAATCCAATTGTTTTCCAAATTCGGTCAAAGCATCTGGTGTACAGGACCGGACACCCGAACCGGACAGAATGATTGGGGCAACATCCGGTGGACCATCAGGTCAACAGGACAGGAAGAATCTACACGATGAGTCCGCAAATCAGTCTGATACTATTCTCACTCGTTCTTCTCAGCACCCCGGTCAAGCTGTTGGGCCAATACCTCCATCTAATCTACCAGTTCGTACAATGACCACTCGTAAAATGCACGGCATAACTTGTCCAAAGCGTCAATTAAAGGGACCCTTGATCTTGGTCTGCAACTTTACAAATCTTCCGTCTCTACATTCGTCGCATATACGGATGCCGACTGGGGTGGCTATCCTGATACCCGTCGCTCAACTTCTGGATATTGCGTTTTTCTTGGTGATAATCTTATATCCTAATCTTCCAAACGCCAGTCTACTCTCTCTCGCTCAAGCGCCGAGGCCGAGTATCGTGGAGTAGCCAATGTGGTTTCTGAGTCATGCTGACTACGTAATCTTCTACTTGAGCTTCACTTCCCAGTTCCGAAAGCCACCATCGTTTATTGCGATAATGTTAGCGTTATTTATATTTCCGAAAACCTCGTTCAACACCAACGCACCAAACATATTGAAATTGACATCCATTTTGTCCGGAAAAAAGTTGTCAGGGGTCAGGTTCGAGTCCTCCATGCTCTATCCCGATACCAATTTGCCGATATTTTTACCAAGGGACTACCTAAAGTACTTTTTGATGATTTTCGAAACAGTCTCAGCGTCCGCAAACATCCAGCTTCGACTGTGGGGGTATAAGACTAGACTACCGTAATTGTAGTTAGTTAGTTTGGTAAATATATTTGTATTTACTATTTTCCATAATTATAGTTAGATATAGTTAGAAGGTTTGATTAAACATTGTATATATACTTACACAAGATCAATAACAAAGCACCGATTATTTCCTATAATTTTAATTATAGATACTCAACTACACTTGATTAATAACATATAGATAATTATGTAGTTATATGGATATCTCATTAATCGATTTGACGTTTTGCGGCTTTTGCATATTTGTATGTTTTATGCTTCATTTGTTAGAATATTTAGAATTGATAGATCGAATAACCCATGATTAGAAATTTCGGAAATTTAACTTACGGATGCGTTGGGCGGGGATTTTTGACATTCCTCCTGTTTATCACTTTTTTTTTTTTTTTTTTTTTTTTACACATTTTCAAATTCATGAACATAACATTATACAGTACTTTTCTATAATTTATAACAGTGGCAAGTTTGTTCAAATATTGCAAAATCTTATTAGAGTTAAAGGCAAAAGTTAGGGCCGCTTAGTTTAGGAATAGTCTATTCATTTGAATCATTAGGATTCTGATTAGCTTTTGATATATTTGGTTGAGAATTTTTATGACCTTTTAGTTTATTTACTCCAATAAGTTCTTTACATTGTTTGGTAAAAATTCTGATAATCTCCTGACAACTTATTTGGTCCAGTAAGTAAGCTCGTGTTAGTGTTAGAAAAAAAAAAATACAAATTGTAATTTTTAATTAGGCCTAATAAGAGGTTATAAATTGTAGTTTTCTCAAATAAGTTTTTACCTTTTTGGAAAAAGTTATTTTTTTTATCATTTTATATTGCTAAATATTTTGTTTTATAAATTATACATTTTACGAAAAATATTGTCCTTAAACATAAGAGAGATCTTTTTTTTAAGAAAGTTTTTATTTATTATTATAACTTTATTTATTTTATATATATTTTTTTATTTTTATGTACAATGTTTTTATATTCATAATCATGTATATTTTGGTAAAATTAATATTCAATCAGCTAATTTATCAAATATTAATTTAAAATTAATTATCATCTATCGTTTATTACTTATCAGATATCAGCTATTCAACTCAGCTAAATCAATAAGATTTAGGTATAAAAAGCACTTGTTCAAAAAAGCTACTTATTACAAATTTTTATGACCAACTAATTGAATAACCTTCTTTTATCATTTTCTTTTGTAAAATATTTATTTATATAAGGACACATTATTTCAAAATATTACAAAATTATTATTGTAATTATTTTGTACTGTTGTTTATGTTATTTTAGGATATATTTATTTATTATTATTTTATATTTTTATGCATATTATTGTTACATATCTCAATTATGTCTATACTAGACTATTATTATATTAATCAAATGTAAATATTTGTGTCAGACAGATTGGTGGGTCATGACCCATAAATGCACTTAATCCGCCACATTATTTTTTGTACCAAGATATATTTTATAATATTCAACCGTATTATGATATATTAATTTTCTATAATAATATATTAAATTTTGTACCATGATATTTGTTTAAGGCTTTGAACAAATGATGTCAATGCGGTCTAATAAGAGTATCCAATGTCAAATCACTACATCAATCAGTTAGTTAATTAATTAATAGAGCAAAAAAAGAGCTTTATTATACTCACTTCTTACCATTTTACTTTCGCAATATTACAATTTTTTATGTCTCATTCTACGTGTCACATATCACATTTATATTTTAAAGTGATAATTATTGTCATCTTTTACTTTACCAATAAAAATTAAATATTATTTACAAATTATAGCATGCCTTTATTGTTTCGCTCTTTTAATTTTATTATTTATAAATAAAAAAATATTATGATCACTTGATATTTATAATTATAACACAATTTTTTTTCTTAATTTACTTGAAATTGTCAATTGGATATAGAATGGGGCAAATAGAATAATTTTTTTGAATATAATATATACTTTAAAGAAGATTTCCATTTTTTCTTCAAATGTATCCCTTTGCAAAAAATAAAATAAAAGTCACCTCCCTTAATTTCTGCAAATAACATTATGAATCTATGATTTTTTTCTTGACCCAAATTATGAATTTATATCACTGCTGGATTTCTTTAAAGATAAAAGAAAAAAAAAAAAAAAAAAGAAATGAAAAAAAATGGAAAAAGAGGTAATCTCAAAACGCGCACGTGAAAACGAACTCACCCAATCAATGTATTGATTTGAGCCCCTTCGGCCTCACTCCATCAGATTCTCCCCTCTCCACAGGCCAGTGAAGGAAAACCAGAAAAACAAACAAAATAATAAAGAAAATAAATTCAGCCCAGATCTACAGGAGTTGCAATCCTAATTCGATCCAGCCAAAAAAAATGTTTCTATTGGATTGGTTTTACGGCGTATTGGCATCCCTTGGTTTGTGGCAAAAAGAGGCTAAGATCCTGTTCCTCGGCCTCGATAACGCCGGCAAAACTACGTTGCTTCACATGCTCAAGGATGAGGTCATATTTTTTCTTTTTTTCCCCTCTATTTTGCCATTTTAATTGGATCTCGGTGAATTGATTTGTTTGAAATTTTGGTTTTGATGCAGAGACTAGTACAGCATCAGCCGACGCAATATCCGACGTCGGAGGAGCTGAGCATTGGAAAAATCAAGTTCAAGGCGTTTGATTTGGGAGGCCATCAGATCGCCCGTAGAGTTTGGAAGGACTATTACGCGAAGGTACAATATATTTGATTTACTAATTTTATGCATATTTGTTTCTAATCGTGGGTTTTAAATGTACTGTTATTGTAATTTTACTGCAAGTTTAATTACGATCTTAATGTGTATTTTAATTGTTGATTTTGTGATATGATGAAGAGAGATAAGCTTGCATTATGAATAGAGTAATTGATGACTGCATCTCAAGATGGAATAGAAATAGTATTATGAAATTAATTGTATAAATGTGTGCATTATATGTAAGTATTCTTGTATATACAGTTTTTCTTCAAGATTAAGCTAACCCAAGATCTTCTATTGTTCCACTCTTGACTAATATGAATCATATGTTACTGTGATGAATGATGTGTACATGAGATGATTACGTTTTCTATATTGCGAATACTCTGTCTTTGTAGCATGCACATATATACTTGCATTGATCGCAAGAAAGATATATCTCTGATTATTTTTCCTTCCATTTCGTCTTCGCTTAATAAAATTTACATAAATTTCCAAATTATATGTTCTATTATTTATTTTCTTCAGTTAGAATCATTCGTTGCTATTGCTGCCTCGCCGCAAGAGCAAAAATGATATTGTTGATACAAACATGGATGTAAAATGTGGTCTTATAAAGTCTGAGCAATATTAATTTAGTCAGTTACGGACATCTCTCTCTCTACGGGGTATCTTTTAATAAAAAAAGGACCAAATTCGGCGATTGTTGGGGAAATGGTCCAAACTATTTTTTTCATTATCATTTTTTACCCTTGTATAATTGGGCGAGGATTAGGTAATCTGATGAAAATTGAGTATAATCGGGTGAGGATCAAGGCTATCTTTGCCAGAAATTTAAAAATGATTATTTACCAAGGAATTTCATTTGTTGGAGTTTGAGGCGAATAATCTTGCAGGAGTTGACTTTTCGACAATTTCTCCCTATTATTAACTGCTTGAAAACGTACACCAGTCGTGAAGCATGACAACATTTCTAGATATATACCTTTTTTTCAATGATTGGATTTTATACGTGGAACTTCAAATATACAACACTTCCTAACAAATTACTAATGTTGTGCGTTCTATAGGTCGATGCTGTAGTATACCTGGTGGACGCATTTGACAAGGAGCGTTTTGCGGAATCCAAAAAGGAGTTAGACGCTCTACTTTCCGATGAGTCCCTCTCCACCGTCCCGTTCCTCATTTTGGGAAACAAGATTGACATACCATATGCTGCCTCAGAAGACGAGCTGCGTTATCACCTTGGTCTAACCGGTGTGACCACTGGCAAAGGGAAGGTGCATCTTGCTGAGTCTAACGTGCGCCCTTTGGAGGTGTTCATGTGCAGCATCGTGCGGAAAATGGGCTATGGTGATGGCTTCAAATGGGTGTCTCAATATATTAAGTAGTAAGTTTGTAATCGGCTAAGATGGCTATAAGAAGCGGTTTTAGATTCATTGATCACGCTGCGGGGGAAAAAGGATTCATTCTTTCAGGTTGATTCAGTTTGTTGTTAGGTATTAAAACTTGTACGACTTGTGGTTCGAGTTTGTAAGTCGGACATACTTTTACTCTGAAATTTGGAGGTCGACGAAGATATTTTGTGTCCTGAATTAAGGTAAGATTTTTGTGTGTTCTACTTTTAGCCTTTGCCGGGGGCTAGAAATTTTAATACTCTTTTTTGCTTGTTGTCGGATATGTTTTTTTTTTTCCCCAAATTTTTTGAAGTGCAGCCTGTGAACCTTCAATCCTTTGGGGCAAAATTTATTAGTTCAATTAATAAGAATATTAAAAAAAAAATTAAAATGTATTTATTTTTACTAAATTAACCTCACAAACACTCCATTTTACGAGTCATTATACCATGCATTTGGGTGCACCTTGTAATGTATACCCAGTAATTTAATTTATCATCACATATAATTGATACATATTATCACAAATAATTGAAATTCTAAATCTAAAATCTAAAATTCTAAAATGAAAAAAATAAACCTAAAACGAAAAACTAAACCCTAAAATGAAAAATTAAATCCCGAAATTGAATATCAAAATTTAAACTCTAAATTTCTATCATATATCATCACATATAACTGACACATATCAACACATATAAATAACACATATCATCATGTATAACTAGTAGAATGATAGATTTTTACTGAGACACTAAAATGGAAAATTAAATAAAAAATGAAAATTAAACCTTCAAATGAAAAATTAAACCAAAAAATTAGAAAACTAAACCCTAAAATATAAAACTAAACCATAAACTCTATTTTTTTTCACATATCATCACATATAACTGTCTATATCATTATGTATAATTGAATGATAATATATTTTTACATGATACACCTAGCAAGGTGCACCCAAATTCATGTAATAAATTACCTTCGAATCATGAAAAACGATCTCCATGAAAGTCTTTTGTTTCTTATCATCGAATCCTGAACGAGCAAAAAATCGAACAACTTTAAGTTTAAGTTATTTTTTATTCATTCGGTCGATGTCTTTTGACGAGTCCAAATAAAGGATGCATCGTTCTAAAAATTCTTAGAGAAAAAGTACAGACACATTCGGGTGGGGAATTGAGATTGATTTACAAAGAATAAGAACCTATATTTATAGGGAGAATTAGTTGAAACCCTAGAAATTCAAGTTTTGGAATTTTGATAACCCAAACAGATATGATTCCGTATCCCCTCATTACAGATATTGTATTTGATTTTAATTTTTTGTCCATTTTTTATTTTGTCGATTATGGAACGAAAAAATAGACCTATTCCATGAATTAAATGTCTTTAATTAGGCAAACAAATCATATAAAGTCTTTTTTTTTTTAAATATGATTCCAACTTAAAATATTCGAGTTATTCAATATTTAATAAAATCTGATGTACTGTGTTTTCTTTGTTTGAGATTCTATTTTTTGTACATTTTATATTGGTTGATTTTATAGCAAAAAAAATCAAGCTGCTGCATTTTTCATAAATTAATATTTAATTAGGCAAATAAATCGTATGAAATTTGATTTTTTTAAAAATATGATTCGAACTTGAAATCTCATAATTATTCAATATTGAATAAAAATCTAATGTACTGTGTTTTCTTTGTTTTGAATTCTATTTTTTGTATATTTTTTATTGGTTGATTTTATTTTTAAGAAATTGATCTGCAGCATTTTTCATAAATTTAATATCTTTAATTAGGCAAACAAATCGTATGAAATCAAAAATCTGATTTACTGTATTCCTTTTGTTTAGATTCTAATTTCGCAAGTAAATCGGATTAAATCAACTACTGATTTTTTAAAATAAAATTGTTGTAGAAGATACCAGATTTCTTAGAGTTTAATTATGCAAGAAGACTAATATTTGTTTAATTTAATATGCTTTAATGTTTTTATTATTTTTTGCCAAATTAGTTATATTTGAGGCCTGTACTTTATTTAAGTTTGATGTCTTGCTTTGTTTTTTTGGATCCCGATTTTTTCTTAGGGCCTCTAATTTAATTTATTTTTCTTTATTTGGGGCATGTAATTAAATTTATTTTTATAGTTACTTTTATTATGCTTGCTATATCTATTATTTTAATTTAAAATACCAAAAACATGCAGTTTATGTTTAATCAAAATCTGAACATTTGACTATTGTATAAATTAATTTTATCATTGTACTCACTAATTAGATATAGAAAAATTAATTTTAAAACCTAATAAATGTGTGTGTATCTATATATATATAATTTTAAAATTGTGAGTTTTGGTTAGTTAAAAAATTAATTTATGTGACTCACAAATTTGAAATTTTGAGACTACAAAAAATTGAAATTGATTTTTCAGAAATCTGAATTCAGAACTTTAAAAAACTCAAAAAATCATGATTCACGTATTCAAAAATTTAAGCAATCATATCCTAATTTTTAGCCATAATATTCGAAATTCAGTTACTTGAAAATTCAAATTTTTTTAAAAAAGCACACTACTACATTATTGAAACTTATATTGAAAAGTCAATAATTGTGTGTTGTGAGAGTTAAGTTTTAAAAAAAAGAGTAGGAAAGCCAACAAATGTGTGATGAGATTTAAAT
>BMAC01000692.1:559177-587029 GCA_014905375.1 Phtheirospermum japonicum | reverse complement strand
CTACTCACATTTTTTTCTATCTCCGGACTGACAATCTAATTAAGGTATTTACTTCTCTAATTATATTAAAAAAAATTACTAATTAAAGTAATTATAAATCTTATGTGGCATTCTACTCATATTTTTTTTCTCTCCAAACCTCTGCTTTAATATATATATAGATATAGATATAGATATAGATATAGATAGATTATACTAATTTAAATAGAAGTTCCCTATATTATAATGAGCACCTTGTTGATAGGTGCTTAACTATTAAATGTATGTTATTAGATTTATTAAATAACAATAAACTGTATATCAATATATAATAATTAAAACTATTAAATATCTTATATTAAATACATTTATATATCAATTTGTGAGCACATGAAATAATATAAATGTAAATTAATATAAATATCAATTAAAACTACTAATTACAAAATATATGTAAACTATTATAAAAACATATCACATAAAAGATATAATTTAACACGTATGAGGAAAGAGATGGCTGCATTCCTTTTCTCTCAAATTGGGCCTGTGAAAGGCCCGCTAAAATCCACCTCAAAAAGGGCCCACTATTTTACAATGGAAAACCCTCCACGCTTACTCTACTCATAATCATTGGTGTCGATATTGAAGTCGTTGTCAAAGGCGCATGGGCCCGTTTATTTGACCTTTACTCGTGAAATAGTTGCCAGACCCAATCCAGAACCATGGGTGTTTTATATAACTAGAAGGTTCAACTTCAATCTATTAACATTAAATCGAGCTACTTTTGTTATCATTATCATCAATAGATAAGGCTGAGACTTGTGTATCAATAATATTTAGGAAGCTGTCGAATATTAATGTTTGGGAAAAAGAAATGAATTAAGTTTTTGAAATAAGTGGTTATGTGGCTCGGGTTTACAAATTGTAGTTGGATTAGCTCGTAGTTATATGCAACAATTATAACCTATATTCGAGTGTATATCTTCATACTTTCAATCATTTTCCTGATAAATGTTTTATTATTATAATACTAAATTTTCATCACTATTATGCTTAAATGTTCATAATTTTCTAAACTATTCAATAAAGATAAAAGTTCATTTCTTTATATATAATGTTCATCAGTTTGTATAGAAAAAAAAATCACTCAATTTTATTAATTTTAACAAAAAAAAGAAGTTCATCAGTTCTCATGCAAAAAAACTATTAACGAAAAAAAATTCGTAATTTTAACACATATATTTATCATTATTATATACACATTCATTTCTACTTGAAAATTCATACGAGTGTATATAATAACTTGCACATGCAATATGATTGGGCGAGGTTTAGTCTTAGTCTAAGTTTTGGGCCCAAACTTAGTCCATATTTAGTTTCATTTTCAACAGAATGAATATCCATCTCAGATCCAGCCCAATTGTCTGCCCAGCTTCCGTCTGTACAAGATAGCTTAAAAATCCAGAATTATATGCTGTATCATTAATTCATTCTCAAAATAAAAAATTATGTGTATTATATAAAAATAGGATTGTATTGTAACATCGAATCAACTAATACATACAATTCCAAAATATTTAAGTGTTTTTTTTCAATTTTAGGGTTCTTTTTTAGTTTCTCTACTTTCTGATTTTATTTTATTTTATTTTGTTTTGTTTTATTTTGAAGTTGTTTTGGGGTTTTAGACAATTTTTTGTAGGTCTCCTAATTTTTTTTTAATTTTAAAAATTAATTTTGAGAAGTCTGACTAACGGTTAACGGTTAGGGTGTCAATTTGCCTCAATTTACAAATATAAAATACATCCACTTTGAATATGAGCTCTAATTCAAACATATTTCAATATTTGCCTATAATGTAAATGTGCTTAGTAGGGCAACTTAATATTATTTAATATATTTATATATTGATGTATGTTTATTTTATATGTAATATCTGAAGTTTTAATTTAATGTATTCATATGGTATATGACCTGGTTCGTGATATAATAATTATATGTTATATCTGATGGAAATAAAAGAAAAGAAAATTATATCCTTCCTGACTCTCTAAACTTTCCTATATTATAATATAGGTAGATTAAATACATTAAATTATGTATCTTTAAATAATTATTCTTTATACAATATAATTTTCCTTTACGTGATATACATTTATTAAAAATAGTCATTTATATTATAAACATTTCGAAATTATTAGATTGGGAGTTCTGAAATAATAATTCTTTATACAATATAATATTCTTTTACCTATACAAATATTTATTAATAATATTTAATTTTAAGATTTGAGTTTTATTCATTTACTTGAGAACTATATTATAAATTAAAAATAAAAAAACCAATTAAAAATTAAATCCAAAATATAGTAAAAATAACCAAACATTAAAACACCAAGGAAATAAAATTTAAATAATAAAAAAAAATGATAAGTTTTATGGCTGTCAACTAAGGACAAAAATAAAAAAGAAAGAAAAATGAATTTCATTTTTAGAACAGAAAATTTGTGATGACGGAATTTAATGGTTTGTGGAGAGAAATATAAAGTAAATTAAAATAAAAATATTCAAAAAACACATTCTTTAAATAAATATAATTATTATTATTTAATATGCTAAGAATAGAAATACTATAATTTAAAATGTAATTTAAATAAGAAATAAAATTACACTAATGAATTAGATTTTCTAAAATTCGATTTTTTTGCTAAACAATAATCAATCACAACTTTGATCATAAATTAGTACAACGTATAAATATAGTTATAATTTGGAAAATAAAATTATACTAATTGATTTGAATTTTAAAAATAAAATCAAAAAAGAAAAAAAAAAGCAAATCAAAAGAAAATAAATAAGAAGATATAGAAAAAAAAAGAAAAAAAAGGATAAAATTTTGCCAAATGGCCTGTCCAAAAACCGACAGGCCATCTATAATATATAGGTTTAGATAAGAAAAAATACATTCATTAAATAATATATTTATTATTTTTAATATGTTGATAATAAAAATATCATAATTTTAAATGTAGTTAAATGGGAAAATAAAATTACACTAATTAATTAGATTTTTTAAATTTCAATTTTTTTAGTTGGACAATAATCAGTTATAACTCTTATCATAAATTGGTACAACATATAAAAATAGTATAATTTGAAAAATAAAATTATACTGATTTGATCTTTAAAACAATTTATATATATAAGTTTATAAAAAATAAAACTCAAAATAAAAAAAAGAAAAGGAAAAAAAAAAGGAAGAAATAGAAAAAGAAAAAAACGCAAAACCAATTGGAAGGTGACATATGTCACCCCAAAATTGTGCTGAAGTTGGCAGGCCAACTTTAGTGTATAAGTATAGATTATAGGTTAGGCTTAGTCAACGAGTACATTTGAATGATCTGAATATAAGAGCATTTCTAATGCAATAGTGTTAAGTGAACATATGTGGCAAATGATATCGACATTTTATAAAAAAAGCTCTCCAATACATCAATGTTAATGTTATATATGTGATAATTTATTTTATTTATTTTTAGAAAAAATAAAGAGAGAGAAATAACATGATTGGACGATATCTTTAATGTTATATATGTGATAATTTATTTTATTTATTTTTAGAAAAAATAAAGAGAGAGAAATAACATGATTGGATGATATATTTAAAACTAATTGTAGACAGTAATGTCTAGAATTTAACATTTCTCTTGACAATGTCAAACATTTAACGTGCCACATAATTATTTTTATTCCATGTATCAATTTCTTCACTTTCAACATTATTGCACTTGAGATGCTCTAAATGTCATCATTTCCTAAAAAAATAAAAAAATACAGTAGCTATCATCATAGAAGTGTACTTTATAAAAGATGACCAGTGGACATGTATATGTCGTTCTATTAATACACTAAAAATTGACCCGCACTTCGTTGCGAGGCAAACTTGTATTCAGTAATTATTAAATTAATTTATAAGATATTAGATAAAAGCGAAAAATATAAAAGAATTGTATATTTTTATTAATAATCACTTCTGTTAACCATGCTATATTATTGATTCACTCTCGTAATCAAAAATTTTGATGTTAAATTTTAATTATTTGTATTATATATTAAAAACAAAAAAGAAGATTGTATCGTAACATTGAATCAACTAATACATGGATAATATAAAATAAAAAAATTTATGTTACACAACCTAACGAGGTGCATTTCGTTAGGCAACTCCAAAAGTTTTAAGTGTTTTCTTTTAATTTTAGGGTTATTTTTTAGTTTTTAGTTTAGTTTTTGTTTTGTTTTATTTTAAAGGTTTTTTGGGTTTAGGCAATTTTTTGTAGGTCTCCTAATTTTTTTAATTTTAAAAATTAATTTTAAGGGTCTGACTAACGGTTAACGGTTAGGGTGCCAATTTGCCTCAATATGAGCTCTAATTCATTAATATTATAAACATTTCAAAATTATTAGATTAGGTGTTCTGAAATAATAATTCTTTATACAATATAATATTATTTTACCTACATAAATATTTATTAATAATATTTCATCTTAATATTTGAGTCTTATTCATTTACTTGAGAATTATATTAAAAACTAAAAACAAAAAAATACATTATAAAAAAAAATTAAATCCAAAACATAGTAAAAAGAACCAAACATTAAAACACCAAAGAAATAAAATTTAAATACAAAAATTAAATGGTAAGTTTTATGGCTGCCAACTAAGGACAAAAATCTCAAATAAGAATTTAAAATATGAGAGGGAAAAACAAAATAGAAAGAAAAATGAATTTCATTCTTAGAACAAAAAATTCGTGATGACGAAATTTAATGGTTCGTGGAGAGAAATATAAAAAAAAAATAACAAAGAAGGAATTAAGAAAAATATATTTTTTTAAATAAATATAATTATTATCTTTTAATATGCTAAGAATAAAAATACTATAAATTAAAATATAATTTAATGAAGAAATAAAATTACACCAATGAATTAGATTTTTTAAAATTCAATTTTTTTGCTAAACAATAATCAATCACAATTTTTACCATAAATTAGTACAATATATAAAGATAGTTATAATTTTAAAAATAAAATTATACTAATTAATTTGACCTTTAAAACAACTTTTTTATATAAGATTGATTAAAAATAAAATAAAAAAAGAAAAAGAAAATAAAGAAGAGGAAATAGAAAAGAAAAAAGAAAAGACAAAATAAAATCAAAAAAGAAAAAAAAGAAAAAAAATTCAAAAGAAAAAAGAGAGAGAGAGAGACACAAATGAAATTGTGCCAAATGGCCTCCCTAAAAACCGGCATGCCATCTTTAATATTAGGTATAGATTTCTCAATCCGTCTGATTAATGCCTTCTTTCTTTTCTTTTGGGAATTACACATATGTCCTGCTTGTATTTTTTAGGATTCACGATTATACATCAAGTTTTATTTGTTACAGTCACACGGTGTAAAATTCACTTATTAATTTACTTTTACATTAAAAGTTTAATTTGTATATACTAAATTACTAATTTAATATATGTGTATTGTGTGAGATTAATTTTAAGAAATTTAAATATAATGTTTGTTATACTTACAAAATTTTAAATCTAGAGTAGTGAGTAATTGAAAAAAAAATCAAAATATATCGTACTCGCAGCCAATTCATTGTATTAATGCCTAATAATTATTTAATAATAATAATAATAACAAATAATAATAATAATTATTATTATTATATAATTTTATAATTTAAATTAAATTATTTAGTAATTCTATTTACTTAAATGAATTTGAAATATTTCATATTCTCCTTGCTTTAAAAGGGTTTCTAATCACTATTAATTAATTACTTTATTATTATTATTATTAAAAAATTATATTTTATTATTTAAATTAAATTTGTTTATAATTTTAAATTACATATTTAGACTGGTTATGAAATTTAACTAACAGTGTCGGTGTAACTTTATGGTAGGAATGTAAAAAATGCTCATAAAAACTTTAAATTTGTATACTTTTGCCCCCCAAAAAAAAGAAGAAGAAGAATAAGTTAGGAGCCTATTTGCACCTATAAGCGAACTTTAGGGGTGTTTTTTACCTTTACCAAGTTCTTATCCTCTTATTTGTTAATTGTGTTGACACCTCGCTTATGTGTCAACACAAGAAAAATCCAAATGACATGTGTCATTTTGGTATAATTTTTAAATCTGATGTGTCAAATTTTTGTGTATTCTAATAATTTTCTTCCTTTTTTGGAAAAATGTCTTGGGTATAAAATAGAGGATTCTTTTTTCTAGGGTTTCACTCTCTATCATTTTTTCTCTCCCCTCCCACCTATCCGCCGTTTTCGCTCCCTTCTCATTCTAATTTTTTTTTTTTGAAATATTCATCTATCCCCAGTTGTCTCTTCCCTCTCCTCCTATTTTCTTCTCTGCATTACAGTCCTTCCCACCGCCTGTGTAAAAAAAATGTTGCTACCCACCTTCTTTAAGGTGGTGATATTTTCAACTAATGACTCAATGGTTAGTATTTTCATTTTATTTATTTATTTGTCTGTATCTATTTGTCAATGGTTCATAATTTCAATCCGTTCAATAAATTAATTGTTGAATCCTTGATGATAAATTACTTATTTCGGGAAATTAGATCTACTAAATTATTTAATTTAATATCTGTTGTTGTGTTATTCGATTTTTTTTATTATTTTTTTAGGTTTGTTGTTCTCAAATTTTAGTGGATTCGCTTTGTAACCAATATCATATTATATTCGATTTTAATTTAATATCTGTTGTTGTGGTATTTGATTTTTTAATTATTTTTTTTAGATCTGTTGTTCTCAAATTTTCTGGGATCCGGTAACTCACAGCCATATTTCTATCCATATATTTTGTGGTACTTAATTGTATTTAAAATTCAATTTCTTTCGTATTAAATGCGCCGAAGGTTATTCTTACCAATTAAGTATCCATACAACAAGTATATTGGATAAATGCTCGCCGAATTTTATGTTTTTTCGTTCATTTGGAATTTGAATGTTCGTTAATCTATTGATTTGATTGAATAACAATAATTTTTGAAATGAATTAAATTAGACCCTAATCAACGAGTTGTTAATTAATCCGCAATCATCTATTAATATATGATAAAGATTGTTTATTTTGATGTTCCACAGTTAACGTAATTATTTTCCCATTTTATATGAGTAATCATTTTGCAACTATTAGTTGCCTTTGCTGTTACATGCAAACGACTTTATATTGTTAATGAATTTTAAAAAGGTAATTTATAATATTATTAATATTAAATAAAATATCAAATTATTTTGATACCATACAACAATCTATTATTTATTATAAACAACTTATGAATTTCACCACTCCTACATTTTTGGTAATTTGATTATCAAAAATAAATTTAATCGAGGAATCATAGTTAAATTTATACGTCCAAGTGAATCAACTTAATTGTAACAGTGATTTGATCTTTTTCTGCAACCGATTACTAAAAATAACATTTTTGGTTTTTTAACAAATAAACAATGTAATGGTTGAATAATTTGATTGAGCATTGATAAATATATTTGAAAGGGAAATTGACTATACCATAATTAACATTAATGAAATGAATAGTGACTATTACACAATTAATCCGGATTTATTTGACTATGATCCTCAATTTTTTTACGTTTTTTTGGTATAAGAATTTAATTATACCTTAATTAGATACATTAAAGGACCATTTAATTATACCTTACAGAATTTAATTATTCTGTAGAGGACCATTTGGTACGTTTTTTTGTGTTTTTTTTATATTAATCTTCATATATAATAATTTGTTTAAACTAGAAAATTATCAAATAACTCTACGTTATAAACTATTTACATTCAAAAATACAACACCTATTGGAGATTTACCAAATAACTCTACATTATAATATTTACATTCTAATAATACATAGTGTAATATAAATCATTTCATAACCAAACAAAGAAAATCACAATATAACGTAAATTGGAAGTCTTAAAGAATGTGAAATTTGCATCATTATAAATCCCTAAAAATATGCACTAGAATATATACATTCTAATAATACAAATCTTAATTTACGTAATTTAATACTTAATTTGCATAGTGTATTATAAATCATTCAAAGTCTTATAGAATGTCGGATTTGCATCACTATTAATCCCTAAATATATGCAATAGAATATTTACACTTTAATAACCCAAATTCAATCATAATTAATGCACATGGATAATATATTTATACGAAGATGATTTCGTGGTTATATTAATCGTTGCAATAAATCTGACATTCATATTTTGAAATAGGCAATAAATCTAATCTTAATATCATCCTATTTTTTGTTTGATTTTTAAATTGAAACTCGGTCCTTTGGTTTTTGATTTAATCGTGCATTGATTAAATCACAAAACGAATTTTCCGTCTGGAAGATTCCAGTTCGATATTTTTAGGCAGTTTTGTATACTTAATTCTTGATTGTTTGTTTATTATCTATCTACAACTCTTACATAGTTATAGATTGATAGCAAATAAATAATTAGATTTTTTTTTCTCAATTATGCAATTATTTGTATATATGTATGTTGATTGTTTTTTAATTGTTATTGTTACAAAAACATGTTTAATGAAAAAGAAATTAACAAAAATTTAGTATCAGATATTTGAACATTTAGTATTACTAATTACTAATTTAGTATTTTAATATTTGAAATCTTGGTATCAAATACGAGACCGGTACAATACGAGATGAATTAAAAATATGACATACTCATTTTATTATTTTATAATATACATGTGACTTATAAATTATATATATTTTTAACTACTGAGATTAAAAAAAAAAAGTGTTATAACCTTGAAGAACCCAATCATTTTAATGTTTATATATATTCAACTTTGAAATTTTATTTCTTGATAATATATACGTTCAAATTTTTTAAACAGATTTAGATTTGATGACAGATGTATTATTTGTGAAATATATAGGTTTTTAAGATTTATCTATAATTTTTGGGATTTAATCAACGCGTGATGCAATAAGTCTGAAATTCATATTCAGAAATTGGTTATATTCTAGAGTAAGGATTTTTTTGGGAGATTTAATCGAAACATACAATGATCTTTGACATAATAAAATATATGATTATATTCTCATATTCATGTTAGATGAAAATTAGTATTAAATGCATTATTTTTTCTTAAATCTTATTGACTTTTTGTTTGAAAATTGTAAAAAAAAAATAAAAAAAAAATCACATTTTGGAATTAAAAAATGCAAATAATTCTCTTATTTATGATATATATTCTCTATCCGAATTTGAAACTCTAATCAAAATATCTAAAATATAAATTGATACTTGTGCTATAAAGTTGATCATATTTCTTAGCACAAAATATTAAAACTATAAAGAATAAGTATAAAAAGATCTGACTAAGATGAGTTTTGCATTTGATAGTAATGGAGAGGTTTTGTATTTTAAAATTGATTTTTGGCTGCAATATGATATTTTTTTAATAATAGAAATCATGTGCATATTAGTTTGATATGATTTATTAGTATCTTTATAATCTGTTATCGATTATTAATTATTTAAATTTAAACAGTCAAACATTTATATTTAGTGATAATTTAGTACGTAATTTCACAATCATAAGGATATATAGTCTCACATCTCCTTATTTTATTTAATGCAGGATGGTAAGTAGCGTAAAATTATATTCCGTAAAATGAAGTATGTTATAATTTGTAAACTACATTTCAACGAATAATTTTTTTTTATGAATCATGTTCAATGGTTTTTCAATAACATCCAATATTTTTATTATCATCCAAATTTATGTGAAACTTATTATGAAAATTTAATATTTTTATTATTATTCTCTTATAAACATCTTAAGGATATAAAAATACATGTTCTAATTACTTTAAACTAAAATTGGATATTTAATCCATTTTTAATATACACAAATAAGAAATATATACATATTCAGATATAGGACTAACTAGGTTACGTTATTATTTGAATAATAATAATAATAATAATAATAATAATAATAATTGTGAAATCCGCCAGACGGTAATTTTTTAGTTAAAAATAAAGGAGGTCACGTTCCATTGCTTTATTTGGAAAAAATAGTGCATTTTATTAGGTTTTGCAATTCGGCTACCATTGTGCAAAAGTATAGAGTCCCCTTTCTCCTCCTCTTCTTCTTACCTCAACTACTTAGTATTGTTTTTGCAAAAGAATCACTTATCATGTCTTCTAGATTGGTACCTACGTTTATGAGGATATTCATACACAAAGATTTTGAAGTATCGGTATTGTTTTATTTCTAATATTTCATTACTATATTCAGGTTTGTGTCTCCAGAGTTGTTTCCAATTGATTTTGGATTCTCTAAACATATTTTTTAATATGGATTAATATTTTATAATTACAAATGGTACTCAACGTTGTATTAAGTGAAAGATCAGTTGTTTACAATTTTTTTTTTTTTTGATTTGTTGTATATTAGTTTTGTAACCTATTTTGTTAAAAAATTTCAGAATAAAATATCGAATCTTGCTTCAAGTTTTTTTGATGATTGGGATGAACTATTGATTTAGACTCTGAGAAATATATATGTAAGTTGTTAGCATATACAACTAGAATGACGGAATGAAATTGTGAGATTTTTTTTTTTATTGTTAGTTTATCAGATTTAGGTGATACTTCATTATTGGAAATACATTGGGATGAAGCATTAATGATGAGTAAAATCTATTTTGAAGGTTTGCATAAAAGTTTGAAATTTATTGCCAACCTGAAGAAAGGAAGGACTTACCATTTTCCGGCAAGGTTATAGTTCTAAGTGGAGAATTTTGTCAAATTATTCCTATTGTGCCAAAGGGTAGTCGGGAAGATATTGTCTATYRRAGTATATYTTCATCTAGATTATGGGAARATMGCAAGATTCTTTTATTGACAAAAGATATGAGGTTAACTATCAAATAGTCAATGTCAAAACCTGATGAACGTGAAATTAAGGATTTCCCGYATTGGATACTCAAAATCGGTAATGGCAAAATTGGTACATAAGTGGATGGTCAAACTTTAATTGATATACCTGACGATATACTTTTTCAAACTCAAGGTGATCATGTTACGGCTATTATTGAGAGCACTTATCCATCTATTTTACAGAACTTTGCCAATCACTCATTTTTCGAAGAAAGAGCTATTCTTGCTCCAATTAATAGTATTGTTGAAACAGTCAATGAATACGTTATGTCAATACTTCCAGACGATGAAAGAGTATATCTTAGCTCTGACACAATTTTGAAAACATATATGAACGGAGAAACTCAGCATCAAGTGTACTCGACAAATTTTCTAAACACGATCAAGTGCTCAGGAATCCSCAATAATATTTTGAAGTAGAAGATTGYCGTTCCAGTTATGTTGATTCGAAACATGGATCAAGTTTCAAGACTATGCAATGGTACTAGATTAGTTATCCAACTTGGTGGTCACATTACTGAAGCAAATATTTTGTCAGGAACTAATGTTGGGATGAAGGTTTACATCCCACGCATGGCGTTGAGCCCTCTAGACAGTAGGGTTCCGTTCAATTTCAAATGAGACAATTTCCACTTATCGTTTGTTTCGCAATGATTATAAACAAGTGTCAGGGTTAAACTCTCTCAAATGTGGGTTGTATTTGCCAAGATCAATTTTTAGCCACGACCAACTATATGTCGCAATCTCTCGAGTCAAGATTTGTAAAGGATTAAAACTTTTAAATTGTGACGACGATGGTAATATTTTTAATAAGACGAAAAATGTTGTTTACAAATAAGTTTTCTAAAATTTCAAGTGAACAATTTCAATATATTGTGTTATTAAGTCAATTTTAAATTTAATAATTTTTTTTAATTTTTTTTAAGTGTTTATTAGATATACTCGCGTAAGCGCGGGTTTCTAAACTAGTTAAGTAATGATTGTGCATGCTTAACAACGTTATTCATAAATTGTGTTACAAATTGAGTCACATCCACGGTTATGTAATTTTCATACGATAATTATTAATGAGGTGAATTTTCAAACCAACTCGATTCTAAAACTTAACCTTAATTCACCTATAAAATTATTTTCAAAGTTAGTTGGTGCTTAACTATTAATTTACTTGAATATTTTAGTAGAACATTGGGATAAATTACAAACTAACAAATACGGGATTCGTAAAATTAAAATTATTGGACTTCTATAATAAAATTCTTTTATTTTATCAAGTCTTCAAACCTCACTGATTCTTCAAACAAGCTTTCGAACCACTACAAATTGCATATCAGCCTGAAGTTTACTAAGCGCGCTGTCACGGACTTAGTCTCATGGCTCGACCATCTTGGGCGGGGCGTGACAGCCGCGCGTGCGCGCAACACACACACACACACACACACACACACCACACACACACATATATATATATATATATATATATATATATATATATATATATATAATATGAAAAGATATTTATCCTACATGTCTTCTTAAGAAACTTCTGGTTGACGTGTAATGTTCTAATAGTTCAGTTGCTTAATTGGTGAAATTTGGTGGTTTGAAAACTTACTAAAATATATGAATACTAATATGTACCTAATCTATTGTTTAATTTATTATATTTTTTCTAAATTATTTTTCTTTTCTTTTTTTTATATATATTTACCTAATTTAACAATTTCCTTTTGTTATATTTTTTCTTATTCAATATTTTCTTTTATTCTTCTAATATTAATATATAAAAAGTCATATATAGAAAAAAAATTATTTATTTTAATTAAAAGATAAATTACTTATAAAATAATATTATTTACAAAAAGAAAGCTTAATTATTTATTAATAATCTAAATAAGTTGTATTTATAACAAAAGTTAAAATATCTTTATTCTTAATATTTCAAATATATAATATAAATAAATTGTGATTTATTTACAATAATGTAAGTATGTAACTAATTTATTAACAATTACAATATAAATATAAGAAATATAAAATGTAATAATAACTAAAAATATTGATTAGATATCGGTACAATACAACAAAGGTTGAGAGTATGAAACCTTCTGAATTTTATAAATATGTAATTAAAATTTATTATAAAATAAAATCTAAACATTAAAATATAAAAATATTTAATAATAATAATAATTAATAATATAAACTAGACGCGGGTCGAGCGTGTGACAAGTTTTGAATTTATTTAAGTATGAAAATAAAAAAAATTATTAATGAATTAATCTAAACATTAAAGTAAAAAATTATTTAACAACAAAAAATAATAGTTAATAAATAGTAACAAGATATCGGTACATGACACGAGCTGAGAATACAATATCTTTTGAATTTTTTTTATTAAATTTAAAAACTTTACACTGATCAGTATTATTTTTTCTTATACTTATCTTTTAATAAATCCCGTGTAACAATTTATCAAAAGATAAAAAAAAATAAAAAAAATAAAAAATAATGAGACAATTGCAGAGTTTCAAATCTAAAATAAAAAATAAATCGAAAATATGTATTCTCAGCCTGTTGTACACGTCCAATTTATTTATTGATTATCATAATTATTAAACAATTTTATATTTTAGTATTTATATTACATTCGTTAACAATTTTATTTGTATACTTATAAAAATTTAAAAGATATCACATTTTCAACCCGTTTTTAATCTCTATTTATTAATTATTATTAAATTATTTATATTTTAACATTTAGATTAAATTCATTTATAATTATTAGTTACATAATTTGTAAATTTCAAACCGTTTATATTTTCTATTTATTGAATTATTTTATGTTTTAATTATAAATTAAATTTATTTCTAAGTATCATACTTTGAAATTTAAAAAGATTTCATATTCTCAATCTGTGTCGAATTGTACTGATGTCTAATCCATATTGATTATTATTTTATAATTTTATACTATCATGTTTATATTGAATTAATTACTAATATTTGGTTACATATTTATGTTATTGAAAAGAACTCGTAATTTACCTATATACCATATTTGAGATTCCAAAAATGAAAATATTATTTTAACTTTTAATTTCATACAACTTATTTACTTATTTTCATAATTAGGTATATTTTTATAATTAAATTATTTAATATGTAATTTGTCAATTAATTAAATAATCAATTTAAAAATTCCTTATTAATTATATATGGCTTAGATATATTAATATTATAAAAATAAAAGAAAATTATTTAATTAGATAAAATATAATTAAAAATTATTAAATTAGGCAGAATATAATAATAAAATTTTTTAAATTTATCAAGATACAATAAAAAATATTAAATTAATATTAAACTCAAGAAACACGTAACAAGCAAATTATTGTAATCTTTTATTTTACAAAAGAAGAATGTGAAGCATACGCATAAGTTTGGAAAACTTATATTAGTACGTAGAGGTGATAAAATTATATTTTAGTAAATATGATACTTTTATAACTACATGTGACGAAAAATAAAAAAGAAAAATAATTTGAGTAACATGGTCAGATATAACTATTTGCCATTATTCTATTTAATTTTTTTTATTACACGTATGGAGTATGAAATATACAGTTTAGTTAATTATACCAAAATTACAGTTTAAATGTGTGATATTGTAACAAGACGATACGTGTCACTAATGGACCCTTGGCTAATTGCCGCTTGTCTTTGGTGGACATGAGGTGGAGGCGTATTAGAAGCTAGAACAGTGACCAATATAATAATAATAATAATAATAATAATAATAATAATAATCATAATCTCATGATTGAATTTAGAGATAGACAGAAACAACACGTACCGAGCTAGAAAGAGAAAGGAGGAAACGATAAGAACGAGATGAGGATAAGCACCAAATGTCAGCAAAGCCCAAAAATATCCTATACAACACTATTTTACACGCATCCTAAGTTTGAATAAATATATTCTGGTTTTCTACCAGACACTATTAGCAATCATCTAAACGGTAACATACTAAAATGGGCGTAAATTAGGATTTTGATTAATTCTAACAAAAAGAGTTTTCGTTAAAAAAATACTCCCTCCGTCCCAATTCCCAATTTGATGGTCTTACGTTTGGTTTCACACAAATTAAAAAATTAATAATTTATATAGTTAAATTATTAATTTAATTTGTGTTTTTCAATTATACCCTTATCGATAAGATTTTGCATTGTAATCATTAATTTTTATTTTGTGGGACGGAGGGAATATAGAATTTAGAGTGCATTTTATTTACGCAAAAATATTACCTTTGCTACGGCTAATACGTTAATTTTATCCAAATTTAAATCACGCTCCTTTTATATTATGATTTTTATAATAAATTAATTTATTTTGTTTGCATATTCCTTTCTGTGAAATAAAATGTCACTTTGTGAGGTATGAATTGTAATAAAAGTTTCAAATTCATTCTTGCATTCGAGTCCACGTAGCTGGTGAAGTGTCTCCGGTTGCTGCAGCAATGCAAGGAACTCTCTAACAGTAAAAAAATATATTAAAAAAAAAAACAAAAGAGGGGGAGACTTTTGGGCTTCAAAGTGGGCCCACAGAATCTCAGAGCGTCAATTTGGGCCGGGCCGGTGAGAGCGCGTATAGGGTAACTGTGGGCCATTTTTTTAAATTTGTAGTGATCTCGGAGCCGTTAACTGGCAATCACACACCTCACGTTCAAACCAACATAGGGAGTTGAGGAAAGCAACTCAGAATTTAAAATAGCTAACAAAAGAATTAAATACTATAATAAATTTTATATATATATATATATAAATAAAAGAACAAAGGGATCCATCTCGATTGCTTTACTTACTTTTGTTAAACTAAATTAGCTGTGAGCCGCCGGCCTATGACCGGACATTTTTTTAATGTTCTCAAATGAAGGTATATTTTAACTTAAAAATATTATTTAATTGTAGAAATATAATAGTGTCTCAAGCTTTTATACTCATAATAATTATTATGTGAAATTCGAATTACTATCCTACCAATGTTAATAAGAATAAAAGTTTAATTATAAATACCTACTATTAATTGGTTATGGTGTATTAAAAAAAATGATATGTTGTTACTTTTTAACGTAAATTCTAAAATAAAATAACTCTTAATAAAAAATTGAGGAAGTAATTATTATTAATATCTCTAAAATGAAAATTTGTGTGGTCCCAGATGTAGTACTAAGGGCCCCGGGGGGGCAATAAGTCAACACAATGACCTAAACCTAAATCGAAACCAATTATAGCCTAGATTAGTACTAGTATTTGATTTCTTGCATAATTGTGTCTTGCTCGATTTTCTAAGTGTATGACAGATACTATGACGCACACGGGGTACAATAAGTCCACCTAGTAACCTTAACTTAAATCGATATAATTATAGTATTAAATAATTATAATATCTCTTTCTTAGAAAAATTAAGTTTTCTAATTGTATGACGGATACTATGACGCAACTTCATCTGGACGGGGTACAATAAGTCCACCTAGTAATATTAAATAATTATAATATCTCTTTGTTAGAAAAATTAAGTATAAAATAATAACTGAAGGTGTAAAATTATTAAAAAAATATATCAATTCTCTCTTAAAAGTTGGGAATATAATAGATAAAATTGGACTTTTTTTTTTAACACAACAAATAGAACGAGAGGAAAAAAGTATTTATTTCTTACATAATTGTGTTTAGCTCGTTTTTCGAATTGCACGACAGATACCATGTCGCAACTTCATTTAAATAAGCATTAATAATCAAAGTTGCACTAATCGGAAGGTGGAATTAAGTTTGTTTGTTCTTATGATCACTATTTTGATTTGTCCTTTTTTGGTTAATTTAACAAAAAAATATGGAGGAAAAATAAAAGAAGAAGAAGAAGAAAGAAATTAGGCTCCAATTTTTGTTTAAAAAATAACAAAAATCAAAAATCAAAATACTCTGATCAGTAGGTCCTAGAAACAAACAAATCTAATAATAAAATCTCGATTTAATAATTTAATATCATATTTATTTTTTAATTTGATTATATCTTTACATTTCAATTAGTACAAAATTATAAAACTAAACTATATTTTGTTTACTTTACATTTTATTTTGCTAATATTATCCTAACAATTGATATTTAAAGGAAGTGATCGGTAGCTATATTTTTGTACAAATGGACAATAAACTTTTGAGATCTTGGTTTATCAATTAATCAGATATATAATGACATATTTATTATTATTATCATTATCTTTAAAATGAAAATTATGTGGTACCAGATGCGAGTTGGGGCTGGGGAAGAGTGAGGTCAATAGGTCCACCCAATGACCTAATTAAGGTCCTAAACCTAAATCGAAAACCAATCGTAGTCTATATTACTATTTATTTCTTACATAACTATATTTAGCCTTTTTTTTTTTTTTTTTTTTCCAAATTGCATGACAACAAACATGACACATATTTATTCCAATAACATCAATAATCATGGAGTGTGTGTCTAACTTCATTTGCTGATAAGGTTAAAAGTTGGGCTACCAAATATAGGGGGTACTAACCTCAAAATAGAGATCAGCGACCTGAATTGATGATAAAATACGTCTCAGCGACCAAGACCTTCCGCAATCGTCACATCGACCTCACCGATCCTGCAAAACAACACCTAGAACGGGTCGGATTTCGAGCCCGTTAAGGCCTTCCGTCGCTTAAGTTAATAAGCGAAAAACAAACTCCTCTCTCTCTCTTTTATGTAAATAATGCCGGCAAATCACAATAATGGCGTGATAATGATCATAAAATAAGGGATAGAAGCCCCTTTTTATAGAGATAGGAGAAATCCTTCACTATCTAGCTATCTAGGGTTACCTTTCATAAGCATAATTTCATTCATACCATCACTCTTTGTCAATTGGGACTCTTCCCATATGATAAGTTCACATAAACATGAAACTTCTCAATATATTATCGAAATAAGCCTGGGCATATAGCCCACCAGGCCCATACACATATTAAACTCTTAATCAGGCTCAAATACTTAGCCCAACCTAACAGAGATCACGACGCTATATGAGAACTCATCCTCATACTACAAGTCGCTACTCCAGACACATCAACTCGCCCACTTTTGAGGAACAGCCTTCAGCTCGTTCACTTTTCAGAAATATAATACAGCTCGCCCATCTTTCAGGAGGCATACCCTCTCCTAGAAATGAGGTCGCTTTCCACAAATACCCACATACATCACATAATATTACGTATGGACATTTTGGTCCGCATCATTTGTCAATTACTAATCTAATCAAGTTTGAATGATTATTATATTATATTAATAAATTGATGATCTTAATTTGTCAAAATCTGAAATAGAGAGAGTAATTAAAATGCATTTGAAACTATATTTTAGCAGTACGTACGAAAGCTTGATCGAAACTTGTCATTAACTGAAATCCAAATCATTAATGGTGGACAAATCTTTGATAAAAATGTAGAGTTAATAATGAAGTCAAAGTGCCATAAATTGCTCATAATAAAATTAGGGTTAAAAAACTTGCTTCATACCCCTCCGTAGTACGCGTCTTTGACCAAGTCTAACAAAGTGGATATTCATATTCTACTTTCATTCATCAATGTAACAACATTTAAGAATTCATTCTTAGAAATGAGTACAATGTATGAGATTCAATAGATTTAGTCTAATTATAAAACAATTTGATTATTCTCTTTTTTAACATAAACATCTCCATATTTAATTTTACACATAAAGTTATGTGAAACGGGTTTGATTACAATTTCAAACTTTAAAAAATCGTGAAATTGGCTGTTCTTTTAGTTTTATTATTGTGTATGTACATATATATTATAGTGTATTATATTTATAAATAATATATAATTAAAAAAAATTATTATTTGAAATTTAAATAATGTACAAAAAAAAAAAAAAAAAGACGGTTCCGATTAAAAATTAAAACTGTGAAGAAATCGAAATTGAACCGTATATCGACGGTTGCCCATTTTGAGTAAACCGTAACCGGCACTTTTGGAACTGTGGTGCAATATTTATTATTAATAAAAACCAATATATATTAAACACAAATAAAGAAATTAATTCTTTTGATCAAATAATATATACTCACTTCGTCTTAAATATACAGTCCACTATTCATTTTTAAGATGTCCTAAATATATAGTCCAATTTCTATATTTAATATTATTTTACCCATCATTTTACTATTATAACTATATTTAATAAGAATATTGTAACTATGAAAATTTATCAAATAAGGACAAATTAAGAACTTTTTATTATATTTGTTAATTTTCATATATTTTCATAATATTTTGTGAAAGTCAACAATGCACCATAATACTTAAAAAGTATAAAATATTACAAAAACAAATGCCAAAACGAATTTTCCTTGATTAGGAGGTTTGTTTTCCCAACAAATCACATTAAGGGTATTCTTGTAATTTCCTTTCACTATCTCTTCCATTAAAAACAAGCCCAAAGAGTCCCTCAAAAAACAGAACAAATAAAAGTAGAGAGAGAAACAAACAAAAACTCCCTCCTACAAAGTAACTGAAAAAACAGCCTAAAAAAACACAGTTTTATTACAAATTTATTGGAAAAAAGCATGAGTGAAATAGTGTTGTACATGGATGATTTGATATCATATTCAGAAATAGCAATATGCAGAATATGCCATGAAGAAGAGTTTGAAAGCTGTAAAAGCTTGGAGACTCCTTGTGCTTGTTCTGGGACTGTAAAGGTATTTTCTTTTTTCTTTTTTTATTGTTTATGTTTTTTCATAGCTTTTAATTTCATCATTGATTATTATTATTATTATTATCTTATTTAATTTTCTTTTTTCAGTTTGCACACAGAGATTGCGTACAGAGATGGTGCAATGAAAAGGGCAACACAGTTTGTGAAATTTGCTTACAGGTGCGTTTTTGTTTTTTTGCTTATTGATCATTAATTTCACACAAATTACAGATTATGATCCTTTTTTTTCCTTTATTTATTTATTTGTTTGGTTGATCATTCAATTTTTCTTTGTTTGAGGAGTTTCCTATTTGAGACGTTTCTCTATATTCTGTTTTCTTGGAAACTAGTTTTGCCTTCAAGTTTGGGTTGTCCAAATTTTTTTTTTCCTTTGTTTATTGTCATAATGAAATAATTTAATTATTTTTTCGAAGCTAAAAATATTTGTAGATAAAAAAAGGAATTTTTCAGAGTTTCTGCTTAATTTTTCCTCGTATGCAATATTTTCTTTTTAAAAAAATGGTCTGTGTAATTGTTATTTTATTATTAGTATATTATTTTTTTAATTGCCAAGGTATGGGTGCTTTCTTTTTCTATTGCGAATAATGGGACATTATCATATGTTCTTATCTACAAAATGTACCTTTTTTATATCAAGAGTGCTTGACTCGACTATAAATTATAAACAATGCAGCTTTTGCATCTATTTTTCTATTTTCTAATTTCTTTATCTCGACGTCTTTTCAAAGATGGGATAGTTTCGAAAAAGACTTTTAATTAATAAAAGGTGTTGTTTATCTTATTGCTATGATAATTATGAAAAGTATCTTTTTTTTTTTTCATTCAGAAATTTGAACCTGGTTACATATCTCCACCTAAAAAGATTCAGCAAATTGATACAACGGTAACCATAAGGTATTATTTTCTTTTCTCTTTATCTTATGATGATTTAAAAACATATTTGCACTCATAAAGCACAACTTTATGATATTTGCTTTTATATTAAAATGCACCGGCATTGTTCATGGATAAGTTCATCCAAACATTCCCTTAATAGTATTTTACTTTATACATGTCCTCAAATTTGTGGCCAATAATTCAAGATTTGTACTCTCATTTTTTGGGTTTAAAATAGGGATAAAATAATTCGGAGTCATTTACCAAATAATAAAAATCCTGTGTTTTTTTAGCTTAAACATCAGGGACTATTTTGTAATTATACCTAAAACTATGGAAAGAGATTATTAAATTTGGAATTGGGATTTTTATTATAGGGAAAGTTTGGTGGTCCCAAGAAATGATGAGCAAGAACAACAAAATCGAGGAGAAATTATTGAAACAGAGGATTATGAGTCTGAGTGTACATCTGCAGATAGAAGTGCTTCTTGTTGCAGATCAGTGGCTCTAATCGTAAGTCTTTTTAATTTATTTTTTCAATTATTGAGTAAAAATTAGTTTCAACCCTTTGAAAATTTTATATGGGGGGACAGTTGGCAGTTGCATTATTAACTCATTAATTTGTGAAAAAAAATTAATTTTCCGCTATAAAATGGGAACGTGATGAGCGTAACATCTATTATGCCCATTTTTTGGTTCCATATTATAGTGTAGGAGTAATTTCTATAAATTGTGACAGACTGTATTGTATAATAATAATAATAATAATAATAATCATCGTGTCAAAAATTGTTGAAAAACACGAGGCTGAATTTCACGTACTCGTGTGAAATCATTTTGATGGTGAGACTAGTTATACTTGTTGATTGAAATGTAATAAAATAAAATATTAAATTATACTTAAAAATATCACGTTTGAATAAAAATAAAATAAAATAAATCTCATAGGAGGCGTGTTAGATTAAATTCAACCCAAAATTGAAGTCAAACTCACAATAATACAAAATTGAATTGAATTTGCAGTTGACAGCTCTGCTTCTGATCAGACATTTGTTTGTGGTTCTTACTGGAGGAGAAGGGGCTTACCCTTATTCATTTCTAACTGTAAGTTTACTGTCCTTTTCTTGCAATTAATTAATGATGCTTCCATCTAATTATCAATCAACCTTAATTAAAAAAATGTGTATTTCTTATATAATATATGCAGGTGGTTATAGTTAAGGCTAGTGGTATAGTTCTCCCAATGTACATATTGATTCGGATTTCAGCAGCAGTGCATGACAGCATTATCCATCATCACCAGGTTAATTTCGCCGCCTAATCATTATTTTATTTATTTATTACAATAACCTTCTACGATAAAATGGAATAAGTCACAGAATCATAAATTATTTTACAACCTTTTCAATTTTTCAGATTTCTGATGATGTTGACTCGAGTTCCGAAGATGAAAGTGAAGAGCAAGAGCATGCATAATAACAATGAGATACAACAAGCCTAATCAATCAAGTTCACCTTTTCTATGTCTGCGTTTGTACCTAATGTGTGTGTATTTCTCGTCCACTTCAATACCAACAGATGAAAATATAGAAAATCTCACATACATAATGAAAAAAGTGTTTTTTTGGTCTCTTATTCATTTATTTGCAATTGTTGTAGAAAGTGAAAGACAACCAAAAATGCGACACAAAATCCAACTCATTGTCTGTTAGATCAACACCAAATGCAACAATATCTTGCAATGCAAGTCAACTAGATGGATATATCAGGAAACAAAGAAAAAAAAACATGCATTTACATTCCCAATTCTTCTTAATCCAGATAAATACTTTTCAATCAATCATTTGCTACAAAAAAGGATATCACCATAGAGATGAAAACAACATCACTCTTGGATTACACTTTCAATACTCACACAAGTTGACAAAAATGACCATGTATGTACATCACTGATAGTTACCAAATCAGAGAGAAAGAGAGAGAGAGAGAGAAGACTATGTGCATGGTTCCTAAGATTGTTCTAGAAGTAACCTTGCTCTACATTGAAGATTGGTCAAAGAGTCAACAGACAAGCTGTCAGTGTCTGTGCGAAAATCGTTCGTAGCAGCAATTTTGATCAAGTTGTCGATAATTAGAGATGCCTCATCTGCCCAGCTGCTTTTAGTGGCATTGGGCTTTAGCCTCTTGCCATAATTAGCTTCAAACTCGTGAGACTTAGCTGCGGCCTTTTGTAGTACGTTATCGGGAAGTCCTGGAAGGAAAAAAAAATCAGAATAAAAATAAAAAAGAATCAAAGAACTGCCCTTTTGTTATTTTAAGGATTAATTACAAATTTGCCCTTGAAGTTTAGTCTAATTACAATAAACCCCAGCTATCTCTAGAATTACAAATCTCCTTATTATTCTAATTTAAATATATCTCAAGAGAGGATTTATTTATCCATCCTAGTAGAGGTTTTCGAAACTTACCAGCCAGTCGAGCAACGTTAACACCGTAACTTTTGGGGCACGCGCCAGGTGTCAATTTGTAGAGGAAAATAACTTCCTCCAGACCATCAACTCCTTTTACAACTTGGCACGCCATATGACAGAGGGAGACCTGTATTATGAATGTCTAAAGCTTAGAGACATTTAAAAAACAAAAAAAAAACAACTCATGGACAAAACATTACCTTGGGATCTTTCTGGTAGTCAACAGCCAATCTATGATAATGTGTAGAAAACATTCCTCGACATTGTACCTCATGGACAAAATGTTCAAGAACCGATGCACTGGCACAAGATATCAGGAAAAAGAGAAACTCATGAATATTAATAATAATATACTTCAATTATCCTTTAATAAAGGTCCATTTAATCAAAACGGATAATACAAGACTTGGATGCTACTGTCTGGTTAAAGTCTAAATTTTAAGTTGCACATACGCAATTGCTTGCCCATCTGATGTTGATGTCCCTCGTCCCAGCTCATCCAATGCCACGAGTGAATTGCGAGTTGCTGAACTCTACATCATCCATTGGGAACAGGTTACAACAAGGAAATATATCAATCAATAAGATAAGACACTGACAAAAACTTGTGTCAAACCGCAACAGAGTGCATTCCGTTGGGAAGGCCTAAATTTCAGTGTTTCGGTTTTTCTTTTTAGTTTTTTAGGGTTCTTTTTTTAGTTTTTATTATTTAGTTTAGTTTTCTTAGGGTTTTCCAGATTTTTGAGGTTTTTATTATTATTATTTACTTGAGTTCTTTTTTTAGTGTTTTAATTAGTTCAGTTTCATCTGCACAAGATCATCAAAGCATTATTTGTTATCGTCGCATTTCATAAAATGATTTTCTCAAGAAATCATCGTCGACAAATTTTTTACTTGCCTAAAGTAGTTAAATTCCACTGTACCACAAAATCATCTTACCATCATAGACGCAGTCTCCGAAAGCTCTGTCAGAAACGTGCTATGGCCAGACATAATCTGATCTTTAGCCCCCATCCGAATAAATATCCGGTCTATAGGAGATAACACAAAACTTTCGGCAGGCACGTCTGCTCCCATCTGCAAAATATCACATTAAAGCCATCAGAAGAAAAAAAAAAAACACTTTTTAGTGGTAATTGAAAAAAGAGATCCAAAATCTCACCTGGGCTAAAATCACAGCCATGCAAATTTGACGCAGAAGAGTTGACTTCCCACCCATGTTAGGACCAGTAAGGAGTATAAAGCTAGCATGACCCGAACCACCCAACGTGACATCATTAGTGACAAAAGTACCCTCTACCAAAGCATCGCTTCTTAGAACAGGATGTCCTAAACTCTTAGCATTAAGAGATGGCACTTCATGGTCATGATGTGATGTTGATATAACTGGACGACATGCTTTCCCTTCATAATATTCACTTGCAATGGATAAGCTGATCAAACAATCCAGTTCTGCAAAATTACAGTCAAGTTTCGGAAATGAGATGATCTTTTCTTTTTTAACTTTTGTTGTCGAACCAAAGGTGTAATCATTTCTTTGTTCCTTGGAAAAGACTTGAATACGAATAATAATAATAAAATAATAATTAGAAATAACAGCATACACTCAAATTCACAAGGGCGTTCATACCTGCAATAGTGGAGACCATTTGTCTCCATTTAATGTGGTTCTCGCAAAATCGTTCAATTAATCTCTGAAGAATGCTCTTTAATTTTGATTCCTTCTCAGATTCAGCTTGAGAAAGTTCTCCGAGCAACTTTTTAATCACTGGAGTCCAGTAGCGAGCAAAACCCTGCAAATAAATAATTCAAGGGAAAAGGAAATAAAATCCATACAACCAAACAAAAGGTTACATCTTAACATGAATATGCATGCTAAAAGATGCAGTCTGATTAATATTCTAAAATATTTTGCAATCTGCTGGGTCAAATATTTAGCCCGAAAGTAACTGTCGTTCACACAATTAAGAAGTCCTACAAAATGACCGAGCTAAACAACAACAACAAAAAATACCTTCTTAGAAGATCTTAACTCGTATTCCTTTGAAATGTTCTGTGATAAGCTTTCGGGCACTTCTAAAAGGTACGCATCTTTTCCAACCGTGACGAAAGAAATCTACATATTACACAAAAGAATTAAAATTACGAGCGATGCTAAAAAAAATTAGGATCGTGGACAAATTTACTTATAAAAGTTCTTACAGATGAATCTCCAAGCACTTTTCGCTGTTCCTTTAAATGTTTTCCGAGATTCGATTCGATGTCTTTAACAATTTGGCACGCAGCATCGTACTCAACATCAGCCCCTTCTCGAGGTATTATACGCCCCGAATTATTCGCTTCCTCCCAATCGAAGGCATCTTTGAAATGCCTCAAAATTGAACGAACAGCAGATGTACCAGGCATTAACAAATGATGCAAAAGTTTAGACTCCACACTGTCTAAAATGGCACTAAGTGAAGAGCATGCATTTGTCATCATTTCACAGCCACGCAGAGATGAAATGAATTCTTGGAGCTGCTTCTTGGATGCATCTTCGTATAGAATAACTTTATTTGCATTTCTGCCACTCGCTTCACTGTATTTAGCCAGAAATGTGAATAAAATTAGTCGAACGGATATACACTACATTTACTCGAATAATAAATTAGGAAAAAATAAAGCTTTTTTGCAACTTCACCTGCCAGCAAAGATGCGTGCAAGTAAACGTTCCATGTCAGGAAGCTTCGATAGCTCTTTTCTAAAGCCAAGCACGTATGATTGGTTAACTCCCTAAGACATGTGATTAAAAAGATGGATTAATGGAATGAGGAAAATTTATAAATCATACACAGATAAAAATGCTATAATGGATTAATGGAATGAGGAAAATTTATAAATCATACACATTTTGAATTATATCATGACTTTGTTCTTTTGGGCCGATAGATTCTACACGATCTCTCTTTCAGGTTGTGAAACGAGAGATATGCGCTGTGGTCACAAAAGGAACTTTAACAGAGGGAGAAATGCTTTCGACCAACCCTGATGCTTCATATCTATTAGCTGTGACTGAGAGCTGTCTAACTTCAGCAAACGAACAAGGAGTTCATGTATTTGGTATCTGTGTGGTTGATGTGTGCAACGAGCAAAAATCGTCCTTGGGGCAGGTGGGTGTTTATAACTTAATTGTATCAGAGCTATATAATGGCTTGATGTGCATGAATTTATTATGACAAAATTTAGTTTTTAGGGTTTTTTTTTTTAATTCCTAATTTTCCCCTCTCATTTTCTTAGGGTTCTTTTTTAGTTAGTTTAGTTTTTAGGGGTTTTCTGTTTTTTTGGTATTTTTTTAATTTTAAATTATAGTTTTTAGGGGGTTCCGTTATGCAGCCTGACATAGATTGTCTCGTCTGCCAATTTGCTACCATTTACAACAGATGTACACAGAAATGACCCTTTAAATTGTCCATGAGACTAAGTAATGCTTCCTTTGACCAGTTCAGGGATGATGCAGATTGGCAGCTTCATTATGCAGCTTGTTGTCCGAGTTAAGACCAGTTGAAATCATAAAACCCGCTAAGCTGCTCTGTCCCCGAAACCGAAAAGGCTCTCTTCCGACACACAAGAAACCCTCTGGTTAATGAACTCGTTCCCTTTTCTGAATTCTGGGATGCTGAAAAAAACTATTAGGGAAGTTACGACCATCTATCAGCGTGTCGGAGATCATTCGTGTTCGCCATCTGGCGCTTCGTCGGAAAATGGAATTGATACAAACTGCTTACCGGGCGTATTAACCAACCTTGTGAGTGATGGTGAAAATGGAAGCCAAGCTTTATCAGCGCTCGGTGGAGCTATTTTCTATCTGAGACAGGCTTTTCTGGATGAAACCCTAGTCAGATTTGCAAAGTTTGAGTTGCTTCCGTGTTCCGGATACGGTGAAATTGCTCAGAAACCATATATGGTTCTTGATTCGTCTGCATTGGAGAATCTCGAGATATTCGAAAACAGCAGAAATGGAGATTCTTCTGGGTAATTTTTGGACTGCTATTTTTGTATTTTCTTTAAAAGCTGTCTTTATAAACAATATCTTACCTTTTGGTTTCTACAGGACACTGTTTGCTCAGTTGAACCATTGTGCCACATCATTTGGTAAAAGGTTGCTTAGAACATGGCTCGCAAGACCTTTGTATCATCTTGAGTCTATTATGGAACGCCAGGATGCTATTGCAGAATTCAGAAAGGTATGCCTGACTCGAAAAGCCGTGTCCTAATATTTTTTGGTTTGCTGTTGATTTGAATTGTTTTGTTGTTGCCATGCTTATATTTATATCTAGGCAAAAACTTGTATCAAACTGTCTAACGTAGGCCTGAATTTAGTTTTTCAGTGTTCTTTTTTTAGTTTTTTTATTTTGTTAATTTTGTCTGGGTTTCCAGTTTTTTAGGGTTTTACGTTGGTTCTTTAGGTTTTTAGTGTTCTTTTGTTTATTTTTCAGGGTTTTTCTTTTCGTTAGTTTAGTTTTTTAAGGTTTTCTATATTTTTTGGTATTTAAAAAAATAATTAGTTTAAGATTTAGTTAGGGGAACCTGCCTAACGGTTAGGCAGTTTGACTGGGTTGTGCCTCTTATTTTTAATGGTGTCTTGAAATATTGAGCTTGGAAAACTAAAGATTTTTACAGATGTCTGTTCTGATATATAACAATGTACATTATAGCATTTTTATC
>BMAC01000692.1:537299-555853 GCA_014905375.1 Phtheirospermum japonicum | reverse complement strand
AGCAATCCTTTTGGCCCCTTATGTAGAGGTAAATCTCGGGGATAATGTAATGGTAATGCGTTGTACAAGAAGTAAAACTTGTGTTAGTATTAAGCTTCTGAAGGCTGAACTGATTAGGTTAACATCAGGACATCTATATATATTGTTGTCTATAGGATTGCAAGGGCACATTTTAAGTTGTAACATAACTTTATATCATGATCCCTGATGCAGAATTAGTTTTTTTTTTTTTAATCTTTCTTCATACAAGCTTTGTATTTAATTGCGACTATCAATTATTTTTTTTTTTTTTTTGACAAAATAGAATCTGTGGTCTCGAAAGAAGAAAAAAGTACATACTACAAGTCCGAAAGGATTTTATCGAACCAACTGGATAGACGGTTCACCTTTCTCAAAACATCTGTATTTTTCTGAAAATAAGATTCGGCATTTTCCAGCACTACCCCAAAATCATGTTTCATTGCCTCTAGGGTCCTATAATAGTCGTTTTCTATCCTCAACTTGATTATATCCAGAGACAACGGGACGGTAAACCTACAAAATTTAACTTTCAGTATATGGCTTATGAATATAATAGATAAACACAGCATAAGTTTCGTACCTGTTCATGAATTCCGACTTCTGAGCAACTTCATTCAGTTTTATGATACCATACCGATCCTGTAACATCAGAAATAGATTCAAAACACACAGTTGAATTTTCCAACCATTGTTCTACAATAGCTTTAATCATAAAACTATCCCTGGGAGTTTTAGCCTGATTACTAAAAACTTCAATTGTCTTTCAAAATTACAAACACCCCCCTGTTCCGGCTAGCATCCCGAATACCGAGATTTGAATTTTGAATCCCTATACCCGTTTGTACTAAGACTCAGTTTTTCAATACTGAACCAAGAAATTCTAAAACCTAATTCCTACCTTATATCTATCCTATTTACACATATTTCCCTCTTCCGCCGCATAATGTCCCCATCTCCTCCTTCTAAATAAATACAATATAATAACACATCATCCACTTTTCAGACATGAATTAACATCTAAAATAAAAGGTAAAGGATTCATAATCCAATACTCCAAGATTCTGAGTTTTAGGATTCATAATCCTAATGAGTCCTGGCCCTTTAAGTTTGTAAAATATAAACAAATATCAAGGGGTGTTTGTAATTTTGAGTGCTAAAACCATGGGGCTAATTGTAATATTTTAATAAATGTGAAGGGTTTTGATATGTATTTTATTCTTCTGAAGGGGTATATAAGACAATAAAAAATCTCAGGGGTGTTTTTGTAATTAGATCAAACCTCGTTTAAATCTCATAATTATCCCTTTTTTTGGGTAATTAACCTAATAATACCATATAAACATATAAAAAAACTACTAGAAGGGAAAGAGAACAAGACCTTATCTTTACTAGCAGCCCGTGCTAATTTAGCAAAAGCATTCAAAATCTTGTCTTTGCTTTCAAAGTCGATGGTTGGCTGCTCCCACGGCCTGTCGGGATCGTGCAGTTCCCAAGGGCAGTGAGGATGGACATCAGTAGTGCCGTCCTTGTACTTAACGAGGTACCTTTCCCATGGACTCCCGGGGTACTTATCACATCTGTCTTTAATAGCAATGATTTCACCTTCCCACCAAGCACCACCTGCTGCACTCTCGTCCCGCCACCACACTTGGCAGTTATCCCCAGTCGACCAGTTCCTTTCCATAGCCGTGTCATACCGACTCCTTTCAACTATAAAGTCTGGGAAGTCGTTCAGTTCAGGCAGGGTCAGTTGAAACCTATGGCCCACTACACTGCAAGAAGTGTCTCTGAATCTCAGCGCGATTTGACAACAGCTTTCGCCAGAACCAGGCTGTTCGGTGTACTTGAGGCCTTCGATCGAACAAACTTCAACAGCTCTAACCTTATCTCCGTATCTCAACCAAGGATTGGACGGTCGTGTCTGAGTCAAGGCTAAGTAATCCTCATGGCCCTGCACAAATATTAAAATGCCAAGTCACTCAACAACGAATTATCACCACAAAAAAAAATAATAATAATAATAATAAAAAATTTGCTCTCTGTTAAGACATGCACCTTTTGATGCATACAGTTCCCACAGAGAAAATAAGTAAATAAATAAATAATGTATAGATTCCAGTCCTCTTTCTTATTTCCTATTCTTTTTGTAACATTTTTTATTTCTAACTTTTAAATGAAATTATGAAAGGGTGTCTTTTTTCTTCAATTTTTCAATAAAGATGAATTTTGACTTCTCACAGGATGATAACAGCTTATTGGTGTGTTCCATAAGAGGCACACAACTGTCAGGCAGCCTAACCATTAGTCACATCCCCTAAAACTAAAATTTAAGATTAAAAGAAAATTTTTTATAAATAGAAAACCCTAGAAAGACTAAACTAACTAAACAAAAAAAAAATGTAAAGAATGAAGACAAAAAACTAAAAATCCTAAAAACGTAAAACCCCTTAAAAACCAAAAAAAAAAAAAATGGCCCTGCCTAACGGAAGGAGGGTGTACACAAGTTTTTGTCGTTCCATAAAACTCTACTTCAATCCAGTTCCTCTTTTGTTCTTTCTTTCTTTCTTTTTCTTTTTTTTTTCTTTTTTTGTCTTTTACCTCCATGCTCAAAACAAAATATACCTGCCGCAAGTACACAACTTCATCTCCTAGCTGAGGGATATAACGATATCCCTCCTCCTGCTCGGACAACAACAGCCAATTTGTTTTCTTCGGCACAAGCTGCTCGGCCCTTTCGATCAAAGAACTCCTTTCTTCTCTGTAGCTACTTTCTCTCTTGTTTCTAGAAGACTTTGATTTTTCAGCATATTTGGATCCCTCTGATGGGGAATACTCGACAGTTTTCTTGGAGGACTTTTCTGCACCTCGCGATGTACCCATTTCCAAGTATTTGTTTCCTACACTAACCTCCCGTGATGTAGCCTTCAACTTAAAGGATCTAGCTCGACGAGCCGAATCAGTGGCCATGTCAGGCGAGTCAGTTGGGTCACTATCATAAACTTCATCATCACCATTTACGTGTAGTTGTGGCATATGATTGGGTTCTTCTGGAAGTTTCTTTGATTTTATTTTCACAGTTAGCTTCTTTTTAGTACTGCTTTGTGGTTCGAAAGAGTGTTTTGATTCAAAGACGAGACTACTACTAGATCCACAGAGATTAGAAGTAGATAAATCTCTTTCTCCACCCTCTAGCAAATCACTGTCCAATTGCTGATCACCGATGGGATCTACTAACTGTGCGCCGTTTGAGGTGCGTATTTTGAACTTTCCCCAACTCACATTGGCACTACTGCAACTCGCGAGCGCCCTCAACTGATTACATTCTTCTTCTGTTGGCGTTTCAACTTCTTCAATGACCTGACTTTTACAATTTTCAGAGAGTTCATTATCAACTCCGTCTTTTTCAGGGTTTTCCTCATTTGTCCCCAGAGCTGAAGATGTAGTTTGACTATTTAACTCGTCAACCTGATTATCTGAAGATATAGGTGCCTTCTTATGAAGAGAAAATCTCACCACCAATTTTTTCTTGTTTCCAGCATTGTTCTGGGAATCGGGATATTTAAGAGGTTTGACTACATCATCAGACACATCTGAATATGTCTTACGATCACTGACCAGGTTGTTTTCATGTTCTTTTCTCTTCTGAATGGGTGAACCTTCCAAGGACGAGTCTGATGTGTCGCCTGCTGAGTCATCATCATCTTCGCCTTCGGAAGTTTCAGTCAACTGGGAAAAGTTATTGATTGCATTACGTGCAGCAACCCTCTGAGGTCTTGATAGCTTTGACTTTGTAGACTTCTTTTTAGATGTCCTGTGACTAATTTTTGATTTTTTATGCCTTTTCAAATTCCTAGACGAAGTTCCCTCATTTTCATCGGATATTCTCTTCCTAACACGTCTGCCAGATGAAGTCGTCAATCCGACCTGAAGAAAAAAAGAATTAAAAAAAATTAGCTTAGACAATGAAATCGCCTAAAACGTTGAAATTTCTGGAAATCGAGATTTTACTTCTTGTACAGATTTCTTTCGTTTTGACCGCCGCGTACTATCCTTTTGACTTCGCGTGAGCTTGCCTTGTTCACTACAATCTGAATCACTCGATGTGCTGCCACTAGGACAAGTTTGTTCGTCACTAAAATTCTCTTCAGTAACATTATACTCCGAGTCATTGTCATCATTCATGATATCGTTTTCGGGTTCCCAAAACATAGCGTCTACATAATCTGGCAGTGGCTCGAGTACGATATCCAAATCTGGCAAAGGTAATATCTGGAATTCGGGGCCGATCCCAATATCCGTGCCGACAGCGAATTTTATGGACGAAGGACGCCACTCGATTCCCAGAGCACCAAGCCGACGTTGCTGATATGTACTTTGGTAAGGCTCTGGGTATGGAAGCATGCCTGTGATATCCCATACATAGGGTATGTATGAATCATATTATTAAAAAAGTTTTATATTTCAAAAAAAGAGACTCTGGAAAACTACAGAAGATAACCAAATGCGAGTAAATAGAACCATGACATACTTGAATCACATAATGGATCTTGAATATTCCTCACATATGGTGCAAGCTGTGTCTCCTGCATCGGATGCAACATATTAAGATGTTAAAAGAACAAATTAAATAAGATATGTTGGAGCCTATGAAGCCCTTAGTTTTTTGAAAGATTATCAATGTACAAGCAGTAATTCAAGGTAACCAAGAAAGGGTTTTATAAAAAAGGAAGCAAATTGAACATAAAGTAAAACCTCAATAAATTAATAGCCTTGGGTTCGCTAAATTTTATTACTTTAGCAAGATTATATAATCGAGATACTAATTTAACACGTTGCTCTAAAGTTGGGAACCACAAAAAATAACATTAGGCGAGGTTATTAATTATTCGGTATTAAATTATTGAGGTTAGTGTAAGAAAATAATAATTATTATTATTATTATTATTATTATTATTATTATTATTATTATTATTATTATTATTATAACAACAACAATAGGAGTAAAACTGAAACATAATCTAAAATGGCAATAGGTAGAGGATTTTTAACTCAAAATAACCATGAAATAGAAATTATAGAATACGTCAAATTCACCTGATCAACAACATTGCCATGGGTGTCCTGAGTAAGTGGGCGGTAATCCCCAAGGAAGAACTGTTGGATATATATTTACATAGTCAGATTCACCTTAAGAAAGTCCCATTAAAAAAAAAACATAAACCAGTTATCTGTGTACCTGATCATATTTAGCATCCTTCTGAGACTCTCCTTCGCCAGTGTTTAGCAGATATATTTGACCTACGTCATCTGAAAGCACGATTGATGTGCCATCCCTTGATCACCAAGAAACAGCATTTTTATTGACAATGAAAGAGCAATAGATTCTACAACAGATAACCCCATGGATAGAATAACCTTTATTATGGAGAGGATGAGCAGAGAAAAGGTAACATGGTGCGACTTACTGTGAAAACTTCCCGTCAACCAGCTTAAAGCGTCCACCTATCTCATACACTCGTATAGGAGTACCCTCCCATATCTAGAAATACATCAAAAATATATAATAAATAAGAGATCATTGTAGACGGAACTAGAGGTCAAGTTTTTTAAAAGAGGACATCATTTACTTACATCCCACAATATCGTTTTCCCATCATACCCAGCACTCATGGCAATTCTTGGGTTAAAAGGATGCACGTCCAACACATAAGTCTGTCGGATTAAAACAAAATTATGAGCAGTAGGCATAACACTTAAAATTGGAATTACTAACTAAGTTGCAGAGGTGCCTTTACTAAAACTCATCATTTATATATTATTTAATAACATATTGGGAAATAAATACCATTCAAGGAAAGTATATTTCAAACGAGAATGAAACACAATTGGTTTTTTTAGAGCATACGTGAAAAGAGATGTGCTGAGTCATGTTGAGAAACCATACAACGATTTCAAAATATGACCCCAACTTACAAGCAAATATAAAACTGAACATTCACGATGAATAACTGCATTGACAAGTACGACTTCATATACATGCACATACTAAAGTTCCTACTGATAGTTTACAAAAACCATCGTTAAGTGCAGCTCTAGTTGTCATCAAAGCCTAAAGGCCTCCCACAATTTCCAGCCTCACTTCCTTGTTACCTCAAGAGAAAAATACTACCAAATGTAGCCAGGGGCAGATTTTACCGAAAGCTAAAGTAGCATCAAGCGTGAATACGAAACAATATTAGTGTGTAATTTATTATTTTCCTAATTTATCTTCTTTTTCCCTGTGTGTGTGGGTGTGGGTGTGTAGGTTGGAGAGGTGCTAACAAATAGACCACAGCCAAATAAAACAAATATCAAAATATTGATGACAAGAAAAATTAAATCCTCATATCATATGTACCCATTAAGGTCAATGTAAACAGTAAAGCTTAAAAGTTTAATTGTACGTACAGATGCTGTATGACCAGCCAAAGAGTGCACCAAGCTACCATCATTGGCATTCCAAACACATATTCTGTTATCTGCATGAATGTCTTAAATGTAAACACAGATTTCCAACCAAGAAACCACATAATTTATTTGTTGCATACATAAATATATTCTTTTTTAACACAAATTGTATACAAATATTAAATCTTGTAATAAATGAACTAATAAAGAGATGGAATTGAAAGAGAGAAAATAATAGAAAAGACTTCATTCGTCAACAATTATGTTTTCTTGCAATTAAAAAATAATAATTTTTATCTTGTGAAACATTGGTAACCTTATTTTTCTATTCTGGAGAGATATAATAACTAATCATTTGCTGTCGGTGGCAGACGGCAATAATTTATACATGAGTAAAAGCTAAATTATTCGATATACAATGATGAGTTCATCTACAGTAGGTTCCCATTGGAAATGATAAAATGCTAATCCTTAATACCCTTAACCCCTGAATGTTTCAGAAAAAGTAACAGTATCCAGCACAAAATCTGCTTAATGTAACTTTAGCGATAAAGTTAAAGAGATAGATATAGGCGATTAAAGGGGGGGAAAATGTTTTTCCCTATGAAGTATGTTACCCATGATAGCAGCAAGCACAAATCGGTTATCCAGGCTCCATACGATCATATTAACACCACGAGGAGTAGGAAGATATCTCTGACGTGGACCGCCTCGAGGAGGTCGAGGAGGCATAGGTGGAGGAGGAACTTTAAGATGATATGCCTTAACCCAACGTCCAACTTTTCCCTGAAATGAAGACGTGTTCAGGAGAAATAAAAACAGAAAAATGGGAAAGTTATAGAAAGAAAACCATCTTGAAAGATAGTGTTATAATATAGTAACACTCGCTAAAAGCATTTATGTGAAGTGTGCACCTTAACGCTATTCAAATAATTAAGTACTAGAATTTTAATGAACTAGAAGAACTAACATGAGATCTTCGTGATCTTGGAACCCAAATAATTGCACTGCCATCACGTGAACATGTAACAATGTTGTCATGATTAGACCTGAGATCATTAAGGTTCGAGAGGCATAAGTCATTGACAGGTTACTGGTAAAGTTCAGCTATAGTCAATAACAAGCACAAGAAGGGAGGCAAACAAGAGATTGTATATAACAGAGTAAAGTGTACAAGCGACAACAGACCATGAAGTTTTAAACTTTGGAATGTTATCCTCGGTAGTTGATTCGGGTGGAGAAGATCGTGAAGCGACAGCACAGCCACTGTATAAAGGAAGCAGCAGTCAGAAGGACTAAGAAGTCGGAACATATCAAACTTTCAGGGTTTCAAAGTGATGACTTACTAACCTGAACTGAACATAGTTGACGTCATTCTCATGGCCAGCTAGTATGTCAATTTCATGACATACTTGGTCAGGATCATCTGTATTGGGTTTACAACTCCACACCTGCTATAAAAAAATTCTTAGAATTTCTCCATCGGGCTTATAATAATTACTCTTCATGCCAAGATTTGTTGGAGCACAGAAGCAATCTAATAAGCATAAATAGAAAACTTGTGGCGTTTTCATATTATGATGGGTTGTGTGCTAACGATATATTATATTTATCAAACATAACCACCTGCAAACAATTTTGGATATTATTATACTACTCGACTATTGCATAGTACATGCAATGACAAGGTCATACGAAGCAATTAAAAACAAAAGGCAGAGAGAAACATGTACGAACGCACAAATATAATACTGCTACTGATTAGTAAATGAGATATCTTGTAAACAAGGAAAAAAAATGACAGGAGTATATATTCACTCGTACCCTTGCAAAGGTGTCAGAACTCCCAGTAACGAAGACAGTTCCATTAGCATTGAATGCACAGCACAGTATTTGGTGGGCCTGTAAAGCCGTGCTCGATGATGCATTAGCTGAAGGCAAACCACTGCTTGTTCCTGCACTAACATAAAAATCTGTTAGTCCAGTTATCTTTGCTGGTGTCATGAAATAGACAATAAGCGAGGCATCATCAAACCAGCACTAGCATCTGAGGGCTTTGGGAGGTAAACACGAGGACGCATCTGGGAGTATCTTGCATCCCATACCCGACATGTTCCATCATCAGATGACCTATTGATGTTAGTGGTTGATCAGTAATTAAAGTGTTGTGAACTACATGGGGCAAGCAAGAACATTTCTCCACAACCAGTAGCTAGTATTGAAAGGAGCCAATTTGTTCAGCAAATATGATGATAAAAGAAATCCAAATTTCAGTTTCATACATCAGTTCACTGATTGTTGTGTTATGTGACATTAACATTCTTTGTTTGTGCACAAGGCCAAATCAAGGCATAAACCCATTTGTAGTGCAAAAAAGTAGGGAACAAAAAACACTAGGATTGATTACTAAAAATAAAATAAAAATAAATTTATATAAAAATCAGCTCAACACTCAAGTGAACTAGAAAACCACTAGCATCAAGAAACTTAAGGAACTACAGGAAAGCTAATCACAAGCAAATATGACTCATTTACAATGATTTTTCTCTTTTTACTAATTATCAAAGTTTGACATACGACAATGAAAACAGATCACAAATCCAAGAGAATGTTCTACACAGTTCAAATAAAAAAACTTGATAGGAATGGTAAAGTCTAATATGGGCTCACGATAAAAGATGATATTGAGTTTGTGCCCTGGGAGTGGGACTAAAAACGATGGCAGTAACAGCCCCAGTATGTCCACGAAGAACTGACACAGGGTAGCCATCTGGCAGACGCCACTGCAAAAGACAACAATTTAGTGTTTGGAGAGCTAAAGAGACTCAAAGTCAAATTGGTTCAGAAAAGAATCTTACAACGCGGATAGTAAAATCATTCGATGCTGATGCAACTACAGCATTATTGGAACTGACGGACAAATCTGTAATGTCGCCCTAGTAATAATAACAAGGACATAAAAGTTAAGAACGCATAAAGTTGGATTGAGAGCAATAAGTAATCTGCCAGAAGTTGTACCAAATTTTAATTCCACATGATGTAAACTTACTTCATGTCCACGGCAGCTAGCTAGGCATAATGCAGTTTCCATGGACCAAATCTTTACCAAACGATCATCCGATCCAGTAATCACATAACGACCAGAGCGATCAAATATTGCTACAAAATGCATAGCAGTTATGTAGCAAACCAACCAATTTTTATTCCATCACATGAAATGAATTGCACTGACAGATAAGGAAAATGATCAAATTTGATGATTGGACGAAAACTGCAATGAGTTCATAATACGTTGGAAATTCAAATATATACCACAATACACAGCATCCCTATGTCCTCTTAACTTCTTCATATTTTGCATCTTTGGCACCATAGATGATGGTTTGGCGATGGCATAACATGCAACACGAATAGACGGAGCACGATGGTGTTTTGCAAAGCCACCTCCAATTTCTCTCAAGCTAAGGCCTCGAACTTGATCAGCTTGCATATGAGGCCAGCGGAGGTAAGATGGTATCTTCCTCACTTGCTTATTTACTTTATTTCTCTCACCTGCATGATATGTAAAACTTATCACAAGTATATTTTCCAATAGATGCACAGCATTGCATGCACATTGGGTTTGGAGGGTTGTTTCAAAAGGTTAATTTGACTATAGGACTGATCCTAGAAGTTCAAATTCTAAAAAAGCTCAACAAGAGGAGAACCGACTGAGAATCACAATAATATTCAACAAAATAGTTCAAATTGACTTCACAAAAGCTACAAATGTAATAGGATATTATAGACGCTATTGGGGAGTGCATGCCTCAGGGGTACGTATGAATTGCATGGACACTGCATGTACTAGGTGCATTTATTTTCTTTCATGAATTAAAAAAAAAAAAAAAAGAATCATTCCAAAACCCAAAAGGGCGAGCACAAAGCAAGTCACACTATGAGTAACGTTTGGTTCCAAAATATAGCAATTGGAACACTAGATATAAACCACTGAACAAACATAAACTGGCTCAGTACGTTATCATAAGATATGTCTTTGACCAGAAAACCAAAAGAAAACATGTGCTCACTTACATGACAACAAAGAAAAGATCCCAGTTCCAAGTAGTGTAGGAACATCAACAGCACTAGGAACAGTTCTTCCAGGTGTACCCTGTAATGGAGGACACGTCATCAGCATCAGCCTTTTGAGTAGCCTGGCCAAGTGATCTTTTTCAACGTGAGGGTACCTGGTAATAAAAAATTAACAAAATCAGTTATTGTCAATTTAATGAAGCCACTTGTTTTTTGTGTTCTCGTACACCCTCCGTTATTTGATATCCGCTAAAGAAATTGTCATCATGAGCATTAAATTTTAAACGCGTACGAGTTGTACGACATAATTTTTGGACAACATAATTATTATGGGATCACAAGCATTAAAGATTTCACCCATACAATCTAATTAATATAGCATCATGAGAATTAGACATTTTAACTTTCCAAAATCGGAAAACAGATATAGCCATTTCCTTGCGTAAGACAAAACCGATTCCCTTTGATCAAACTATGTAAGGATGGTAACAGAATCCGTCAAAACATATAGTATACATTAATTAATACTAACCTTCCAATTAAATTTGAATAATTTAAAGGAAGTGAGTTTCCATCGTCATTTTCATTCCCGGAGACTGCACCATTTCTCGAATACCAAGCATGATATCGCCTAGGTAAGAGCTCGTGTTCCAAAAGTTCGTCCCACATTTGTCTAAATGTTCTCTGGCATGGCCCAGCAGACAGAAAATGCATGATCAAGAAATAAATTTCACGGAGGTCAACATCGACATCCATGGAGGCAGCATAATCCGCAAGCTCCCCACGATCTTCCCTTTGCGCAGATGCATTTACCTTATTTGGAAGATTTACTGTGCCCACATTCACTGAAGGTCCATTGCTGAAACATGTGTATTCCTTAAGCTCCATGGATTTTTAAAAAACCTAAAACACAAGAACAAGAATTCTTCAAAAAAAAAAAAGTTGGTATATAAAATTACCAAAAAAAACTCACAAAACCATCCAAATACAATTAATTGAGAGCTGGATTTTGACAAGCCTATAAATGTCTACTCAAGAGTCAACAACACGGTACTCATCAAATAAGAAATGTAAACATCAACAACCTTTATCTATATAAAGAAACAATGTAAAAATATCAAAAAAAATAAAAAAAGAATGAAGGAATTGTACTTGAATTGTTCTTTTTCTAGCCTTTTCTTTAGATAAGCGTGGAAGGACAAAAAAAAAAGATGGAACATTACTGCTACTTACTCTGAAACCCTTACCACGGATTAATTAATTACTCCAAATCAAACTATTTACTTAGAACAAGGACCGTGAACTCGTGCATAAATCGCTGAAAAAGCGCCAAAAAACTGGTTGGTGATGTATATAAAGGAAAATCTTCTCAGTGTATTGCGAATTCGTCTTCCATTGAAGGCGAGGGCCGATGAATTATAAGATTATTACAGTTCAAGCAGGAGGAGGACGGCGGAGAAAGCAGATCTGATGGCCGGGATTGGTGGTGCGCGGCTGGATAGAGGCGGAGCAAGGGCTTGTTCCTGTAGGAGGCTGGGTAAGGGTACAGCCGGTTGGAGTGGCTAGATTTAGGGGTAATTGAGATTTATTATTATTTAGTCCGAAATAAAAATGACGAATGGAAACAATTAAATTACCTACTATGTTTGCTTTATTACTGACATATGTAATATTCCATAAATGATTTTATTTTTCTATAAGGACGAGATATTTTTATTTAAAGGAAAAAAAAAAAAGAAAAAAGCATACCTCGCTCGATGACAATTGAGATTCATGCGGGTATAAAATTTGAATTTGAAAATCAATAAGTACAACGAATTTTATAATATTTCATTATTATTAATACTAATATGTATTTAGACAAATATAAATATACTTTTTGAAGATATAAAAGCACTCACGGACCGGCGAACTTTTGAACAGGTTACAATACAGTTCATTGCATGCAAAATTAACATTAGATAAGAAAATAACAGTCGAGTGAAACAAGAACTGGATGTTCATTCATTCATCACTTATTTCAGCATGCATAAATAAAAATAAGAGGCTAATGAATTTCAAATCACACTTAAATTAATCGATATGGATTATCATAATACAAAGTCAGTATAGGAAAATCCTATTTTTTAATTTAATACCATTCAAAGGTTTCAATAAAATACGTATATTCCAAAAAAGAAAAAACATACTAATTTAATGTCAACATAATCACATCTATTATGTACAATTCTCGTCATCTCAAAAAAAAATGAAAAAGAGAAAAATCAGAATATATTATTTATTGTCATGTTTTTGTAGTTATCGGTATCCCGACACGTAATATAAAAATTCTAAAATCGTTTTATACTAGAATGAATTCTAAAATCGATTTATACTTTATTTGGAGAGTTAAGATTTCATGCAATTTTAAGTATTCTCAGTATCTAATTATATGAATTCTATCGGAATCAAGTGTTTTTCAATTTAGAATTCAATGCATTTTATAAAATTCTAATATACCCAATCTAATGAATTTATTGAGATTCAAATGAATTCTATATATTTAATAATTAAAATTACTTGGGGTGTATTTGGATTGAGGGATTTAATAAAGGGTTTGGGGGGAAAGATTTGACACCCACTAATATGTTTGGATAAAATTTAAATAGATGGATTTAAAATCCTTCTAATTCTATTTTCAATTTTTAATTCAGTTTCAATAGATATAAAATTCATCTTAAGATCTAGTCATTTGAAATTTACCGTCTCTCTATTAAACACAACACGCATACAAATACCATCATGACACACACACACACACACACACACATATATATACTAGTTTAGCACTCGAGTGTTACACGGGTTTTATAAAAAATTAAATATAAAAAATATTTGTGAAAATTATAAAGTTTTAAATTTAAAATAAAATTTTGAAATGACGTGTTTTCAACCCGTGCATTATTCAATTCTATTAATTATTATAATTATTAATTAATATTATATTTTAATATTTAGATTAAATTCGTTAATAATTATATTTACATACTTATAAAAGTTCAAAGTATGTCATATTTTCAACCAGTCTCTAATCTATATTAATTAATAATTATTAACTCATTTTATATTTTTATATTTAGCTCAATTTTGTTAATAATTATAGTTACATACTTTGAAAAACTCAAAAGGTGTCATACTCTCGAGTCTTCTCGCATTGTGTCATTGTCTAATAAATATTAATTAATTATTATAATATAATCTTATTTTTTTTATATTTAGATTGAATTCATTACTAATATTAATTTACATACTCCAATTATTGTAAATATATCATAATTTACCTATAAAAATATTTTATGTTTCAAAAATAAATTATTTTAACTTTTATTATAAATACAATTTATTTAATTATTTTCATAAATAAGTTTTTTGTAATTAAAATTATTTCATATGTAATTTTTCTTTTAATTAAAATAATTAATATAGATTTTTTCTACTAATTATATATAACTTATTTATATTTTATATTAGGAGTATAAAATACAATTATTAAATTAGACAAAATATAATAAAAGAAACATATTAAGTTAAGCTAAATACAATAAAAAGAAAAGATTAAATTAGGCAAGATACAATAAGGAAAATATTAAATTAGGTATATATTAGACTCGAATGATACATAAGCAAACGAAACATTCAAATTTTTTATTATCCAAGCGAAGCATACGAAACAGACACATAGATTAAGAGGATTTTGCATTAATATATACTTGTTCTTATCAAAATATAAATATAAAAAATATTTGTGATAATTACAAAATTTTAAATCTAAAATAAAAAATTAAAATAATGTATTATCAACCAGTGCTTTGTACATGTCTAATTTGTTTATTAATTATTATAAATATTAAATAATTTTATATTTGATGTTTAAATTAAATTCATTAATCTCTTAGTTACATACTTAAAAAAATTCAAAAGTCGTCACATTCTAAACATGTGTCTAATATCTATTTTATTAATTATTATTATTAAATTATTTCATATATTAATGTTTATAATAAATTCGTTAATAATTACTAGTTACATGTTTTGAGATATTCAAAAGATGCCATACTCTCAACCCGTGTCGCACTGTACTTGTGTATAATCAATATTTATTAATTATTATTATATAATTTAATATTTTTATTTTTTAATTGAATACATTACTAATATTTAGTTACATAATTAGATTATTGTAAATATATAACTCATTATTTACTTATATGGAATATTTTAAACTCCAAAGACAATATTATTTGAAATTCTATAATCAATAAAGTTTATTTAATTATTTCATAATAAAGTTTTTTGTAATTAAAATCATTTCATATGTAGTTTATCTTTTAGTTAAAATAACTAATTTGGATATTATCTACTAATTATATATGACTTATTTATATTTTTATGCTTGAAGAATCAAATGAAAGTACTTAATAAGGAGAATTTTAATAAAATAATTAAATTAGGTATGATACAATAAAAAGAAAAGTATTAAATTGGGTAAATATTAGGCTCGAATGACAGATAAGTAAACGAAGCACCATAATTTTTTATTTGTCAGACGAAGCATACGAAGCAGACACATAGGTTAAGAGAATTTTCCATTAATATATAGGGGTGATATATACTAGCACCCGGGTGTTATATGGAATTTATTAAAAAGATAAATATGAACAATATTTGTGATAATTATAATATTTTGAATTTAAAATAAAAGAATCCAAATGATGAATTCTAACTAGTGTCTTATACATTTCTAATCTATTTATTGATTGTTATAATTATTAAATATTTTGTTATTATAATGTTTAGATTAAATTCTTTAATAAATTTATTTACGTACTAAGAAAATTTCAAAAATTGTCAAATTATAAATCCGTGTCTAATATTTATTAACTATTATTGATATTAGTGAATTACTTTATATTTTGATGTTTAGATCAAATTGTTAATAATCCTTAGTTACGTCTTTAAGCACTCAATAGATGACATACACTCAACAGTGTCGCATCGTAACGATGTCTAGTCAATATTAATTCATAATTATTATTACTACTATTATCCATTGTTCTAAAAATCGGCCTAGGCGGAACCGCCCACGATTTTTGAAAATCGGGCAAAAAAATCGCCGGAGGAATTCGGCGCCGCCTAGGCGCCCTCGGCGCCAGCAGTCCAAATTTATTTATTTATTAAATCCAGACGACGTCGTTTTGGTTTTAAATTTTTTTTAAAGCCAATTCAATTGTTACAGGGCAAGAATTAAGACAGAACACAATAGAAACACACTGATAACTCTTGCCCTTATTTAGTTATTTTGATTTTGTAATGTGTGCTATGAATTTATATTGTTTTGAACTTTGAATTGAACAATAGTTTTGAACTTGTGATCATTACTTTTAGTTTTGGATTGTCATATACTTTATTGTGTAGCAGGTAGTATGTTGAACTATTAAATGTTGGATGTAATGTTGTAAATAATGGTATTTATTCTCAAATTTTAGGCACCGCCTAGGCCTCGCCTAGGTGCCCTAGGCGCTAGGCGCTGGTCTGGCGCCTAGCGGCCGCCTAACGATTTTTAGAACACTGCTATTATCTAATTAGATATGTTTATATGTATATTGAATTCATTACTGATATTTAGTTACATACTTATAGTATTGCAAATAACTTTTAATTTACCTATATAAAATATTATTAATACATTATAATAAATTTGTTGTAATACATAATAATTCATTGATTATGGAAGTTCTAATATATTATAATAAATCTGTAATATAATAATTATTTATAAGAATATGTAATTCATAAAAATATCGAACTTCTAATATATTATAATATTTGATTTCTATATTAGAATTTCTAAACTCCTGTAATTAGGATTAATTTTGGTAAGCTTCCGAACCATCAAAATTCGCCAACTAAGTGTACGGACCACCAAAAAATTACACATCATAAGCTTCCTAGAAAGACACATAGGTTATAAATCTTTTCGTTTAACATATAGGTGGTTATATCATGCACAAAATACATATACGCCCATTTCACACACACTACATACATTTTATTTTTGGGATGGTATGGTATACTAAAATTATTTGGCCATACCGTGTACTAGGGCTGCAAATGAATCGTATCGAATATCAACATGTTTAACGTGATCGAGAGATTTGACAAATAGTGTATTCTTTATACGGATCACTAGTGTAACACCCGTGTGTTACACGAGATTTATCAAAAAATAAATATAATAAATATTTATGATCACTATATAGTTTTTAAATATAAAAATAAGAAAAATTATGAAGATATCGTATAGTGTGTTATACAAATGGCTAGTTACTATTTATTAATTATTTATTTTTATAAATTTTTATTTTAATATTTAGATTAAGTTCGTTAATAATCTCATAATTGTATACTTAAATATATTCAAAACTTATTATATGCTTAGAAAAATTAAAAAGATGTCATATTCTCAACATGTGTCGTATTAGATTGATGTGTAACTAATATTTACTGATTATTATTATACAAATTTATATTTTTATATTTGAGTTGAATTCGTTGAAAATATTTAGTTAGATACTTAGATTATTAAAAATAACTCGTAATTTAATTATATTATATATTTTAAATCCTAAGAATAAAAACATTTTAACTTTCTCCTAAATACAACTTATTTAGATTATTAATAAATAATTAAGTTTTTTTAATTAACATTATATTATAAGTAATTTATCTTTTAATTATGATAAGTAATTTGTTTTTTTTTTTCTAATTATATATGACTACTTATATATAGGGGTGGTAAGAAATACCGAAATACCGCATCTATCGTACCGAAAAAATAACAAAAATACCATATTTTTAGTATACCGTGATATTCGGTACGGTACGGCAGCAATACCGAAATATTACGGAATAGTATCGGCATGCGAATAAAAAAAAACACAGTAATTATATACCGAAATACCGAAAAAATATTGATATTCGGTATATATATATATATATATATATACCAACAAATATCAGTATTCGGACAAAAGTATCGGTATTCGGTATAAAATTTTTGTAATTTGTTATTGTTGCATTCAGTATGAAACGGTATAATACCTATATCGTCCATGAATATGGCATACCGGTATTTTCAGTATGGTACGGTATGTGCCGTGTCATTTACCGAAATTTTGGTATGCTGACATTCGGTATACCGACATATTCGGTACGGTATCTATATGAAATTTTAGATATATGTTCGTATGGTATCGATATCGGCATGGACAAAAAAACTCAATAGACCATACCGACCCAGCCCTACTTATATATCTACATTAGAAGAGAAAAAAAAGAATTAGACAAAATATAATCAAAGGAAAATATTAAATTTGACAAATATAAAAAAGTAATATTAAGTTAGGCAACATATAATAAATAAAAATATAATATGTTAATTATATATTAAAAATTTTATATTAGTAAGTCTCCAAACCTCCAAAATTCGTCAAATAAGTATCCGAACCACCATAAAATTACACGTCAGCACGAAGCTTTCTAAGTAAACACGTAGAATATGAATCTTTTAGTTTAGTATATAGGTGGAATTATATTAATTCAGATTCGTTTCTAAAAAGGTTTGGGATTGATCGAAAAAAGTGTTTGAATATATTCGAATCGAATGTATTCAAATATCAACTTTAATGATTTTTTTTCTAAACAAAAAAAACCTAAGTAGAAATATTATTTGAAACCTAAAACAAATGTACTAGTATATAATTAAGATTCATATTACAAAATATATGAATAATAATTTATATAATTATATATCAATATATATTACTATAACAAATAATTTAAATAATCATTTATTAAAAAACATTATAATCCTATAATTTATATATATATATATATATATATATATATATATATATATATATATATATATATATATATATATATATACTAGTTTAATACCCGTGTATTACACG
>BMAC01000692.1:496201-528119 GCA_014905375.1 Phtheirospermum japonicum | reverse complement strand
ACAAAAAAAAAGACTTCTTTTTGATATTAAAAAATTATAATGTCGATACTAATTTTGTACAGGCACGCATTTTTTTTTTTTTTTTGTATAGTTAATCGATAATCTATATGTGTGAGATTAATATGGTTGCTAATATTATAATAATAATGATAATGAGCAATGATAATACGTACACAGGCACACACACAACACACACACACACACACACACGACTTCTCTAGATTTATTATCGAACAGTTTGGGATATTGGTGACACCTTCATTTCTCTAGATTTAGTTATACACACACATATAATTATATAGTTTAGCATATTTTTGGTGTGGAGAGAGACTGAAGTCAAGTGTTGAAACTACGAAATCGGAGTACTCTACCTGTTGTGACAAGGAGAAGATCGTGTTGCCTCCTTTGAAGAAGCCATCACAAGTTTTGTATGATCTAATATTCGGTTTTAGCGATAAAAGTAAACATTTTCTTAAAAAATATCGATCATACAACAACATGTTTTCTTTTACTTTGATGGGTGGAAAAATTGATTCAAATATGAACACGGAAAATTCGCCACCGATATTCCATATGCACGGTCAAAACTATCATCTAATAGGGAGTTTGTTGCCAGAAGAAGGTTCTACACCGAAGTTTCCACAACTTTATATATATGATACTGCAAACGAAGTCCAGAACCAAATTAATTTGGTTAGGTATAATTTCTAATTTCAAAAATTATCATTGGTTATTCAAATCAATATATTACTTATTTACAGTATTCGTGTTTTATAATTAACATTAATGCATAAAAGGCAATGAAAATAATTCTCTACATGCCGAAATTGTTGTTGAACTCAAATCCATGTTAGATAGGTCAAATAATTTGGTTAGGTCATTTAGAGATTTCAAGGACAAGTTTCCCAAAGATGGTGTTGTCGAAATGAAATTACAACTTATTGGGAGAAGAGGCACTGATGCAAGAACCCACAATCTACCCGAAGCTGATGACCTTGCCATCTTAGTTGTTGGTGATTTTGAAAAACATATGGGTAATAGGGATATTATTTTAGAAAGAAAATCTTGGGAATTGAAACATATCAAGTTACATCCGTCTTACCTTGCTTCCATTGTTATTTTTTTACGGTGAAGATAATTATAGGCAAGATATACCTTTTGCTGATCATCGAAAACCGATAGGAAATGGAAGAAATTATGTGAGCCGGAGGTAGTTCTTCTCGCACCGATTGCATAAAAGGTTAACTGAGTCACCTACTATCCTCTCTTGCAAATAGGGCTGTCAATCTTACCCGACAGGTAGGGTACCCGTCGGGTATCCGGTGATTCGGGTAGGGTAAGGCACACAAAAATCGGGTAACGGATCGGGTGAGTGTAGTACCCGCAAGCTATAATGACGGGTACGGGTAGGGTACGGGTGTGAAGTTTGTACCCGTTACCCTACCCGATTACCCGATTTGTACATTAGTGGGTACCCTACCCGTTTACCCGCATTATACCCTACTCGATATATATTATAAATTTAAATATATGAATATAATAATATAATATGTATAATAGTTAGTTTTATAAATTTATATCTTTTTATTACCACACTTATTTTTATGTAATATATTAATATAATTTATTTATATTTAACTCAAATATTATAAAATGTATATCTTGCTATCATGTTTCATATTATGATAAAATATCAAAATTTATGAAATGTTATTTCTTACATTTATACTATATATCATATTATGTTCCACGTAACTAATTATAACTTATTTAAAATATTTTAGTATAGTATATTGAGAATTGTTATTGTTTGAGAAACTAATAATATTTTTGAATGACTCTTAAAATAATTTAAAATTCTTAGAATTTTTTTTTAATGAATAGAATAACTCAACCAAATTATGGTAAACCATGATATATATATATATATATATATATATATATATATATATATATATATAAATATAAAATTATGATTTATATTATCAAATTTGTGTTGGTATTAAAAATTTAATTTAATTAAATAATATTTTTAATTAATTAATATATTTGGGTACCCGATACCCGACGGGTAACTACCCGTACCCTACCCGATAACAAAATCGGGTAATAGAGTAGAGTACGAATAAGGTAAATTAGTTGCGGGTGGGTACGGGTATGGCCGTACCCGCACCCTACCCTACCTGTGTTACACCCCTACTTGCAAAAGGCTTACACAACAGTTCATAGTTGATGTATATACCATGATTGAATTTGCAAGATTATGGTATGTTAGAATACATTAAAAAGAGTTGCGTAGTGAGATGTATAATGAGATTGCTGATGCAGTAGTACGCGGTGAAACAAATGGTTGCATCATGGGTAACAGAGTTGTTTTACCAGCGACATTTACCGGTGGTGCACGGTATATAATTCAGAATTACCAAGATGATATGTCAACTTGTCGCTGAGTTGGATATCCAGATTTGTTCATAACATTCACATACAATCCAAAATGGCCAGAGATTGTACGGTTTGTTGAGGGTAGGAATCTTAAGCCAGAAGATCGTCCTGATGTAGTTTCAAGAATATTCAAGATGAAGTTGGACGGATTAATTAGAGATTTACGTGACAACCAAATATTTAGTGTATGTATGTGTGTGTGTGTGTGTGTGTGTGTGTATATATATATATATATATATATATATATATATATATAAAATTTTAAATTTATTTATTTCAAAATAACCTCTATACATCATCAACTTATTGTTTATTAGTGTGTTACTCATTTTTTAACTTTCATCTTATGTAGTTATTTACACTGTGAAGTTCCAGAAGTGTGGCCTTCCTCATGCCCACATTCTTCTATTTCTATAAAAAAATGATAAATACTCTAATGCTAGCAGTATTGGTCGAATCATTTCAGCTGAGATTTTGGATGAAAAGAAAGATCCAATGTATTATGCAGCAGTTTCGGAGTTGATGATCCAAGGTATCATGGCTCATGTGGGCATTTGAAAAAATCTTCTCCTTGTATGGTTGATGAGAAATGCTCAAAACATTATCCAAAGAGGTTCGTTGACTCTACTACTGTTTATTATGATGGTTACTCGGTGTACAGAAGTAGAAATACTAGTTGTACGGTAACAAAAAATGGTGTACCTCTAGATAATAAGTGGGTTGTGCCACACAATCGTTATTTGTCGCTAAAGTATGGAGCACACATGAACATTGAATGGTGTAATTAGTTTAGATCCATCAAATATTTGTTCAAATATGTGAACAAGGGAAATGATAGGGTCACAACAACATTTTACCAAAGTGGTAATAATGATGGTTGGAAGCCAGACATTGATGAGATCGACATGTATTACGATTGTTGTTATTTGGGTACGAAATTCAGTATAAAAATCCTTACGTCCTGCGCTTGAGTTTTCATCTTCCAGGGGAGCAAAGAGTACTGTATAATGATGAGGACTTGACGATATGATGAAATGCCAGTCAACACTTCATACAATATTTTTGGGTTGGTTTGGGCTAACAAGAAATATCTTGAAGCTCGAATTTGTTGTACATTGAGTTTCATAAATATTTTGTTTGGAACTAAAAAAAAAGAGTGGACCCCTAGAAAACAAAGATTGCAAATTGTTCGCTTATATTATGTTCTCCCAGGTTCAGGGGATAACTATTATGATTGTTGTCTCCTCAATGTTGTTCGAAGAGTACAATGTCACGATGACTTAAAAAAAGTGAACGAAAAGCAACACGATACATATCGTGATGCATGTTACTCAGTTGGGCTACTTGATGATGATAGGGAATATATCGATGGCTTCGAAGAAGCAAGTTATTGGGGATCTGCACATTCTGTTAGGTCCCTATTCATGACATTGTCTGCGTTCAAATTTATATCTCGACCGAAAAAAGTATGGAAAAAATGATGAAAATATGTATCATATGATATTTTATACAAACAACAAAAGTTGGAAAATAACAAAGGTATTAATTAATAAGTTTCAACTATATCCATGATTTTTTGATAATGTTCTTTTATGTGTGTTTTCATATAAATTAGTGAAAGTCCAATTATTTTTAAATTCTTCTTTGTACAGATTTGCAAATGAGTGATGCTGAAATTCAAAATATTATTTTACTGGAAGTGAACAAGTTGTTGCAGAGCATAAGGAAGAGTTTAAAGGACTTTCCTCCAATGTTAATTCCAACTGAGGTTGACTCTAATATTTCTTTTAATAGATTTATGGCTGAGGAATTGGACTATAACCGTGATGCCCTCATCGAAAAACACGCGAATTTATTTCAAAATCTCTATAAAGATAAAAAAAAAAAAACATGTATATGACGAGGTCATTAAATCTGTTTCTTCAACAAAGGAGGGCTTATTATTTGTTTATGGATATGGAGAAACTGGAAAAACTTCCGTTTAGAGAACTCTTTCTGCAGCAGTAAGATCTAATGGTGGGATTGTATCAAATGTGCACATCTAGCGACATAACTTCTCTTCTTCTTCCAAAATGAAGAACTGGTCATTCTAGGTTTAAAGTTCCATTCAATCTCCATGAGGAATAGTCGTGTGGGGTTTTCCAGGGGACCTCCCTTGCAGAATTAATGGTGCGTGAACAACTAATAATTTGGGATGAAACTCCGATGATGCATAAACATTGTTTTGAAGCTTTAGACAAAACATTATATTATGGGATTCAAAAATCCAAATACTAGATGTTCCATTCGCATGTAAAACTGTTGTACTTGGTGGAGATTTTCTCCAAATTCTTCTGGTGATTCCTAAAGGTAGTAGGACAGACATATTACATGCAACCATAAATTCTTCCCTCTTATGGAGACATTGTAAGGTTATGAGATTGACAAAGAATATGAGTCTTCAAACTCTCAACTCAGAGCCCGATTCAATTGAATTGAAAGAGTTTTCTCGATGGATATATAATATTGGAGATTGAACAGTTGGAGGATCAAATGATGGTATCATTGAAATCGACATCCTAGAGGATTTATTATTGTTAAACGATGGTGACCCTATTGCATCAATTGTGGCCAGCACTTACCCACAAATTGTAATGAATGCTGAATGTTCTGTTTATTCGGAGGGTCGAGCTATTCTTGCACCAACAATTGATGTAGTCAATTTAATCAATGAGTATATGACTTCATTGAATGAAGGAGAATGTAAGATATATTTGAGCTCAGATAGTGCGTGTAAATCTGATGCAAATGTTGACATTTTGCAAAATGTCCACTCACCCAAGTTTTTAAATACAATCAAGTGTTCTGGTTTGTCGAATCATGAGCTATGATTGAAAGTTGGTACTCCAATCATGTTATTGAGAAATATCGATCATTCACTTGGTTTGTGCAATGAAACTAGATTGGTAGTTAAGAAACTGAGTGATCATGTTTTGGAGGCAACGATTCTCCAATGAAGTAACGCGGGTGAATTAGTACTCATCCCACAAATAACTGTAACACCATCGGATCCTAGGTTGCCGTTTAATTTTTAACGAAAGTAATTTCTGGTTATCTTGTCGTATGCAATGATAATTAATAAAAGTCAAGGCCAATCTATATCTCACGTTGGACTTTTCTTGAATAAACCTATTTTCAGTCATGGTTAACTATATGTTACAATATCAAGGGTGACCAACCGAAAATATTTCAAAATATTGATTTGCGAGGAAGAAAATAGACGTATGAAAAAAACTACGAATGTTGTGTACAAGAAAGTATTTCATAATTTATAAATTATAGATTTCTGATTAATAATAGTTTTGCTAAGCATGTTTTATATAATGTTTAATTCTTCAATTTCTTACATTTATTATTTTAATCTTTATTTTATTCTACTCTTGTTTAAATTAGTATTACCACTTATTTATTATATTATCAACATTAAAATAATATTAAATTTGATATTAAACCTTAAAATTACCCCCCCGTGTATCGCACGGGTATAATACTAGTAAATATATAAAAGAGGGTTGAAAAGTCAACAATTGTAGGCTTGATATTTTGAATTTTGAATTATAATTGAAAAGTCAACAATTGTACGCATGAGAATTTAAGTGGGGCGTCCTCAACGTAGAACTGAGTGGAATTGAAAATTTCATATAAATTTAGGTATCCTCAATTTGGGATTATATAAATTCCATAAAGTTATGGTGTCCTCAACTTGGAATACTATAGATTCTATGTATTATATAGTGGAATATTGTGGATTTCATTAAATGATGGATTTCAATGAAATTCTATTAAATTTTAAGCTCAAGATTCACTTACACAATTCTTACCAAATTCTTGTCTATTACCCTCAAAACCTTATGTAATTCACTTTTTTTATTCACATTAAAATTTAAACAATATATATTCACACACACACACACACACACACACACACACACACACACACACACGTATATATATATATATATGTGTGTGTGTGTGTGTGTGTGTGTGTGTATATAATTAAAATATATTATTTTATCACTCTAGTATTAAAACAAATTTTCACTTTATTTTTTTTAATTCTTGCAAAAAAGAATATAATCAATTTATAAGGAAAAAATATTTGTTCAATTGAAAAAATATTTATTTCTTCTTAATTTTTTTAAATCATCATATTCCAGTATAATATGACATGACAATGATTACATTAATCACATTATCATATTTGCACATAAAGTATAATGAGAACTTATTAATAATTTTATTTATTTTAGTTTATAAAATTGTGGAATATTCTTCCATCTAAGATATATTTCTTATAATATAGTTTTTTTATTTTTCTAAATTAGTATTATTGTTTACTTATTGAGTAGGAAGACATAGCGTTCATCTTGTAATAAAAATAAAACAAGAGAAAATATTAATATTTCCAAGTTTATAAAAATAATCAAATTTAAAATTGATTATCTGAAAAAGAAAAAATAATTAAATAACAAATTGGTAACATAATATCATGATTTCTTGTTCAATAGTTCATATTTTTAATGATATTATTGCACAATAAATATTATTATTGCAACTTGTAAATTCTCATAGGTTGTGATGATTATTCTTGTAAAAATGAGTTATAATAATTCTAATACAATATAGAATTCTATTAAAATCCACAAAATTGTATAATATAGTTCCACAAAATTCCATTAGAATCCAATGAAATCCATTAAATTATCCATAGAATCTATAGAATTATATAAAATAAATATTCAATATAATTCAATGACATTCCATGTTGAGTACTACCCCTTAAATTTTGAACTATGGTTGAAAAGTCAACACTTGTAGGTTGTTTGAAAAAAAAAAAAAAAGGAAAAATAGATTTGGAGGGAACCAAAATAACTGTTATAGACAACTTTGTTATTATATATATATAGATTGTATGCATATGTCAAACCATGTTTGAAACTAAATAGTGTTGTATTATTATATTTTATTTATTAGTATTTTATTAATTACATTATAATATGCTAAAAAATAGTTGTTGTCTATAGTATAGAGAATATGTAGAATAAATTATTGGTTGAGTATTGAAGATTTAAATTTTAAAATAAACGGGTAGCCAGATAGGCTTTGCTTCACTATCGTTGACTTGTATTGTAGTCTTTCTAATGGTAATGCCTTATTCCTTCATTCATTTTCTTTCCTTTAGTTGTAGTAGCTCCAACGCCAGTAAGATAAGGCGAAGACAAAACAATACTAAACGAGAAAACCCTTATATATCTTAGTTGGATAACAGCTATTAATTGTTTGCTAAAGTAGTGCTTAGCCTATTGGAATATATAATCTCCATATTAGTCTAACCGCCCAGACATGGCCTTAATAAAATCTTCAATTTTAGCTGATATATATATAAAAAAAAAAGGTTTGAAATGTGGTCAAACAACTTTGCTTGGGCATCATGCATGCATATATATAAATAATAAAATTCCCATATGATACAAATACATAATCCCTATTTACCATTTAATCTATTGACTCTTTTTATTCTCATATACTCCAAATACTTCCTATTTAATCAAAACTTACGTTTAAGTTATCTATACTACCCTTATATCATAAATACCATTGTTAATTTATATAATTATGCACATAATTTTCAATTTATTTTCATCCGTATAACCCCAGCGCTCCACACATCCACTTTCTCGTTGATGTCCATGTGCACCACGCCCAGGCGGTGGTAGTACGCGACGGCCGCCATCAGCTGCGTCAGGACGGCGGCGGCATCGAATTCGGAGAAACGGGTGCTAGAGGAGAGGCGGTCGAACAGATCGCCGCCATCGCACAGATCGGTGACGACGTGGCCGCAGTCATCGTCCTCGTAGGCGTCACGGAGGTGGAGGATGCTGGGGCAGCCGGAGAGGAGGTGGAGGATCTTGGGCTCCATCTCGAGGCAGTGGCGGTCGGTGGGGTCGGAGGAGAGGGAGTGCTTGTAGATGGATTTACAGTCGAATGATTCGCCATCGGCGGTGGAGTAGCAGCGGTGGTCGCCGCCGAATCGATCGCGGTCGAGCTCCTCGCACAACTGGAAGTCTCGCTTTAGGGATACGTGGATGACGATAATGATTAGAGATCCAACTCTGTGTAGGAAATAAATAATGAGAGGGAACTTTATGAATTCACCACGTTACAATTAATTGCTTTTTTCTTCTTATTTTCTTGAAATTGTTTTTTCACTTAATGTCATTTAATTTGGTATCTGCTGTTATTTCAACAATTTAGTGTCTTTATTTGAAATTTTATTGATTTACTTATGTCATTGTGGTTTATATATGATTTTTTCTCATGAGGTATATCAACAATTGTGGCAATAGTTGTAAATGATGAATGCAATTCATGCAAGGTGGTTTGTAATTTTTCAAAATCTCATGATGTAGTATGCAATTTATGCAAAGTAGTACCTAATTTCTCAAAAAATTATGCGAAGTAATATGTAATTTCGTAAAAACTATGCGAAGTAGTGTGTAATTTTCTAAATTTTTACACGAGTAGTCCTGAATTTACATGAGTAGTTATGAATTTAACCTATTAGTTTTGAATTTTTGAAGAATAGTTATGGAATTTACATGAGTAGTTCTGAATTTACACGAGTAGTTCTGAATTTTTGAAGAATAGTTCTGAAATTTACACGAGTAGTTCGTCAATTTACACGAATTTTTCTAAATGTACATGAGTAGTTCTGAATTTTACAAGAGTAGTTCTGAATTAAAAAAAAAAACAAAATAAAATAATTACTTTCGATGCACTTCCCATTTGAATTAATAAATAAAATTATTGTTTACTTGAAAAAAAATTGTAATCAGTCACAAAAACATTCACGTACAATCGTTGGGCTAAATTCAAAAAGATAACCCGGTCAAAGTATAATTTGTTCCGGTCAACTATGGTAGTGGGATAATAGATTCGGATTCTCTAAAGTAGAAGCCCAAACTCTCACATTTTTTGGGTCGGGCTTAAGATTGCCGAAGCATCTCGAATTGCAACACATGGACTTTAGCAATTGAGCCTTGCATGTAGATCACTAGATGTTAATTAAGAGATATATATCAGACCTAACGCTAACATTACATCACCCATCACGCCAACTTTAAATAGTCTCGAAATTATTATTTTTTTCCAGATATTATTAAGCTATTGCTGTTTTGTCGAGTCAAATAGGTACAATTTAATATTTATTTCTTGATTTTTAGTAAAAATAATTGTAGTACACTTGTCTAGTCTAAGTAGGAAAAGTGAAGTTGAAGTTTACACTCCTTTCTTAAAAAAAAAAAAAAAATGTAAAAATATTTAAAGATTGTCATGCAATTCTGGGCGATATTGTGCATTGATCACAACAAAGTTTTAAAAGTTGCACTTTTGGAATTTTTGATTCCTATAAATATCTTACAATCCTCAACAGTAAAGATATTTTTTGAACAATTTAGACACAAGACTTGGAAGCCAAAAAACGAATGATTCGTTTCACACAAATTAATAAATAGGTTGTGTAAAATTTATATCAAAAATATTTAGTAGATCATCAAAAAATTTCAAGATAGTCGATGTCGAATACATGTAAAATTAAGTTAGTTTCTTAGTTAGACTTTTGGTAGATCATCAAAAAAATTCAATTAGAATGTTACAATGAAAACTCACATTTTGAAAAACAATGTTAAATATCCAATCATATTGTTGCATTTCATAATAAATATATGTATTTCTATTTAAAAATATAACCGGATAAATAGGCTTGAAGTGAAAAACATTTTGCCGTATTAGTCGGAAAAGGGAAAGTGGATGTGGATGTGGATGTGGATGTGGCTTTCTTACTGGTCAAATAAAGTGTAACACTCCTTAAATACACTAAAAAGTTTTGGTAACTTGATATATTATTATCTTTAATATTCGCTATTCACGATGAATCAAAATTCGATTTCTCAACTTAGTTAAAATAATAATATTATATGTATTTTCAACTATTTATTTGATTTTCCTATTTTTCGAAACATGAATTAAAGTTTAATCCTATCTAATCTCATATAAAGATATAAAGTTCGTTGTAAGTTTAGCTTAAGTTGGTATTCAATTTTTCGACCTATCATATGGAAATGTTGATTTCAATGATCATTATCCATTCTAAAGGTCCACGAGGCTTATCCCCCACTCGGTATCAACCAAAACACTGTAATTCATATTTAGTTACTATGATCATGTGGTGGTACGTGTGAATGTTACACGTATTAAAATTATATACACATAATATGGATTAACCCGATAAATTATAATATGAAAATAAAAGAGAATATCTCAATTGATTTCAAGCAATTCACTATTTTAAAAATATCCACAATCATTGTTGGCCATCAATATAAATATTATTTTCAAATTATGTTATGTCTAATTATGGTCCTTTCTTGGTTAAAATTTTAAAAATGCGTATATCTTATTTTATTTTAATAAGTTTTTTCAGACTGTTAGATAAGAAATAATAATAAGATCGTGATAGCTTATTATCCCTAATTAGCCTAAGTTCAGAAAAAATTACAAACGTAATTTTTTTTCTAATAAACCCATATTTTATTGGGAAAAATCATATTGTATTCTTTTATATTGTAAAAAATATTTTATTTATTATTATAATAAATATTTTTATTATTTTTCATGTATTTATCTTATTTTTTTTTTTAAATATTTTGGGAAGTCTCTATTAATTATTATAATTTTATTTGTTTTATTTTTATTTTTACTTTTAATGTATAATATTTTATGTTTCTCAATCATATTTATATTGCTAAATTAACATTTAATCAGTTACTCTAATTTATCAAGTATTAATTTAACATCAACTAACAACTATGAGCTATCAAGTACCAGCTACTAGTTATCAATTGTTTAAATCTGTTAAACCAATCGGACCTATTTTTAGAACCATTTAAGTTTGATAAAATTGTTATGCTCCAATCTAATGTCTGTATAGAGTTTTTTCTGTAAAACAAGATAGGGTTCTTTTCTTTTTTTATATATACATGGTGAGGTGGATGTCATGTCATATATAGAGAGAGAGTATACCATTGACCCAGGTGCACCATGTAATTTAATTTATCATCGTATATAACTGACATATATCATCACATGCAACTGGTACATATCATCACATATAACTAATATATATCATCACAACTAATTGAAATTCTAAATCTAAAATTTAAAATGCTAAAATTAAAAAAATAAACCTAAAATAAGAAATTAAACCCTAAAAATAGAAAATAAACCTTTAAAATTAAAATTAATCCCTAAAATTAAATATTAAACTCTAAATCCTAAATTTCTATCATATATCATCACATATAACTGACACATATCATCACATATAACTGGCAGAATTATAGATTTTTGCCGGGACCTAAAATGAAAAATTAAATAAAAAGAATAAAAAACTAAACCTTAAATTGAAATATTAAACCCTAAAAATAGAAAAGTAAACCCTAAAATGTAAAATTAAACCTTAAAATGAAAAAGTAAACCCTAAACTCTAAATTTTTGACACATATCATCACATATAACTACCATATATCATCTAATATAACTGTCATATATCATCACGTATAATTATTATATATCATCACGTAAAATAGGGTGCACATAGCAAGATACATTTAAGTGCACCTAATAAATTGCCATATATAAGACTCAATAATGGAACTCTATCTTGTTTTATAGAAAAATCGGTCTATATAGCGTCTAATATTTTGAAACATAAAAATATAGATTATGCCTAAGGATGGTAAGTTTGGCCCACCCAGCCCTGACCCGCCCCATTGTCAACTGTATTCATGCCGATCGCCAGAACACGAACTCGTTTATTGTCGTTCTTTTGACTAAATTACTTTTAATAAATTTACAATAATAATCAATACTAAAAAAAATACTTGTTACTCCTTTTCTAATATTACATTACATTTCAATCGGATGTTGATTATAGGTCCATTTTAGGACAGTTATTCATTACGTATCTTTGAATATCTCATCTCTAAAAATTATAGTACCTTGATTCATGGGATTGGTTACCGTATACATATAGAAAGTATAACAACAAAACAAGAAATATAATTTCCTTAATAAATAAATAAACAATTTTTTAAAACATAAATACATACTCTTACAATGAAAAATATACCTTTTAAAAATAACTAATAGCCTTTTCTCAAAAACTATGGTTTTCCAATGGAAAGCATGTATTTTTGTTTAAAAGAAAATACGTCCCCCTAAAAGTAAGTACCTCTCATCATTTTCTGTGAAAAATATATTTATAATAGTTTATGGAATGAAATCTAATAAATTTAAAGTAATAAAGTTATTATTGGTTATAAATTAATTTCAAAATTTTTATCATCGGTCTTTCCCCCCCTCTAAATTTAACAGTGTGGAAGGATACAAGATAGAAATACAATAATTAAAAAGATTAAAATTAAATTAATAGTTAAAACAATGAGTAAGTGTATAGTTAAATTTGTAAAGATATATCTACCAATGACTTGGTGATCGGATGTTATCTTCTTTCTTTTTAAAAAATGATTTGGTTAGGAAAAAAAACTAAATAAACGATCTAACTTTGGACTTTATTTTATAAAAAATCCAACAAAGGAAGAAAACCTCAAAATAAAATAGCTTCCAGTCACACCCTTAATTTAATTGACTCCAAAAGAAAAATATAAAAAAAAACGTAATATGGAATAAAAATGGAATATCTCAAAGCGAAGATTCCTGGACCCCTACTATTGGTCTGCAAATGCTAGCTGTAATGCAATACCGTACGTCACCCACCTATTTCATTACATCCGCGGCACTCCCTAATTAAATTATTCCTTATTTCATATTAAAATAATCATTTTCACAATGCCCAAACCCTCCTTCCCCTCCTATAAATACCCCCTCTCTTCTCATTTCTAAACTTCCTTCGCCCAACTTCAGAAAGCGTCTATAAGGTTAGCCTTTCTCTCCATTGCTTTTCATTTCCTTCATTATTTCCATTTTTTTAATTTCCTTTTTTTTTTTGCTTTAGTTTTTTTTTTTTGTTGATTTGTTGCTTTGTTGGTTCCTTTTTGTTTCCGATTGTTGATTGTTGATCGATTTTCAATTTTTGTTCATCTTTTCATCTGCCAGATCGTTTCAAAACATTCAAAAATCAATCTCCGATTACAGATCTAGGGTTTCTACACAGAGTTTTGGGAATTGAATTTCGAATTATCGTTTCTATGTCTGAGTTTTTTATGACGCTCGCTATTTTTATGCGTAGAATTAGAATCCTCCATTCCTTCTCAGTTGTATTCCTTTACTGGTTCTACGTGTTTTCATGAACTAGCTCCTCTGATCCCCAAAACCCCCAACTCACAAGCTACTGAAATTAACTTTCTGATCTAACCCTAGAATTAATCCTCAATTAATTCATAACAATAACATTTTCGAAACCCCCAATTAACTCCCAAAAAAATGTCTTCAAAGCAACCACCAACAAGCCCGGGGTCCTCCGAAGTGGACGAGCGCAAGCGAAAGAGAAAGCTATCCAACCGCGAATCGGCCCGGAGGTCTCGAATGAGAAAGCAGCAGCACTTGGACGAGCCTGACTTTACAGGTGGCCCAATTGCAGGAGGAAAACAAGAAGGTGCGGCAGATGATCGATGGCGCATCTGATCTCTACATCAATTTCGCGTCGGAGAATAATGTGCTGAGGGCCCAAGTTGCTGAGCTGACTGATCGTCTCCGGTCGTTGAATTCTGTGCTTCAGATTGCGTCCGAAGTGAGTGGGTTTGCGTTTGATATTCCGGATATTCCTGATAATCTGCTCGAGCCGTGGCAGCTGCCTTGCCCGATTCAGCCTATTCGCTGCTTCGGCTGATATGTTCCAGTACTGAAGGGTTTTTGTTCTATGGCTGTTTGTCTTTTTTTAGGGTTTTAATTGTGTTTGTCTTTGGTCCTACTAGTTATGTTGGATGAATTTCTTGTGGCTAAATTGTTTTTATGGGTTCTTGAGTGGATGGTTATGTTGCATAAATAAATTTTATTGCTTGTACTATTGGATGATATAAGATGAATGATTATGTCCCTTGAGTACACTATAGCTTATCCGATTATGATAGTTGTATTTGCGTGAATGATGCGATGGTTAATTTATACTATATGGTGTACCACTTGTTCTTGTTTGACCTATAAAAATGATGAAATTGTAAGCTCCAAGTCTGCCGATATTTAATTTTCCTTTTAACTATATTGAATTTGTAATAATGATGCATCACTGGAAATCAATTGTGAACAATATGCCTAGAGCTTTTAAATTAGCTGAATATCAAAACTCGTTTCTCGACTCATTTACGCAAATCGGCTCTTTTCGATTAACTCTAAAAAAAAACCCTATTTACCATCAAAAATTCAGAACTTAAAGTAGTTTCTGGTACGAATACGAAATTAATTACTACCGATGGGAACTTGTTTACAGTATTGTATAAAATTCCAATTAAAACCATCATTCCAATCTTTATATGGAAACTAAAAAAGCTTCAAACACCACCAAACCATCTAACAACAGCTTTTACACCAAACGGCAACGACCACAATATAAAACGACACCCCAAAGATATCCCAATTAATTATCATAAGTGCGGCACTCATCGGTCTCCGGGTTGTCCTTGCAGTAATTCTCCAACGGGTCGGATTCCTTCTGCTTCTCCCTGGCGTGGCTCGCCGCCGCGCTCAGCTCCTCCACCTCGTCCCACGCCGCCGCGCACTCGCCGCTGACGGGGTCATCCGAGCAGGTCTCCTCGGCGTTCTTGATGCTCTCCACCACCTTCTCGGATATCTTGTCCGGCGCCGCCGCCACAGGGCGGACGCAAACCCGCCGGGACTGGGTGGTGCCTGCTCCTCCACGGGCTGTTGAGACTGAAAACCTGATTGGGTTAGGTTTCGAGGCGTTTGATGCGGCGGCGAAGGCTTTTGGGGTTGTGATGCTAACTCCGGCTATGGCTGCCATTGTTAAATCCTGTGTTGCTCGATGGTACAGCGATGAAAAATCTAGTAGAAGAATGTGATAATCTTTTTCCAGTGGGGCTTGTGAAGAGATATATAATTGGGGTATGCTGTGAATTGTGGTCATAATTTCTTATCGTTTCTGGACCAATCCGAGGCCTCCACGTCAAGTCTTGTGAGGAGATACTTTTATTATATATATATATATACAAATATCTTATTTGTTTTTGTGGTTTAATTTCTTTTGTAAATAGGTCAATCGAAAAACATAAATTAATTCGCAGAGACACCAAATGAAACTAATCATTTGTGTATTTATAAGATTTTCTTTAGTGTCTCTTTCAATTTATATATGGCTTGAAAAACAATATCAGTTTGATTTAACCACGCAACTAAATGAATGAAATCAAAGAGCTTTTGCATACAGATCGGGATTGTTCTTACAACATTGATCATGTCCATACACGTGTTGCAAGTTACCAACACTAGTTTTAGAATTAGACGTGTTCCTTCTTGATCAGCCAAAATTGATGGGAATATATAATTATGAAAAAACAAATGAGATTATCGACTCATATATATTTAAAGTGCCCATGCAACTTATTTTGGTCCTTTTGAATTGTTTATTTGAAGAAAGAAGTGTCCTCTCTTTGCATATGGGGAGCACTTGCAAATTCTTTATTAAAAAAAAAAAATAGCTTATAGACTTTCTGGTGAAAACTCTCTACTGTTTTCTTGATCTTATCTTACTCGAATAATATATTTTTATTATAAGGAAAATAAACTCGGAAAAGAAGAAGAAGTTGGTGAGGCTTTGGAAGTTTAGATTTCAAAGTTTGTTACGTTTACCCATTGTTGTATAATCAATTGAATCTACCTTGGAGATTAATAGAAAATTCAGTTTGAAAAAAGTCTGTCAACTCCTACGAAATTGCCGTGGACACTTTTAATTTTAGTTCAAAAATGATTATTTTAAATAATTTACTTTTAGTTTTAGACGATTGATAAGATGCGTCAATGCACTTGAATGTAATATGAATTGTGTACTCGATTCTACTTTTACATTAATCACGTGTAAACTCCTTATGTCTCCCAACCAATTTGCTCTCGTTCCAAAAAAAAATCAACTCAAATTACGAATTGACAAAAAAAAAAAAGAAAAAAGAAAAAAAAAAGCATAATTGAGATAAAATATTAGGAAAAAAAAATCTCTCCGCTCGCAAATCTATCAGTTAACTCCTATCCAACTCAGATGAATTTCATCTTCGGAGCGCTAGTTACATCTCCGACACTATGGGCTATTTTCCCGTAGCATTACGTCACTACGAACTCAAAGATACTTCACGATTCCAATACGTCCTTGATTCTTTTCTCATTTTTTTTTTTTGTAAATTGCATTAGCACTTCGATATACATCCTTTAAGTTGTTATTCTATTCAAAAAATCCATCACTTCTCATTTCAGGGTTTTATGGATTCAACCTTTGAAATTATCTGGAACTTTAAGGTTGTTGCATTCAAATGTGGAGTTAGAGAAAATTAAATTTCTCAATTTGATTTTAAAGTTTTGAATGCAAAATTGACAATACTTTTGGAATTACACGTGTTTCTAAGTAAAAAATCAATGTGATATGAATATGGACTATGCTTGTGATGATATGGCTCTATATGTGATGAGTATGTACCTTTTATGCGATGGATATGAAACTACACTTTTGTTTTTTTTGTGTGTGTGTTGTTTATTTTGTATGCGATTAATATTGTCAACATGTGTGATGATATGTTACTTTGTATATGATGAATGTGTACTCAGCATCTGATGTACATAAAACCACATATACAATTTTTTATGTTGATTTTGTGTGCGAATGAATATGCACTGTATGTGTGATGATATATACACTTTATATGTGATGAATATGCATATGTATGTGATGAATATGAAATAACATTGTACTATTTTTTTAAGGTTTACTTTTTTGTAATGTTGATTTTGTGTGCGATGAATATGGATCATATGTGTGATGATACGTGAAAAATGTATGTGATGAATATGTACTATATATGCGACGAATATGATTTCACATTGTGACGTTTGTTTGATTTCTTTTCATTAAAGTAATATAAAAAGGTTAGAATTATCTTTGAATACTATATGCTCATGGACATATCCATGTGTAAAGGAGTGGGGGCATATGCCCCCAATGCCCATATATTCATTTGTTTGTGATTTAATCGTTTGTTTGGGATGTTTATAAAAAGATCACTTGATGTTTATGATTGGATGTTTATTGTATTTAAAATTCAGGAGAAAGTTACTTGTCTTATTACCGTAGCAAGATGTTTTAGTATCATGTGTATGAATTGTGGAGTAATTAAAACTTAATTTTTCTTTCATTTTCCTATTGGCATTACTCGTATTTTTTATTATTATTTATAACTCAGTAATTTATTACCATCTCATATCATATTATCAAATATCAGTGATACAAAAACCAGTTAAATCGATACGATTCAAGAGAAATTATAAAAAATGCACAACCAATTGCAATATGACTTGAACAAGCAACTACAAATTACTTTGATAAATTGTAGTGTTTGTTGGCAAAATTTTTAAACTATACCACGTGCCCACATAATTATCATAATAAATAAATCTAAATCACCATTATCATTTAAATCAGACTAACATTTGAAAGCAGGGCGCGGAAAAATCTCCGACCAACAGTCATGTTGCTCCCATCAACACTAATATATCGACTATATTTCAGATGAGTCGGTCGATAATCTGCCTAATTCATCACATACATGGATAATATTCATCACACACACATAAACAAATCATCATACACAAATGACCGTATTCATCACGAACAATGATCATATTCATCACGCACAAATGTCAATATTCATGACACTTCAGCAAAAAAGGAAAATCCCCAAAAGCACAAACTTGTAGGAGAATCACGAAACATGAACAATCTCAATATTCATCACATTTAACTGTCATGCTCATAACATGTAATTGTCATATATTATCACATATACATGACATATTCATCACAGTTAGAAAATAACAAAAATAAAAAAATCGTGCATCCGTATTAAAAAATAAAGTAAATCACATGTTAATCTTTTATATATAAGAAAAGCGCGCGCATCCATATTATTTAGGAAACCCAACTATCATCCGAAATATAACTTAAATAATAACAACTTAAAGAATGTGGGAAAGAGGCAAGTCTTGAACTAGCATTCAGATTAACAACTATTAAATTTGAACTCGTACTCAAACCAACACTTGAATGCACAACATAACCATTTTCAACAACAACAACACTCACACACACACAAGAACGAAAAAAATATTAACTTTGAATATGGGTGTCTTGTGATAAATATGTATGCATTCAAATATATATAAAAAAAGTGAGAAAAAAAAAACGTAAACAAATTATTTCATGGAGACTGATTCATCAACCCTACGCCGTTTCTCTCCCTTCATAACACTAAATCCTTCCTTAAATGTATAGTCATTATACAACTCAGAAGTTTCGACAAAAGAATTACAATAATACTCACAAAATCATCATTTCGCATATTCACAACTTTCCCAACTAACTCAATCCCACAAGTAACAAGACATACTGCAAAAATAGAAAACACAAACCATGTTTCACTATTATATTCATCGCATATAACTGTCGTATTTACCGCAAATAATTGTCATATGTTATCACATATAATTGTCATATTCATTAGCAGAAATACAAAATCCCATAATGTACAACCATATTCATCGCATGTAATTGTCATCATTCGCCTATCATTATCATATGTAATTACGTATAATTGTCATATTCAACGGTAGAGGAATGAAAACTCCAGAAATTACAACCATAATCTCATCGCATATAACTATCATTTTCATCGCATATAACTGTCGAATATCATCACATATAATTTTCATATTTATCAACAAAAAATAAGAATCCCCTAAGTACAAACCATACTCTCATCCCATATAACTGTCCAGTATTATCACGTATAATTCTCATATTCATCAAGAATTAAGAAAAAAAAATTGAAAAATACCGAAAAGCACGACATATAATAATAGAGTCACAAGAAGGAACAATTTGCATAACGAACGTAAATAATCCGAGGAATGTCACAAAAACTCCCATAAAAAAATGAAACATAACAATCGAATCAGCTGCAAGAAATTGAAAATTAAAATCAAACCTAAAAATTATATAAACTAAATAAATATAGAAACAGACAAACTCAATATAAAAGAACTTACTCTACAATTGATACTCATCCATTGCAATCAGAGGAAAGCTTGACTCGTAGAAAATATAACTAGAACAATACCTGGACAAATTGAATTTCTCAAACTGCAATAGTCGAAAAATTGATCACGCAACACTACAATCGACGGGGAATTATGATAAATAAAATTAGCAAGTGTTGTCAGAGAGAGGAATATAGAAATGAGAGAGAAAGGTGAATGTAGTTAAGCGAGAATGTGAAGTTTGAGACTCGCATATATTGCCGCTGCTGCAATCGACGGAGAATTGCCCGAGAAAAATTATTGAAAATTTAGTTCGGGAGTTAAGAGAGAAAATGGGATGTAATTGATTATTAGACTTGAAAAATCCACGCTTATAAATGTACGAGAATAATTAAACAGTGGATTGACTACATATGCGTACTACACAAGAATGCATAATATAATCTATCTCATTTAACCTGAATTTCAATGGGGTTTATAATATAATTTGGCACATTTAACCCGAACCACCCTTAGGCCGAGAGAGTATACCATGCACCCACGTGCACCTTGTAAGTTGCACCTTCTAATTGAATTTATCATCGCATATAACTGACATATATTATCACATATAATTGGTACATATCATCACATGTAATTGAAATTCTAAATTTAAAATTTAAAGTCCTAAAATTAAAAAAAATAAACCTAAAGCAAAAAATTAAACCCTAAAAAAGAAAAATTAATCCCTAAAATAAAAAAATAAACCCTGAAATTGAATATTAAACTCTAAATTCTAAATTTCGATCATATATCAACACAAATAACTGACACATATCATCACATATAACCGACACATATCACCACATATAACTGGCAGAATGATAGATTTTTGCCGTGACCTTAAAATGAAAAATTAAATATATATAATAAAAAACTAAACCTTAAAATGAAATATTAAATCCTAAAAATAGAAAATCAAACCCTAAAATGGAAAAGTAAACCCTAAACTCTAAATCTTGACACATATCATCATGTATAACTACAATATATCATCACATATAATTATCATATATCATCACGTAAAATAAGTGCACTTAGCAAAGTGAACCCAAATGCACCAAATAAATTGCCCCCTACGCAGATGAAACTTTATTTGTCGCCTTTTTTGTTAAAGAAATAAATCAAAGGAGCAATCCTGAACTTTACTTATGTCATTGCATATATTTTATATCCCTTAGGTATTATCCTATGCATATTCTAGCAATCTCTAACTTTATCTCATTTTCAGCAAATTCTCAATCTTTTTGGGCAATTTTGCAATTTTTTAATAATACAGAGATATATAAAATGTATCCCGAAAAATAAAACAAAAATATCTTTTAAGAAATATTTTAATTCAAACCATGTCCCAAACCACTACTAATTCTTGCTCCAACCTGGATGCGGCCGCGCGTACCCAATCACAGCCTGCCGCAAAAAAAAAGAGATTCCCAAAGCCGAAAGGATTGCACATTTGCATATTCTAACATGCGCCTTCACAAAGTCTACAATCGCTTTTCTGTGTTCCATCATCTCCCCAAACCGCCCCTCCTCTTCTCCTCCTCCCCTCACTCTCTCTCTCTAAAGCCCCCACTCCGTCATCCGCTCCAATTCGTCAAACCTTGCTCATCAACTACACGAGCTGTAATCAGAACCAAAGCAATGAGATTCCGCAACATCGTCCCTGCCAGCGCCGCCGAGGGCGACGGCGGCTCTAACGGCGCTGCTTATTCTTCCTACGCCACCGCTGATTCTGATGGTAACTTATGAATTGAACTCACGCTTGCCGTATATTGGCATTAATTTGAGCGGTCTCAGCTTAATTTTGCTTTACTTTTTTTTTTTTTTTTGAATTACTTTTACTCACCTTATTAATTTGTGCTGGTTGTTTATTATATTTCACATGCTTGCAGATTCAAATGGCTATTGCCTTCCCCCATCGGAGATTAGAGATATTGTTGATGCTCCTCCACTTCCCACACTATCATTCTCTCCTCATAGGGATAAGATACTATTCCTCAAGAGGAGATCATTGCCTCCTTTGGCAGAACTGGCAAGACCTGAGGAGAAGCTTGCTGGTGTCCGCATTGATGGCAAATGTAACTCGAGGAGTCGAATGTGAGTCACTGAACACTTTAATTTTTCACAAACCAAGCAGTGTGAACGGATTTTTATTTTTGCTAGCTCTGTTTGAGTTTTTTTCTTGATCTAGTTTAAGAATGTTGCGATGTTTGTTTCCAGGTCATACTATACTGGTATTGGAGTTCACCGGCTAATGGATGATGGCACTTTGGGTCCTGAGAAAGAAATACATGGCCTCCCAAGTGGTGCTAAAATCAATTTCATCACATGGTATTCCTGAAACCTTTCACTTGGTTTGTTCATCTTTGTCGAGTTCTTGATGCATCTCAAACACATCTTGGTATCGAGCAAGACACGAGCATGTTTTATTTGAATTGGAAAAGCTCTTCATCCTGAAGAATATTTTTATGGAAATTTGGAGTTAAGTAGTAAGATTGTCAACGTAGATTTGCTCTTCAGGTTACCAAGAAAGAATTTTCTCTCCAAAAAAAAACTGTGTTACGTGGACATGCTTGCCGGTTCTATTCTAATTAATCATGCACAAATGAATGTATACACATATAAGTGCTTTCTACTATTGTTTGGAGTAGCATAATTCTTTTGTTGGTTTTCGTTCTTCTGCATATCATTGGTTTACTTACACAGTTGTAAACTGCCGATTTTTTGCATCATCCATTAACCCATTCTTTTTGTTCCAATTAGGTCAAATGATGGTAGCCATCTGGCCTTTGCTGTACGGACCAATGAGGTACCCTTTTTTTTTTTTTTTATTGTCTATTTCAATATAGTTCATGCATACATTAATTAATCATCTAAAATCTTGGTTGGCCACAACCTTTGTGTGTTCAAATAGGAAGCTATGCTTTGATTTTCTCTTGCCTAGTTTTTTCATGTTACGTTTTCTTCAGTTATATTCTTTGACCTCTCAAACTAATCCTTGTACAGGAGGATGGCAGCAGTAGCATGCTAAGATTATGGGTAGCTGATATTGAAACTGGACAAGCTAGACCCCTTTTCCAGGCACCAAACATTTTTCTAAATGCAGTTTTTGACAAGTATGTTCCTATGTATCTATACTTTTCGATGGAGTTATGTAGGCCTTCACACCTTTTCTAAATCTCTTCTTATTTTGCCGTCTCAGCTTTGTGTGGGTAAATGACTCAACCTTGTTGGTTTGTACCATTCCTTTAACCCGCGGAGACCCTCCAAGGAAGCCTTTGGTTCCCTCCGGTCCTAAGATCCAATCTAACGAACAAAAGGATATCATTCAATCAAGAACTTATCAAGATCTTCTCAAAGACGAATACGATGAAGAATTATTCGATTACTATGCTACTTCACAACTTGTTCTGGTATCTTTGGATGGAACAGTGAATCCAGTTGGACCTCCGGCTATATATACATCGTTGGACCCATCTCCGGATGAGAAATACATCATGATTAGTTCGATGCACAGGCCGTATTCTTTTACCGTACCTTGTGGGAGATTTCCCCGTAAGGTTGATATCTGGACAACTGATGGGAAATTTGTGAGGGAATTTTGTGATTTACCACTCGCTGAGAATATTCCCATTACAAATAGTAGTGTTCGGAAAGGAAAGCGTTCAATCCAGTGGAGATCGGATAAGCCGTCAACACTTGTCTGGTATGCACTTTTAAAGATTCCTGCATCCAGTATCTCGTTATTTTGAAAGATAAGTTCGGAAATTTAAGAATTTTCTGACTCAATTTTAACAATAGTCAATTTGCTTACGCAATAATTTGCAATGGTTAATATTTTTCTTCTTCTAAAATTATAATTATGAATAAGGGTTGAGACACAAGATGGTGGTGATGCCAAAGTAGAAGTCTCTCCACGTGATATAATTTACACGGAACCCGCTGAACCACTTGAGAATGAGCAGCCAGCGATTTTGCATAAACTCGATCTTCGCTATGGGTATGATCACAAACTTTCCATGCATCGTCATACCATCAATCAATGGACATAGTGTCTTGGCAACTATTATTTATTTATTTATTTACTATATTATGGATGAACTGTAAATGGCATGAAAACTATTTCCATGGAGAATAATGCATATCCATGGTGAGCGATCTTATTGGTTACTATCCTGACATTATGATTCTGTTTAATTAAATCTTGAATATTGAAATTTTAGTGTAGAATTGAAATTCCAGTTAGGATTTTTGGTTTTGTTGGGATAGCCTAATTAATTATGGGTTTTCAGCTTCCATTTTTTGTCACATATTTCAAAAGTCAATTCTATCTTTTCGTTAATCATATGTTGCTGACATTGTTTCCCATTTTTATTTTTCTTTTTCAATTTTTTCTTATAGAGGGATCTCTTGGTGTGATGATTCACTTGCATTAGTTTATGAATCTTGGTACAAAACACGGAAAATACGAACCTGGGTTATATCACCTGGACAAGAGAGTGCAAATCCACGAATATTATTCGATAGGTCTTCTGAAGATGTTTACTCAGATCCCGGTTCTCCCATGCTACGGCGAACTCCTGCAGGCACATATGTGATAGCAAAGATGAAAAAGGAAGGCGGTGAAGGCACATATCTTTTATTAAATGGAAGCGGTGCTACTCCGCAGGGGAATATTCCATTTTTAGATTTATTTGACATGTGAGTTTACTATTTCTTTTGCTATTTATTCATTGTCAACTAGGGTTGCAAACAGATTGACTTTTTTTTACTCGATTCGGTTTTAAAGACTTGAATTTGGAAAAATTCGAGTTCGAACAAGAATTATTTTCGAATACAAATATGAATACTTATTCATTCGATTTGAATATTATATATAAATAAATATACACACATACATTTTTTGTAAATTATAAATTGTATTATTGTAGATTTTTTTTTATTATATTAAGATATAATGATAATTTTTAAAAAATTATAATAGGTATTTTTTTTATAAAAGTATTACAAAGATTATTATATGAATTAATAAATTATACATATGTATGTGTGTGTGTGTGTATTTGTTTGTGGGTACATTTAATTTTAGGTTATAATTAATGTTTCAACTTAATAATATTTTTTGGATTTTTAAAAATCAATTTGGATTTTGAATACGAATATTTGAATACTTTTTGAATCGAACTCGGACCAATATTGAGATTCGAATATCAGATGAATTCGAATATTCGTCAAATGTGTCAAATTCGAATCGAACATATTAATATTCGATTCGTTTGCAACCCTATTGTCAACGCCATAGTGATCTGGAATCTGACTCAAGGAGTTTCAGAAATACAGGCAACAAAGAACGAATATGGGAGAGCGACAAGGAAAAGTATTACGAGACTGTTGTTGCTCTGATGTCCGATCAGAATGAAGGGGAAATATGTCTTGATCAGTTAAAAATACTAACTTCTAAAGAATCTAAAACTGAAAACACGCAGTATTACGTACATAGTTGGCCAGAAAAGAAAGCATTCAAGATTACGAATTTCCCACATCCGTACCCTCAGTTGTCTTCGTTAAAGAAAGAGATGATTAGGTATGAGAGGAAGGATGGGGTTCAACTTACAGCGACTCTGTATCTCCCCCCTGATTATGATCCCGAGAGAGATGGGCCACTTCCATGTTTAATGTGGTCTTATCCTGGAGAGTTCAAAAGTAAAGATGCGGCTGGACAAGTACGTGGGTCCCCAAATGAGTTTGCTGGGATTGGTTCAACATCTCCTCTACTGTGGCTTGCAAGAAGGTAGACTTTTCTTCTTCAGTTTCTTAAAAGACAAAAACTTGTGTACACCAAGGTCCAATATTTTCTTTTTATTTTTTTTTGGATTTTCTTTTTTTTGTCCTTTTCTTTTCTGGGCATTTTGATTTTTTTCTTTTTTAATTTTAAATTTAGTTTTGGGGAGCTGTCTAACGGTTAGGCTGTGAGGAGTGTGCTTCATAAAATACTCTTTATTTTTTTTTTCCTATTCAGCTTCTTTGAGGCTTTAAATCTAACAGTTCGATATTTTTGTGATATTGCAAACCATGCAGGTTTGCTATCTTGTCAGGACCAACAATTCCTATCATTGGAGAGGGTAAAGAAGAGGCAAATGATAGGTACTCTTATTTTATGTTCATCAATAATGAATTCCAGTTTCCAATTTCTTTCCTGTCCCTTGTTCTTTAACGTAAAGAAATAAGATTGGAAGGATGAAACCTCTTCGTTAGTGATACTGATTGCCTTTTTTTTTTTTTTTTTTTTTTAAAGTTTAGTTGTTACCATACATTTGAGATTTGGAATCTAAACTGTTTATATTAGTTGTTTTTCCACCATAGTCTGCTGCTATGCTTTTTTCCCCTTTTCCGAGCGATATTTGGTGTTTCAATAATATTTAGAAGGATGAGGTTCAGCTGGAGAGTTCTAAAATGATTTTGAGAAAAGCAATAACTTTGAAATAGCCTTAATCTCTACTCAAAAAATATTGGAGTGGCTGTTAATTTGATGCACGGTCAATTAAAACATATATGTGGAAATTATGGTGTACTTTAATCAATTGTTTGTTCGTCATCAGGTATGTCGAGCAACTTGTTGCAAGTGCAGAGGCTGCGGTAGAGGAAGTTATTCGCCGGGGAGTATGTTTTCTCCACTTCAAATATTCATACTAGCATTTTTTGACTGACAAATGATGAGTTCTATGAATATTGTTCTTTTTAGGTGGCTCATCCCGACAAAATTGCTGTTGGTGGTCACTCTTACGGGGCTTTCATGACTGCAAATCTACTTGCTCATGCACCTCATCTTTTCTCCTGTGGAGTTGCTCGCTCTGGAGCATATAACAGAACGCTTACACCATTTGGGTTTCAGGTAGTTATTAAAACTAGGTTCGTAAAGATATAGTTGCTGCTTTCTTTTTTTTTTAAGTTTTTTTAAATTTTCCCTTTTCTATTTTCTTTGTTCTATCATTTTTATTTGTTTATTGTAGTACTAGGGTATTGGAGAAAATTAAGATTTGGATTCCAGAGTTCGTTAATCCATAGATTGTGATTTTTTCTTGCTTGGTTTCATGGTTTGGCATTTTATTGACCTTTATTTATTATTATTATTTTTAAATGCAGAATGAGGATAGGACACTTTGGGAGGCTGTTGGAACCTATGTTGAAATGAGCCCATATCTATCAGCAAATAAAATTAAGAAGCCCATCTTGCTTATCCATGGAGAAGAAGACAACAATCCAGGAACCCTGACAATGCAGGTGGGATATTATTTTCGACATTATTATCTTATACCTTTGAGGCTCATATAGTTACCAAAATAATAGTAATAATAATAATATTAAAACCCAGCCATCTTTCAAACTTATGAATACCACCTTGATTATTATTTCTATTTTAGAGGATATTTGTTAAGAAAATGCAAACTTCTAGGGGATTTTTGTAATTATGAAAGATAATTTGATTCATTTATTTTCTGGTTGTGGTTAGGCCAAACTCAAGAGTAGTTTTTGTAATTATCCTTCAGAATTTGCTATCTTATAGCTGTTAAATTTTATTATATTTTTGGTCCGCAAATTACTGAGTTATGTCATGTACACTTATTGCACATCATGCAGTCAGATCGTTTCTACAACGCATTGAAAGGACACGGTGCACTTTGTCGCCTGGTTATTCTTCCATTTGAGAGCCACGGTTATGCAGCACGCGAGAGCGTGATGCATGTCCTCTGGGAAACCGATAGGTGGCTACAAAAATACTGCGTGGCTAATTCGTCGGATAATAGTGAAGATTCTAATGCACCTGAAGAAAATGCAAAGGCTGTTGGTGCGGGTGGAGGAGTTGCAGAGTGTTCACATCATGAAACTCATAATATTCACAACATTTGCAGATCTTCGTTGTGGTAACATAGATATCTGATGTATCGTTATTTCTGACCTCTTATTATTATTATTATTAGTTTTTTCATTTGCGATTTTTGCTGCAGACACTATTGATCTTGTGGCCGCATACGATGAAACTTGAACTCTTGAAGCTTACAGGTGTGTTGACATTGGCTCAACTAACCAAATATTCGTGTACTTGGCAAATAATGAGGTTCTCCTCTTCTGAATTATTTTGGCCGATAAAATTGTATTTTTTGCTTTTTATTCATTGACAAATATTTATTGCCATGGAAGCAAATTTGTGGACTGATATAAAATGTAAATTATTACGTTTTAATGTATTAGTATGCTTTTGGAGTTGTCAATAACTGAGAACTTGTGAAACTTAAGAATATTTTATTTGACATCTAAGTTTACAGGGTACGCATGTTTTTCGATTTAAGAGTTTGAATTACCATAAAATTTAAATATTTTATTTCAAGATAAACATGTTTTTCGATTTAAAAGTTTGAATTATTACAAAATTTAAATATTTTATTTCGAGAGAAATTTATGATAATATATTTATAGTATCCCCATTTTCTTGAATGCACTATGAAAGTATTTTTATTATTAACACAAGTAAGACGCAAATTCTTATATTTTACTTCGAACTAAATGGACATGCTTATTATTTTAATCTTAAATGCCACTCATCTTAAAATATTGTCTATTTGAATATTTAACTCGTGAAATTTTGTATAATATTGATAAACAAATTTATATAATATATGTTTTTGTTTTTATTATTATTATTTAGCAATATATATATTTAGAAAGGAACTACTGAGACGGTGTTTGACTAAAATTATTTAAAACAGTTTATAAGCTTATACTTTTTATACGATATTTTTAGAGTTTATAAGATGTTGAATTTTAGTTTAAAAATAAGATGTTGAAGTATTTGAATAAAATAAAATAAAATAGATTATAAGATGTTAGTGATGCAATTATTTGTTATTAAATGGTCAAGAGCTAAAGAAGGAAATTAAAAATAAACTCTCCTTTTTAAAATAAGTTAGAATTCCACTACTTTTTTAAAACAACTTGCTTATAAGATTCTAATATCTTATTTTGAGAGTTGATAAGCCAAATACTTATAAAGAACTCATAAATTCCCAAACATCGTATAAGCTGTTTTAAGAAACTTATAAGTTTAGCCACAGAAGTCCGATTTTATAGCAATTCTATCGAAGTAGCACTCATTCGAGGTTTGTATCTACCAAATACCTATATGACAACTATCCAATTTGTTGAAATAGAAACAAATGTCCAAGGAAAATTTGTGTTATTTGTAACATGAGTAATTTTTGTAATGAACTCATTTAAATCTATGAATTCTTCAACGAGATAATGAATGAGAAATACTTTTCTATATCTATATACAGTGGCATATGCATAATTTTAAATTTGGGTACGAAATATACACACACAACACAATACACATGAAATATACAAATAAAAAATTATGATACATTTTTTTTGGGCTTTTTCTATTTTTTTTTCTAAGATCTTTTTATAGGAAAGAGGTTATTATTCTCATATAACAAAGATTATGAAAACATAGGGTTCAACTCCGAAAAACTGAAAATTACGTTATGTTTTATTGGCCATAAATGAAAGTCAACAATTTTTATTTTTTTTGTAAAATAAATTAACAAAAGAGAAAATATGTGTGTAGGAGTAAAATCCTTATTTTATTTGCAAAGAAAAAATAAAAAAAAATGTAAAAATAATCAACAAAAAAAAAAGTGTTTTATTTGCTAAGAAAAAAAAAGTCAACAAAATAAAATTTTCTAAAATAAATTAACAAAAAAGAAAATATGTACGTAGGAGTAAGACCCTTATTTTATTTGGAAAAAAAAAGAAAAAAAAATAATAAACAAAAAAAAGTATTTTATTTGCTATGAAAAAATATGTAGTTGGGATGGGTTTGTTACAAACCAAGATTATTAACCAACTCATCACTCTCAAATCCTTGGAATTGTTAAAACCTATATATATAAAAATTAGTTTATTTTGAAAGTATAACTGTACCCCTTGAGCTCATGTAAATCCGTCGCTATATATATATATATATATATATATATAAATGCAGAATCTTCCTATTTTATGTGTCTGCTTCCTATACTTTGTTAGTTTTGGAAAAAATTATGGTGCTTTGGTGTCACCGAACTTAATATCTACCTAATTTAATATTTTTTTTATATGTTTTTACATAATTTAATATTTTTATATCATTATATTATTCCTAATTTAATATTTTTCATTTACTATATATTGCCGAATTCAATATCTCACTTTTATTATACTAATATAAAAAAATACATCATATTTAATTAGAAAAAATCTATATAAGTTCAATTAATTTTTATTTATAATAAAAGTTAAAATAATTTTATTTTTTTAATTTCAAGTATTTTATTTTAAAAAAATACAAGTTATATAAAATTATTAAAAAAAAGAAAAATAAATATAAAATATATAAACATAAATTTGGATATCTAATCCTAATATAAAGCATTGAAAATAACATTAAAAACTTATATGAAAAACTTTTGTTACGCTAAAAAAAAAAAAAAAACAACAAAAAAATAATAATAATAAATTATTACACCTAGAAAATAAATATTAAATATATTCTAAATTTTCTTATTTAATTCTAATAAAATGCATTGATAAAAATATTATATATCTATATGAACAAATTAATGTCTTACACGGACAAAAAAAAAAGGAAAAAGGAAACAAAAAATAATGATAAAAAATAATGTCTTACACATGTGTATCATTCCTATATATAAATGCAAAATCCTCCTAACCTATGTGTCTGTTTCGTATGCTTCGTTTGCTTATGTGTCATTCGAGCCAAATATTTACCTAATTTAATAATTTTCTTTTTATTGTACGTATAAACTAAGATTATTAATTAATTTAATTTAAACATTAAATAAAAAATTATTTAATATTTATAATAATTAATAAATAGACTAGACATGTACAAGGCAAGGGTTGAGAATACCTTATTTTAATTTTTTATTTTAAATTTAAAACTCAGTAATTATCACAAATATTTTTTATATTTATCATTTGATAAGTCCCGTGTAATACACGAGTGTTAAATAAGTATATATTAATGCAAAATTCTCCTAGTCTATGTGTCTGTATTGTATGCTTTGCTTGGATAATAAAAAAAATTGGTGTATTTGGTTGCTTATGTGTAATCCGAGTCTAATATATATATAATTTAATATTTTTATTTTATTGTATCTTACCCAATTTAATATTTTTTTTAATTATATTTAGCCTAACTTAATAGTTTTCTTTTATTTTATTTGTCTAATTCAATAATTTTCTTTTATACTCCTAATATAAAAATATAAATAAGTCATATATAATTAGTAGAAAATATCTAAATTAATTATTTTAATTAAAATATAAATTACATATTGAATAATTTTAATTACAAAAATAACTTATTTATGAAAATGATTAAATAAATTGTATTTATAATAAAAGTTGAAATAGTTTATTTTTGAAATTTAAATATTTTATATAGGTAAATTATGATATATTTACAATAATTGGAGTATGAACTAAATATTAGCAATGAATTCAATCTAAATATAAAAATTAAAATTATATAATAATTAATTAATATTTATTAGACAATTGCACAATGCGAGAAGGTTTGAAAGTATGACACCTTTTAAATTTTTCAAAGTATGTAAATATAATTATTAACAAAATTAATCTAAACATAAAAATATAAAATGAGTTAATAATAATTAATTAATATAGATTAGATCTTTGAATTTTTATAAGTATGTAAATATAATTATTAACCAATTTAATTTAAATATTAAAATATAATATTAATTAATAATTAATAAATTGAACAGGGCACGGGTTGAGAATCCATCCTTTCAATATTTTATTTCAAATTTAAAATTTTGTAATTTTCACAAATATCGTTTATATTTAATTTTTTATGAATCTCGTGTAAGTGTTAAACTAGTATAATTGCACTATGCAATATTAGATCTAAGGTCAGGATTAGTTCCTAGGTTCACATATAATGACGGAGTTCTCATTTGAACCCAATCCTATATATATATATATA